>CM035836.1:293813456-293863433 GCA_020510985.1 Pholidichthys leucotaenia | reverse complement strand
AGAGAGAGAGAGATTTTGATTTTTCAACACACCTTTATTGTTACAAATTCAACAGAAAAACACAAAAACTAAACTAAAACAACTAAAAGAAGCAATGGAAAAGAAAAATGTCTCACTGACAAGAAATCAAAGACACAAGTAACCAAACCAGGAAAACTAAAACAAAAAACTTGCTTCTTACATCAGGATTATACCATAGGTAATTTCCCCCTCCTTAACACAACACAGGATGTGCTTAAAGCACCACATAGCCTCAAAGGTTTCAACATTCTGCATCAGATGATAGTAATTGTAATCAATCATTATTCGAGCCTTAATCATGCCAACCAGCATGTCTTTTACATTACAATCCAGTATTTGTTCAATTTTTGTTTTTCTACTAACATAAATAGCCATTTTAGCCTGACCCAGGATGAAATTTAAAAGTTCACTCTTTTTCTTAGTTCTCTGCCTATATGGAAAACCCAAGATAAAAATCTGCAGGGAAAAGACTTCTCCAAACAGATAAAAGTTTCCCCAAAAAAACAAACAACAAATGCAGTCTGTTACAGTCCAGAAAACAATGAAACACAGTCTCTTTCTGAGGACAAAAAGGACAAACCTCAACAACATTTGGGTTTAAAAGAGAGATAAAAGCATTTACAGCCACAGCACCATGTAAAACTCGCCATTGTAGGTCTCCAACCTTCTTAGTTAATGGTGGTTTATAGAGTGCTCTCCAGGCAGGCCTCACCTCTGAACCCAAGCCCAAGTGTTTCCTCCATGGTGTATCAGCTCGACCTTTCAACTTATTTACATTTAAAACTTTCACCAAGAGTCCATACATTTTTTTACCCGGAGAGTCACAAATGTTAATGTGTTCAGAGTTTAAAAACACACCAGTGCCCTCTTTAAAATCAGGAGATAAAACACTAAAAGGAAAAGGATCATCAGAAGTTCACACAGAGTTTTTGCAGTGTAAAACAATAGCAGAGTGTTCTTCTGCAGACAGGCAGTCTCTCCAATCTTTCAGCAAATTCACTATAGTTCTGACTGAAGAAACGCCAAGAGCAGAGCACAGGGCAACAGCATTGTCCAAGTTAGGACCACATAAATTCACCAAGTGTCCCAGCGTTGTGACCTTTGCAGAAATGAACTTTTTTAAAACAGAAGGTCCTAAAGCATTGCCCACATCAAAACGGGTCCCGAACACAAGTGGTTCCTTTAAAAGCCAGAAAGGTGACAAGGAAGCCTGGGGAGAGTTCTTTTTAAAAAGTCCCCAGATTTTAAAAGCACTTTGGTAAAACTGGGGAAGTTCTGGGAGTTTTTGGCTCCTTAAGTCCATTAAAAACAGCGACTCCTCTAGTCCAAGCCCTCCACAGCGAGCCAGGACAGCCCTGGCAATAGGTCTCCACACAAGGTCCAGGGGGCCACTCAGCAGTCGCTGAATGAACTGCAGGCGGAAGACAGCCCCCCTGCTGGCCGGATGGATGAGCCCTTGACCACCTTCTTCCCTCGGTAAAAACAGGATGCTCTGTGGAACCCAGTGAAGACGGTCCCAGAAAAAGTCCACGACTATAGACTGCACTCTGGCCAGCAAATTGGGTGGAGGGTCCAGACAAGACAGTCGATGCCACAGCATCGAAGCAATCAAATTGTTGATGATTAAAACACGACCTCTGAAGGACAAGTTTGGCAGAATCCATTTCCATTTTTTCAGTCTTCCTTCAACTTTTTCTAAAAAACACTCCCAATTTTTCCCAGTAAAAGTCTGATTCCCTAAGAACACACCAAGATATTTAAAACCACCTTGTGTCCACGAGAGGCCACCAGGTAGAGCAATTTTTTGTGGTCTCCCCCCCACCACAACAGCTTCACTCTTACCCCAATTCACTCTCGCTGAGGAGCATTCACCAAAAAGATTAACAGTTCTTAAAAGGTAGTCTACATCATTTTGATTTCTTGTAAAAACAACAACGTCATCAGCATAGGCAGACACTTTAAAAACAGAGTCAGAGTTGGGGACTTTAAAACCAGTGAGACCTTGCCTTAGTTTACAAAGGAGGGGCTCAATGGCAAGAGAGTACAGCATACCTGAGAGGGGGCAGCCCTGTCGGACACCCCTCTCAACTTTGAAAGGAGCACTCAAACCACCATTAATCTTAAGAATACTCTCAATGTCTCTATACAAAGCCTGGATCATGGCGATGAACCCTGAGCTGAAACCAAAGGCCTCTAATGTCTGCCAAAGGTATGGATGTTCAACTCGGTCAAACGCCTTTTCTTGGTCTATTGAAATAAGACCAAGTTCTTTGACCAATGAGCTGGAGAGGTCCAAAACATCACGAATTAAAAAAATGTTGTCTGTAACCAACCTACCAGGTACACAGTAGGTCTGGTCTACATGTATGACCTGCTCCATCGCCTTCCTCAGTCTGGTAGCCAACACTTTGGAGAGAATTTTGTAGTCAGTACAGAGGAGGGCCACCGGACGCCAGTTCTTAATGTCTTTCAAGTCGCCTTTTTTTGGAAGGAGGGTGAGGACTGCTCTCCTACAACTTAGGGGCAAGTGACCCTTCCGCAGACTGTCAGACAGTACTTCCAGCAAGTCCTCACAGATCTCAGACCAGAATGCCTTGTAGAACTCCGCTGGTAGGCCATCTATCCCTGGGGCTTTTCCACACTGAAGAGACTGGACAGCCACTGCCAGTTCTTGCAGAGTGATCCCGCTCTCCAGCTCCGCATTCACGCTAGCCATCACCTTTGGCCAGTCCGTCAAAAAATGACTCAGTGCATGTGGATTCTCAACAAATTCTTTCTTAAAGAGATCCTTGTAGAAAGCAACTGCAAAGCGACGGATCTCCGCAGACTCATGGATCGGCCGCCCGTCCTCGGAGCTGAGAGAGTGGATCATCCTCCTCTGACCATTCTTCCTCTCCAGACCAAAGAAAAAATGAGATGGAGCGTCCATTAGTGCGATGTTCTGGAACCTACTGCGTACCACAGCGCCCCTGGCAGCCACACCCAGTAGGTCAGTTAAAACAGACTTTTTGCCATTGAGGGCCTCAAAATGTCCTCTTTCTCCTGTGGAGCCTGCCAAAGACTGCAGCTCCACTACTTCTCTCTCCAGGTCCCTGACAGACCTGGCCAAGTCTCCAGAGACATTGCGAGTATACTGTAGGCACAGATTCTTTATTTGGCTCTTCCCTACATCCCACCACTGCTGCAAAGAACTAAAATTTGATTTTGTCAATTTAAAATTACTCCAAAAAAACATAAAAGCAGTTTTAAAACTGTTATCCGATAAAAGTGACGTGTTAAAATGCCAGTATGCACTACTGCACTTTATATTCTTGATAAAAACACAACACTGAACCAGGGAATGATCTGTGAAGCCAACAGGGACTATAAAAGCACTTTTAAAAATGCTAAAATGGTGCTTAAAACTGTAAAACCCTATCCAGTCTAGCTAAGGACAAAATATTGTCCTTTCTATGGCTCCACGTGTATTGTCTAGCCTTGCCATGAAAATTCCTCCACACATCACACAGATCATGAGCTTCTATGAGACCTTTTAAAACTCTTTTGGATGCAGCATGTGGCTCTGGGTGATTCCTATCCATAAGAGGATTTTCTGTACAATTAAAATCACCTCCCACAAATAAAAAGTCATCATTACTGCAATTTTTGATCGTGTCATCTAAAATATTTAAAAAGGCCAATCTTTCTGTGCCTACGGTTGGAGTATACACATTTATAAAAACAACTTTCACATTCTCAAAAACAGCTCGAACTTTTAAAATGTGGCCTGCAATTATCTCATCAATGTCATAAGAAAGTGGAATAAAATCTCGAGAAAATAAAATACCCACTCCACCACTACTGCTGTTTTTGTGACTAAGAATAATTTCACCCCGAAATTCCCTCCTCCACTCAGCAGCATTGTCCTCAGGACTATGAGTCTCCTGAACAAACAGAACATTAATTTTCTTGCATTCTGCAAGAGTAAAAACACTCGCTCGCTTGGGCATTTCTCTTGCCCCATTGATGTTGAGTGTGCCAAAATTAAAACTACACATGTATATAAGAGGGCAAAGCCAATACAAAAACAGAAAAGAAAGAATGAGCGATAAAAGACTAATCATCCTGGGCAATTTGGTTCTTAACTTTTAGTACAAGCTTTTTTAGTCTGTAGATCTCCTGATCAGTGAAACTTTCCTGCTCAAGCTCTCCCCTATTTTTCATGTAGGCCCGAGCAGAGTCAACAAAACGTTTTAGATCAGAGAAGAAGCTTTCAACTTTAACCATTCTGACCCCCTTAGTGTCCTGCAAAAACTTCTGTATTTTTGTGAAGGGGTAACCGCCTCCACTGGCCACATCATCACTGCTTTCACCATCACTCTCTATCTCAGACCCAGCATAAGAATCTGGCTGAGATAGAGAAACCTCCGAACTGTCTTTAACAACCCTTTTTACTTTGATCCTCTGCTGTTTGGTTTCCAAATTCTTCCGCTTGATGGGGATTTTACATAACTCTTCATCTATTTCGATGTCATCCTCATCCTCCAACACTGACTCAGCCACCCTGGTAGCTGTCTCTTCCTGTCTTTCGCTCACCCTGTGCTGTGCTTTTATATTCATCTTTCTGGTCCCACCATCTACCTGGGCCTCATTTGGCTCATCTGTCTGACCCTCAGCGTGATCCCTCTCGGTAATCTCACCCTTGTCTGCAATGTTGGTCTGTGCAGCAGCCCCGCGATGTGCTTTAACTTTTGTTGCTGTTTCAGTTATGATCGACAGGCCGGCTGCGGAGGGCGGCAAAGCTGCCCCGCCGCCAGACAGCCTCGCGGCCTCAGCCGAAGCGCTGCCGCCGGACGGTCCCGCGGCTCCGGCTGAAACGCCCGACGGCACGGTAGCGCCGTCAGCCTCGGAGGGCGGCGAAGCCGCTCCGTCACCAGACGGCCCCGAGGCCGCACTAGCGGCCTCCCCCGAGTGATCACCCCCCACTCCCTGAGGGCATGATCGAATCAAGTGTCCCTCCATTCCGCAGCCGAAACATTTCATATTATCGGAGGTGACGTGGATGGTGTAATCAAAACCGTCAATCCGGTATTTAAATACGAGGTTGAGGCTTTCCTCGCTATTCTTTAAAATCATGAGCACCTGCCGCCTAAAAGACATGACATGCTTTAAACGCGGGGACTTACAACCGAGAGGGATGTGCTTAATTGGGGACAAAAGCTGCCCGTGTCTCGACAGCTCCTTCTCCAACAGCTCATTCTTTAAAAATGGTGGGACATTTGAGATGGTAATTCTCTTCACGGGATTCATCAGAGACAGAACAGGAACCAGTGTGTCTTTAATCACAACCCCGCTCTCCACTACCCAGTTAACTTTTTCAATACTATCCAGGAAAATCACCACGGCACTATTCATTCTAGAAGCTGATCTAATGCTTTCATAACCGACCAGCTCCCCCACAGCCAGACTACATTCCTCCACCGAGCAGCTGACAGCCGGTGTCCGTTTGACAGCATGGCGGCGTGTCAGCTGCTCAAAACCGGAGCCTCGCTCCAAAACCATGCTGACCAGCAGAGCTGGCAGCAGAAACCCCCCTCCCAAAACGCCTACCCCACCCCAGCTACAGAAGACAACAAAAATTAAGATTATTTAACAAAAAAACACCTTAAACACCAAAAGATAGAGAAAAGTTTGAAATAATTCACTCACGCTGTCAGCTCGCACTCACGACCACGCCCACTCAGAGAGAGAGAGAGAGAGAGAGAGAGAGAGAGAGAGAGAGAGAGAGACGTTTGACGTTTAAAAAGTCCCTTTATTGTACAATTCAAAAATATAAAATCACCATCATACCATCATTCCACCCAAGTGTTCCACATTTCAAAAATTCAAACATAACTCATCCCCCTCCCCCACAGAACACAAAACACTCCCAACAGTCCATTTATTGGAGAACTCCTCCAAATTGTCCACCATTTTATAATAAGAAAACTCCACCCGGAGTCTGACTTTTAACAGGGCCTTAAAAACAGACACGGGGTCCACATTGCCAGTGTTAATAGTCCGGTTTTTCCTCGTCAGCCAAATGGCAAGTTTAGCGGTACCAGACAAGAAGTTTATCAAAATATGCACAGACTTCTTTGCCACTTTGTACTTCGGACCATAAATAAACAAACCAAAAGAAAAACATTCACCAAAATCATGAAACCAAACTTTCAAAAGATCAAAAAGCCCAGACAAACGAAAACATCCAACAAACAAGTGCTCCAGGGTCTCGACTTGTGAACAAAACAAACAACCCTCCCCAACACTAGGATCCAGGTGTGCTCTGTATTTGTTTGTAGCTATTGCCCCATGCACAATCCTCCACTGGAGATCTGCTGTCCGTTTCTCTATAGGGGGCTTGTACATGGAGCGCCAGCTGCCCTTTGGGGAGAATCCCGGCCCCAAAAACCCCACCCACTTTGACCCTTTTACCCCCTTCAGAGAGCGCAGATTTAGAACTTTCACACAAATGTGATACGCCGCCTTCTTCCCTACAGCCTGGAACTTGCCCAGACGGGGAGTTCCGAAAGACAGCAGGTGGTCTTCTTCCTCCTGCCACTCTCCCACTGCTGGACTTACGGAAAGGGCAGGAAAGCTGAACACAGTGTCCTCATCCCATTGATCAGAAAGAGTGCGGTTTTCCACAAAGGCTCTCAGTGGTCGTGGCAGGGCAGCACACACTTCCGTCACCACCCTATGCACCAGTCTGACGGATGTAATATTGGCTTTCCGCCTCAGCGTTTCTATGGACGTGGTTGACATCTTCATCAGATGGCCAAGCTTGGTGCAGCCCGCCTCTCTTAAACAGGTTCGCAGACTGACAGACTGCAGCAACTGAGTGTCCATGAATCCATTGAAAAACAACGGTTCCTCAAACAGCCACATACCTGGTGTCTCCTCAGGAATACGAGCTACAGCGAAGACTTGCCATGCATGCAAAACAGAGGCATAAAAGGCAGTAAGTCCAGTAAAGTCCACCTCCCCGGATTTCATGAGGAAAAGCTGCTTGTCGTAGCCCAAGCGGCCAACTCTCCTCAGGAGCAGTTTTGCAGTGTCCATCCAGCAGGGGCCACATCCATAGAGGAACCGTTGCGCAGTCTGAAGCCTAAAACAGGTGATCTTGGACTGTATGTCAACCAGGCCCTGTCCTCCCTCGGCAACAGGCAGGTAGAGAGCAGCCGCACGCACCCAGTGTCGACCAGACCAAAAGAAACCCACGATCATCTTCTGGACCTCCTCCACCAGGCTCCTGGGCGGTGTCAAAGCGATAAGTCTATGCCAAAGAGCCGAAGCGACCAGATTATTGGCGACCAGAACTCTTCCCCTATAAGACAGCTGTGGTAGCAACCAATTCCATTTAGAAAAACGGGCACACACCTTCTCCTTACATCCCTCCCAGTTCTTGCTTTCAAAGTCCTCAGAACCCAAAAACACCCCCAACACTTTAAGACCGGCTTTCCCCCACAGAAGACCTCCAGGTAGATGAGGAATGTCTTGATGTGTCCACTGCCCCACCAATAAACCCTCACTTTTGCCCCAGTTTACCCGTGCAGAAGATGCTTTTTCATAAATAGACAGAGTGTCCACCAAACACTGTACATCCCTGTGGGATGTGATGAAAATGTTAACGTCGTCTGCATAAGCAGACAAGACGAGTGAACGACAACTACTGGAGGGCCCCGGCAGGGTCAAACCACCCAGCTGAGTGCGCAACCTGCACAGCAAAGGCTCAATAGCCAAGCTATACAGTTGACCCGAGATCGGACAACCCTGCCTTATTCCCCGATGTACAGGGATTGGCCGACTCAGCCCTGCCCCCAACTTTACCTAACACTCAGCTCCAGTATATAACATATTAACCCATGTCAAAATAATATTGCCAAAACCAAACCCCTTAAGTGTGGAAAACAAATAGGAGTGGTCAACCCTATCAAAAGCTTTTTCCTGGTCCAAAGACACAATACCAAACTTTAAATCATAACATTTACTAAGATTAAGAACATCACGTATGAGAAAAATATTGTCCATAATGGTTCGATCAGGAATACAATACGTTTGATCTCTATCTATGATGACATCCAAAACATTTTTAAGTCTATTTGATAGGGCTTTAGAAAGCACCTTATAGTCTGTGCAAAGAAGAGCAACGGGCCTCCAGTTTTTAAGCAAGGCCAAGTCCCTTTTCTTAGGCAGCAGGGATAGTACTGCACGCCGACAGGAAACAGGCAAAGATCCAGTTCTATAACAGTCAATTAGAACGTCATAAAAATCTGATCCTATAATGTCCCAAAAGTGCTTAAAAAAGTCAGAAGAGAGACCGTCAAGTCCAGGTGCACGTCCCAGAGCCATTTGATTGACTGCTACAGTTAACTCATCCAAGGTCAATTCGCAGTCCAGAGCAGCCCTTTCCCCTGGGCTGAGCTTGGGAAGGCCCCCAAAGAGTTGATTTCGAGAGTCTATACAGCATGGTTCCGCACCAAACAGGGCCCCATAAAAATCCACTGCATGGCTCCTCATCTCAGATGGATCTGTAGTTATTTGACCATGCAGGAGTTTTAAACAAGTCATCAATTTCTTTTTTGCGGCAGACTTCTCCAGATTGAAAAAAAAGGACATTGGGGCGTCCATGTCCTTCAGCTGAGTAAACCGGGACCTAAGAAGTGCTCCCTTCACTCTTTCCCGCAGCAAAGAGCTCAGGGCCGATCTCTTCGCCTGCAGCAAGGGACCCGAGGTAGAATCCCGATCCCTAATCAAACTCTCCTCCAGCCTCTTAACAGTGTCCTCAAGTTCACAAACTTTGGTTCTGATGACAGCAGTCGAGTTTGCAGTATACTGCTGACAAAAAATGCGAATTTGCACCTTGCCAACCTCCCACCACTGTCCTAAGGAACTAAAACGAGGCTTTGTAGCCCTCCAGTGTTCCCAGAAACACACAAAATAATGACAAAAAGCGTTGTCTTGAAGGAGCTTATTGTTGAAATGCCAATAGGATCTAGTTCTCTCCCCTGGTGAAATGATTAACATCACAGAAGCTAGATGATGATCTGTAAAACCGACAGGACTTATGTTGCTATGAAGAATTCCTGGGCCAAAACTTTGAGAAACATATATCCTATCTAATCTGGCAGCACTGACCGTATTGTCTACGACTCTGACCCAGGTATATTGTCTAGTGTTTGCATGTTTAATTCTCCATGTATCCAAAAGGTCAAACTGTACAGTGATATTTTTTAAAACTCGCGATGACTGAAGATAAGGTTCTGCATTAGTTCGATCCACAGTAAAATCTAAGGTGCAGTTGAAATCACCAGCAACAATAAGTTGATCTTGGTGATAATTCTGCAATTCATTTTTCAGTTTATTGAAAAAGGCAGTACTTTCAGAACCCTGATTTGGAGCATAGATGTTGATCAGACAAAACACCGAATTCTCTATTTCTGCCCTAACAAAGAGCAGCCTGCCCTTCACTACCTCCACTACAGAAAGAACTGTTGCATTCACAGATTCCCCAAACAAAATAGCTACTCCTGCACTAAAATTTGTACCATGACTGAGTGAAAAAGGGCCCTTCCACCACAAGCCCCAGTCCACTTCATCTGCTGAAGTGGTATGAGTTTCTTGCAAAAACAAAATGTTAAGATTCTTTTGTCTAAACAATTCACCAAATAATCCCCTCTTATGATTGCCCCTCCCACCATTGATATTTAAGGTTCCTAATTTTATGTTTTGCATAGGGAGATAGAGAAGATAGAAGACAGGGAGAGACAGCAAAGAGCAGTACATATATAGGAACACCGTGCTGTGCATACCCATGTACGTTATTTCATCTGTCGGGTGAGTGTGACCTTTTTTCCTCCTGCTGATTTACGCAGGGCCGTTAGGTGTTTTTTAAGGCGAAAACGTTTTCTCTCATCCAGGAGGTCAAGGCCAACCCGCCTTTCCAGCACTTTAACAGATCTAATAAATTTATTGGCGTCACTGAAGTAATCAGTGACTTTAACTGCTCGTTTGTAGGTTTCGTCCAGGAAAACATTTATTTCATCCAATGAGTACAAGCTTTTGCTTTTACTGCAAGTTTCTCCAATAGACACAGTATCAGAATCAGAATCCATTTCCTCATCACAACTTAATTTACTGTTTGATACAGCTGTCCCAGCTGATTGATCGTGATCTACAGTTTCCTGAACGCCACTTACAGCAGCTGACTGGTGTTGTTCCGTCAGCTGTTCAGAAACGTTAGCATCCACCGGAACCACAGCTGCTGATTTCACAGGCCTTTTCTCACAGCTAGATTCTGATGCACCATCAGTGACTGTTTGGGCGTCATCACCAGCCACGCTCCCAACCGTAAGCTGGGCTGCGGGCGCCACAGCTGGGCTGTCCACACACACAGCAGCAGGCTCCGGAGCAGGACCGGCGGAAGGCCCCGCAACGTCATTTGTAGTAGCGGCGTGAGCGGAGGCTGCGCCGCTGGTTTCAGCTGCGGCTTCATCAGAGCCTCCCGCCCGTTGCTTATGCGGACAAGCGAACCGTTTATGGCCCACGTCTCCACATTCAAAGCACTTCATTTGCCCTGAGCTCGCATACACCATGTAGGAGCCGTCCCCATGTTTAACCCGGAAGGACACTTCTAACGTTTGAGTGGGCGAGTCCAAAAACATGAATACCTGGCGCCTAAGTGATTTGACATGTTTTAATTTACTATCCTTACATCCCAAACTCACAGTTCTAAACTTCCCAAATCTGCGAAGCTCCGTCTCCAACTGCTCATTAGTGATGAAGGGAGGAACACCTGAAACGGTGATGCGCGTTGATGGAACAGATAACGGGGACACCTGTACATACGTGTCCCCAATTACAACACCGCTCCCAATCAGACTATGGACATATTCCTCACCAGTCAAAAACACAACGACAGCTTTATTCATTCTTGAGGCAAAGCAGATCATATCATGTCCCACCTTCTCACCCACAGCAAGAGGAACCTCCTCCACAGCAACGCTGCTATCCGGCGGGACTATCCTCACTCCCTGCCGGATAGACGGAGGTGGCGTCTCAAAGGACGCCATCCTCCAGCAAAACGCCAAAAAAACAAACAAAAACACAAACGCACTCAAAAGACTGAAATAAACTTGCCTGAATATGCAGCCAATAACAAAGGATAAAGGAAAAGTCCAAACGTTGTGAAAAAGTATAATCCAAAACTCCTCACTCACACAACCAACACCTCCTCACTTCACGTTGTCACTCGCACCCACCGGAAGCGGAAAGGAGAGAGAGAGAGAGAGAGAGAGAGAGAGAGAGAGAGAGAGAGAGAGAGATTTTGATTTTTCAACACACCTTTATTGTCACAAATTCAACAGAAAAACACAACTAAAAAAAATAAAAGAAGCAATGGAAAAGAAAAATGTCTCACTGACAAGAAATCAAAGACACAAGTAACCAAACAAGGAAAAACAAAAACAAAAAACTTGCTTCTTACATCAGGATTATACCATAGGTAATTTTCCCCTCCTTAACACAACACAGGATGTGCTTAAAGCACCACATAGCCTCAAAGGTTTCAACATTCTGCATCAGATGATAGTAATTGTAATCAATCACTATTCGAGCCTTAATCATGCCAACCAGTATGTCTTTTACATTACAATCCAGCAGTTGTTCAATTTTTCTTTTCCTACTAACATAAATAGCCATTTTAGCCTGACCCAGGATGAAATTTAAGAGTTCACTCTTTTTCTTAGTCCTCAGTCTATATGGAAAGCCCAAGATAAAAATCTGCTGGGAAAAGACTTCTCCAAACAGATAAAACAGTTTCCCCAAAAAAACAAACAACAATTGCAGTCTGTTACAGTCCAGAAAACAATGGAACACAGTTTCTTTCTGAGGACAAAATGGACAAACCTCAACAACATTTGGGTTTAAAAGAGAGATAAAAGCATTTACAGCCACAGCACCATGTAAAACTCGCCATTGTAGGTCTCCAACCTTCTTAGTTAATGGTGGTTTATAGAGTGCTCTCCAGGCAGGCCTCACCTCAGGACCCAGACCCAAGTGTTTCCTCCATGGTGTATCAGCTCGACCTTTTAACTTATTCACATTTAGAATTTTCACCAAAAGTCCATACATTTTTTTACCAGGAGAGTCACAAATGTTAATGTGCTCAGAGTTTAAAAACACACCAGTGCCATCTTTAAAATCAGGAGATAAAATACTAAAAGGAAAAGGTTCATCAGCAGTTTGTACAGAGTTTTCGCAGTGTAAAACAATAGCAGAGTGTTCTTCTGCAGACAGGCAGTCTCTCCAATCTTTCAACAAGTTCATTATAACTCTGACTGAAGAGACGCCAAGAGCCGAGCACAGGGCAACAGCATTGTCCAAGTTAGGACCACATAAATTTACCAAGTGTCCCAGCGTTGTGACCTTTGCAAAAATAAACTTTTTTAAAACAGAAGGTCCTAAAACATTGCCCACATCAAAACGGGTCCCGAACACAAGTGGTTCCTTTAAAAGCCAGAAAGGCGGCAAGGAAGCCTGGGGAGAGTTCTTTTTAAAAAGTCCCCAGATTTTAAAAGCACTTTGGTAAAACTGGGGAAGTTCTGGGAGTTTTTGGCCCCTTAAATCCATTAAAAGCAGCGACTCCTCTAGTCCAAGCCCTCCACAGTGAGCCAGGACAGCCCTGGCAATAGGTCTCCACACAAGGTCAAGGGGGCCACTCAGCAGTCGCTGAATGAACTGCAGGCGAAAGACAGCCCCCCTGCTGGCCAGATGGATGAGCCCTTGACCACCTTCTTCCCTCGGTAAAAACAGGATACTCTGTGGAACCCAGTGAAGACGGTCCCAGAAAAAGTCCACGACTATAGATTGCACTCTGGCCAGCAAATTGGGTGGAGGGTCCAGACAAGACAGTCGATGCCACAGCATTGAAGCAATCAAGTTGTTGATAATTAAAACACGACCTCTGAAGGACAAGTTTGGCAGAATCCATTTCCATTTTTTTAGTCTTCCTTCAGTTTTTTCTAAAAAACACTCCCAATTTTTCTCAGTAAAAGTCTGATTTCCTAAAAACACACCAAGATATTTAAAACCACCTTGTGTCCACGAGAGGCCACCAGGTAGGGCAATTTTTTGTGGTCTCCCCCCCACCACAACAGCTTCACTCTTACCCCAATTCACTCTCGCTGAGGAGCACTCACCAAAAAGATTGACAGTTCTTAAAAGGTAGTCTACATCATTTTGATTTCTTGTAAAAACAACAACGTCATCAGCATATGCAGACACTTTAAAAACAGAGTCAGAGTTGGGGACTTTAAAACCAGTGAGGCCTTGCCTTAGTTTACAAAGGAGGGGCTCAATGGCAAGAGAGTACAGCATACCTGAGAGGGGGCAGCCCTGTCGGACACCCCTCTCAACTTTGAAAGGAGCACTCAAACCACCATTAATCTTAAGAATACTCTCAATGTCTCTATACAAAGCCTGGATCATGGCGATGAACCCTGAGCTGAAACCAAAGGCCTCTAATGTCTGCCAAAGGTATGGATGTTCAACTCGGTCAAACGCCTTTTCTTGGTCTATTGAAATAAGACCAAGTTCTTTGACCAATGAGCTGGAGAGGTCCAAAACATCACGAATTAAAAAAATGTTGTCTGTAACCAACCTACCAGGTACACAGTAGGTCTGGTCTACATGTATGACCTGCTCCATCGCCTTCCTCAGTCTGGTAGCCAACACTTTGGAGAGAATTTTGTAGTCAGTACAGAGGAGGGCCACCGGACGCCAGTTCTTAATGTCTTTCAAGTCGCCTTTTTTTGGAAGGAGGGTGAGGACTGCTCTCCTACAACTTAGGGGCAGGTGACCCTTCCGCAGACTGTCAGACAGTACTTCCAGCAAGTCCTCACAGATCTCAGACCAGAACGCCTTGTAGAACTCCGCTGGTAGGCCATCTATCCCTGGGGCTTTTCCACACTGAAGAGACTGGACAGCCACTGCCAGTTCTTGCAGAGTGATCCCGCTCTCCAGCTCCGCATTCACGCTAGCCATCACCTTTGGCAAGTCTGTCAAAAAATGACTCAGTGCATGTGGATTCTCAACAAATTCTTTCTTAAAGAGATCCTTGTAGAAAGCAACTGCAAAGCGACGGATCTCCGCAGACTCATGGATCGGCCGCCCGTCCTCGGAGCTGAGAGAGTGGATCATCCTCCTCTGACCATTCTTCCTCTCCAGACCAAAGAAAAAATGAGATGGAGCGTCCATTAGTGCGATGTTCTGGAACCTACTGCGTACCACAGCGCCCCTGGCGGCCACTCCCAGTAGGTCAGTTAAAACAGACTTTTTGCCATTGAGGGCCTCAAAATGTCCTCTTTCTCCTGTGGAGCCTGCCAAAGACTGCAGCTCCACTACTTCTCTCTCCAGGTCCCTGACAGACCTGGCCAAGTCTCCAGAGACATTGCGAGTATACTGTAGGCACAGATTCTTTATTTGGCTCTTCCCTACATCCCACCACTGCTGCAAAGAACTAAAATTTGATTTTGTTAATTTAAAATTACTCCAAAAAAACATAAAAGCAGTTTTAAAACTGTTATCCGATAAAAGTGACGTGTTAAAATGCCAGTATGCACTACTGCACTTTATATTCTTGATAAAAACACAACACTGAACCAGGGAATGATCTGTGAAGCCAACAGGGACTATAAAAGCACTTTTAAAAATGCTAAAATGGTGCTTAAAACTGTAAACCCTATCCAGTCTAGCTAAGGACAAAATATTGTCCTTTCTATGGCTCCACGTGTACTGTCTAGCCTTGCCATGAAAATTCCTCCACACATCACACAGATCATGAGCTTCTATGAGACCTTTTAAAACTCTGTTGGATGCAGCATGTGGCTCTGGGTGATTCCTATCCATAAGAGGATTTTCTGTACAATTAAAATCACCTCCCACAAATAAAAAGTCATCATTACTGCAATTTTTGATCGTGTCATCTAAAATATTTAAAAAGGCCAATCTTTCTGTGCCTACGGTTGGAGCATACACATTTATAAAAACAACTTTCACATTCTCAAAAACAGCTCGAACTTTTAAAATGTGGCCTGCAATTATCTCATCAATGTCATAAGAAAGTGGAATAAAATCTCGAGAAAATAAAATACCCACTCCACCACATTTGCTGCTTCTATGACTAAGAATAATTTCACCCCGAAATTCCCTCCTCCACTCAGCAGCATTGTCCTCAGAACTATGAGTCTCCTGAACAAACAGAACATTAATTTTCTTGCATTCTGCAAGAGTAAAAACACTCGCTCGCTTGGACATTTCTCTTGCCCCATTGATGTTGAGTGTGCCAAAATTAAAACTACACATGTGTATAAGAGGGCAAAGCCAATATAAAAACAGAAAAGAAAGAATGAGCGATAAAAGACTAATCATCCTGGGCAATTTGGTTCTTAACTTTTAGCACAAGCTTTTTTAGTCTGTAGATCTCCTGATCAGTGAAACTTTCCTGCTCAAGCTCTCCCCTATTTTTCATGTAGACCCGAGCAGAGTCAACAAAACGTTTTAGATCAGGGAAGAAGCTTTCAACTTTAACCATTCTGACCCCCTTAGTGTCCTGCAAAAACTTCTGTATTTTTGTGAAGGGGTAACCACCTCCACTGGCCACATCATCACTGCTTTCACCATCACTCTCTATCTCAGACCCAGCATAAGAATCTGGCTGAGATAGAGAAACCTCCGAACTGTCTTTAACAACCCTTTTTACTTTGCTCCTCTGCTGTTTGGTTTCCAAATTCTTCCGCTTGATGGAGGTTTTACATAACTCCTCATCTAATTCGATGTCATCCTCATCCTCCAACACTGACTCAGCCACCCCGGCAGCCGTCCCCCCCCCGTCCCTCGCCCACCCTGCGCTGCGCCCCCACATTCATCCCTCTGGTCCCACCATCCACCCGGGCCCCACTCGGCCCCTCCGCCCGACCCCCAGCGCCATCCCCCCCGGCAACATCACCCCCGCCTGCAACGCCGGTCCGTGCAGCAGCCCCGCGACGCGCCCCAACCCCCGCCGCTGCCCCAGTCACGATCGACAGGCCGGCCGCGGAGGGCGGCGAAGCCGCCCCGCCGCCAGACAGCCCCGCGGCCCCGGCCGAAGCGCCGCCGCCAGACGGCCCCGCGGCTCCGGCCGAAACGCCCGACGGCGCGGCAGCGCCGTCAGCCTCGGAGGGCGGCAAAGCCGCTCCGCCGCCAGACGGCCCCGAGGCCGCACCAGCGGCCCCCCCCGAGCGATCACCCCCCACCCCCCGAGGGCACGACCGAACCAAGTGTCCCTCCACTCCGCAGCCGAAACACCCCACACCACCCGAGGCGACGTGGATGGCACAATCAAAGCTGTCAATCCGGCACCTAAACACGAGGTTGAGGCCCTCCCCGCCACTCTCCAAAATCACGAGCACCCGCCGCCCAAAAGACACGACACGCCCCAAACGCGGGGACCCACAACCGAGAGGGACGTGCCCAACCGGGGACAAAAGCTGCCCGTGTCTCGACAGCTCCTTCTCCAACAGCTCATTCTTTAAAAATGGTGGGACATTTGAGATGGTAATTCTCTTCGCGGGATTCACCAGAGACAGAACAGGAACCAGTGTGTCTTTAATCACAACCCCGCTCTCCACTACCCGGTTAACTTTTTCAATACTATCCAGGAAAATCACCACGGCACTATTCATTCTAGAAGCTGATCTAATGCTTTCATAACCGACCAGCTCCCCGACAGCCAGACCACACCCCTCCACCGAGCAGCCGACAGCCGGTGCCAGCCCGACAGCACGCCGGCGTGCCAGCGCCTCGAACCCGGAGCCCCGCCCCAAAACCACGCCGACCAGCAGAGCCGGCAGCAGAAACCCCCCCCCCCAAAACGCCCACCCCACCCCAGCCACAGAAAACAACAAAACCCAAGATCACCCAACAAAAAAAAAAAACACCTTAAACACGAAAAGACCGAGAAAAAGTTGAAAATAATTCACTCACGCTGTCACACGCTCTCAGCTCGCACTCACGACCACACCCACTCAGAGAGAGAGAGAGAGAGAGAGAGAGAGAGAGAGAGAGAGATTTTTTTGATTTTTCAACACACCTTTATTGTCACAAATTCAACAGAAAAACACAACAACTAAAACAACTAAAAGAAGCAATGGAAAAGAAAAATGTCTCACTGACAAGAAATCAAAGACACAAGTAACCAAACAAGGAAAACTAAAACAAAAAACTTGCTTCTTACATCAGGATTATACCATAGATAATTTTCCCCTCCTTAACACAACACAGGATGTGCTTAAAGCACCACATAGCCTCAAAGGTTTCAACATTCTGCATCAGATGATAGTAATTGTAATCAATCACTATTCGAGCCTTAATCATGCCAACCAGCATGTCTTTTACATTACAATCCAGCAGTTGTTCAATTTTTCTTTTCCTACTAACATAAATAGCCATTTTAGCCTGACCCAGGATGAAATTTAAGAGTTCACTCTTTTTCTTAGTCCTCTGTCTATATGGAAAGCCCAAGATAAAAATCTGCTGGGAAAAGACTTCTCCAAACAGATAAAACAGCTTCCCCAAAAAAACAAACAACAATTGCAGTCTGTTACAGTCCAGAAAACAATGGAACACAGTTTCTTTCTGAGGACAAAATGGACAAACCTCAACAACATTTGGGTATAAAGAGAGATAAAAGCATTTACAGCCACAGCACCATGTAAAACTCGCCATTGTAGGTCTCCAACCTTCTTAGTTAATGGTGGTTTATAGAGTGCTCTCCAGGCAGGCCTCACCTCAGGACCCAGACCCAAGTGTTTCCTCCATGGTGTATCAGCTCGACCTTTTAACTTATTCACATTTAGAATTTTCACCAAAAGTCCATACATTTTTTTACCAGGAGAGTCACAAATGTTAATGTGCTCAGAGTTTAAAAACACACCAGTGCCATCTTTAAAATCAGGAGATAAAATACTAAAAGGAAAAGGTTCATCAGCAGTTTGTACAGAGTTTTCGCAGTGTAAAACAATAGCAGAGTGTTCTTCTGCAGACAGGCAGTCTCTCCAATCTTTCAACAAGTTCATTATAACTCTGACTGAAGAGACGCCAAGAGCCGAGCACAGGGCAACAGCATTGTCCAAGTTAGGACCACATAAATTCACCAAATGTCCCAGCGTTGTAACCTTTGCAAAAATAAACTTTTTTAAAACAGAAGGTCCTAAAACATTGCCCACATCAAAACGGGTCCCGAACACAAGTGGTTCCTTTAAAAGCCAGAAAGGCGACAAGGAAGCCTGGGGAGAGTTCTTTTTAAAAAGTCCCCAGATTTTAAAAGCACTTTGGTAAAACTGGGGAAGTTCTGGGAGTTTTTGGCCCCTTAAATCCATTAAAAGCAGCGACTCCTCTAGTCCAAGCCCTCCACAGCGAGCCAGGACAGCCCTGGCAATAGGTCTCCACACAAGGTCAAGGGGGCCACTCAGCAGTCGCTGAATGAACTGCAGGCGAAAGACAGCTCCCCTGCTGGCCAGATGGATGAGCCCTTGACCACCTTCTTCCCTCGGTAAAAACAGGATACTCTGTGGAACCCAGTGAAGACGGTCCCAGAAAAAGTCCACGACTATAGATTGCACTCTGGCCAGCAAATTGGGTGGAGGGTCCAGACAAGACAGTCGATGCCACAGCATTGAAGCAATCAAGTTGTTGATAATTAAAACACGACCTCTGAAGGACAAGTTTGGCAGAATCCATTTCCATTTTTTTAGTCTTCCTTCAGTTTTTTCTAAAAAACACTCCCAATTTTTCTCAGTAAAAGTCTGATTTCCTAAAAACACACCAAGATATTTAAAACCACCTTGTGTCCACGAGAGGCCACCAGGTAGGGCAATTTTTTGTGGTCTCCCCCCCACCACAACAGCTTCACTCTTACCCCAATTCACTCTCGCTGAGGAGCACTCACCAAAAAGATTAACAGTTCTTAAAAGGTAGTCTACATCGTTTTGATTTCTTGTAAAAACAACAACGTCATCAGCATAGGCAGACACTTTAAAAACAGAGTCAGAGTTGGGGACTTTAAAACCAGTGAGGCCTTGCCTTAGTTTACAAAGGAGGGGCTCAATGGCAAGAGAGTACAGCATACCTGAGAGGGGGCAGCCCTGTCGGACACCCCTCTCAACTTTGAAAGGAGCACTCAAACCACCATTAATCTTAAGAATACTCTCAGAGACTAGACTGGTCACACAATACTGACGCACTCTACAAGAAGGGACAGCGCAGGCTGTTCCTGCTGAGGAGACTCAGGTCTTTCAGGTCTTTTGGTGTACAAGGGGCGCTGCTGAAGTCATTCTATGACACGGTGGTGGCATCAGCCATCACTTTTGGAGTGGTCTGCTGGGGCAGTGGCATTACTGCAGCCGATAGGAAGAGACTGAACAAACTGATTAAGAAAGCTAGCTCTGTCCTGGGGCAACGCCTTGATCCGATGGAGGAGATAGGAGAGAGAAGGACGGTGGCTAAACTGTCATCTCTGCTGGAGTCCGAGTTCCACCCTATGCAGGACATACTGGATGCACTGAGGAGCTCATTTAGCAGCACACTACATCATCCCAGGTGCACAACCGAGAGGTTTCGTAGGTCCTTCCTACCAACGGCTGTCAGACTGTACAACCTAAGCAGGGCTGCTCGCAGAGATAGCAAAAAGACGTAACAAACTAATAGTTTTGTTTTTTTTTTTTGAATGCAAAAGATGCAATAGACTTACACAATGGTCCTCTCCGGCATACAACTAGGAACATACCGGTCGCTATGGAGGGTGAGAATATGTATGGGCACATAATCATACCATGTAGGATAACTAAATAGACGGTTATGCTGTTTCATCCCACCTAGCAACAATGCTCTGCACTGTGTGTGTTTATATATTTACATATTTATTCCATCTAGCTACAATGCTCTGCACTGGGTGTGTTTATATTTATATATCTATATATTTATTCCATCTAGCTACAATGCTCAGCACTGGGTGTGTTTATATTTATATATCTATATATTTATTCCATCTAGCTACAATGCTCCGCACTGTGTTTTTATATATCTACATATTATTCCATCTAGCTACATTGCTCCGCACTGTGTGTGTTTATATACTTGCATATTTATTCCACCTAGCTGCAATGCTCCGTACTGTGGGTGTTTATATATTTACATATTTATTCCATCTAGCTACAATGCTCTGCACTGTGTGTTCATATATTCATATATTTATTCCATCCAGCTACAATGCTCTGCACTGTGTGTCTGTGTGTGTGTGTGTGTGTGTGTATATATATTTTATAGTAATATGTACATATGTATATTAGCTGCTCTTGCTTGCTTGTTTTTTTTTTTTTTTTCTTGCCTTCTGATTGTTGCTCTGAGTGTTGCTATCCCTGTGCTGTTGCAATCCTGGAATTTCCCCGTTGTGGGACTAATAAAGGCTTATCTTATCTTATCTTAATGTCTCGATACAAAGCCTGGATCATGGCGATGAACCCTGAGCTGAAACCAAAGGCCTCTAATGTCTGCCAAAGGTATGGATGTTCAACTCGGTCAAACGCCTTTTCTTGGTCTATTGAAATAAGACCAAGTTCTTTGACCAATGAGCTGGAGAGGTCCAAAACATCACGAATTAAAAAAATGTCGTCTGTAACCAACCTACCAGGTACACAGTAGGTCTGGTCTACATGGATGACCTGCTCCATCGCCTTCCTCAGTCCGGTAGCCAACACTTTGGAGAGAATTTTGTAGTCAGTACAGAGGAGGGCCACCGGACGCCAGTTCTTAATGTCTTTCAAGTCGCCTTTTTTTGGAAGGAGGGTGAGGACTGCTCTCCTACAACTTAGGGGCAGGTGACCTGTAGCATCATCGTCCTCCTCAAAACCAAGACAAGATCACTTCTCTCCAGTTTACAGGAATTTCAATTTATTCATTACACAGGAATATCACCTTTCTGCCTTCTCAGGAATATCACTGGCTTTTTGCTGACTCATGCAGGCTTCTTCCAGACCTGACCAAAGATGCTTGCTTTCCCAGGACCCCAATGTAAACAATTGCCGCTTGCAGAGATTGTAAGGATCAGAGTTTGCTTTTAAAGGCTCAAAGGAACATAAAACTCAGGAGACCAGACCTCTCAACATGAACACTGCATTTGATAACGTACCTTTTCACAGGAAACCAATGTTTTTTAAAAGAGTCATAAACCACTTAATCTGACGGTTTTATAGCCTATGCTGTCCAGGCCTTCGCCAGATACTAAGGAAATCATCTACAGCTCAACAGTACCTCCTAGCGGATACCTACGGAATGTGTTTTCAGTACGTAGGATGACTTTTAATTTGTTCTAAATATTAAGTTTCTTTCAGCTTATCCTGGATCCTAAGGACACTGAAAATCATCCCTGTTATCACCAACCATGGTTTGCTGCATGTTCTGCTGTTCTAATCTTGATCTAAATGTGAATGCATGTATTATAATAGTTTTTTGAATGCAGAAGATGCAATAGACTTACACAGTGGTCCTCTCCGGCATACAACTAGGAGCATGCCGGTCGCTATGGAGGGTGAGAGTGTGTATGGGCACATAATCATACCATGCAGGATAGCTGGGTAGACGGTTATGCTGTTTCATTCCATCTAGCGGCAATGCTCTGCACTGTGTGTGTTTATATATTTGCATATTTGTTCCGTCTAGCTGCAATGCTCCGTACTGTGGGTGTTTATATATTTATATATCTACATGTTATTCCATCTAGCTACATTGCTCCGCACTGTGTGTGTTTATATACTTGCATATTTATTCCACCTAGCTGCAATGCTCCGTACTGTGGGTGTTTATATATTTACATATTTATTCCATCTAGCTACAATGCTCTGCACTGTGTGTTCATATATTCATATATTTATTCCATCCAGCTACAATGCTCTGCACTGTGTGTCTGTGTGTGTGTGTATATATATATATTTTATAGTAATACGTACATATGTTTATTAGCTGCTCTTGCTTGCTTGTTTTTTTTTCTTGCCTTCTGAGTGTTGCTATCCCTGTGCTGTTGCAATCCTGGAATTTCCCCGTTGTGGGACTAATAAAGGCTTATCTTATCTTATCTTATAATTATGTATAAGAAATGTTATATTCATGAGTGTTATTGGAGTAATGGTATAAATGCATGATCACCATATATTAGCCAAGTCATTTAATTTAGTTAGATTTTATATTGAGCATTTATCTTATAAGAACTGACTGTTGATTTTTCCCTCTGAAAATTCATGGGATGGTGTCTCCATTTGGTTGGCTGCTCTCAAACAAAGAAATGTTTTCACATTGGATAACAGCCATTTCAAACTGATTCTGAAAGAGTAGATTGGTCGTTTGACGACTGACCTCATCAGTTTTACGACCCGGCGAGGTAACTTTAAAAGACAGAAGTTAGATTTGAGTACACATAAGAGAAAAAGACAAGAGAAAAAAAACAGGGTTAACAGTTGAGTCACAGCACAGTTAAGAGTTTTTGAAAAAGTCAGAGATCAGACAACAAGCAGGAAGATTAGCTAGAAGTAGAATTAAAAATTAGAGGAACTAAATTAAGATTAAAGAAGCAGAATAGTAATCTAGATCTCAGAAGAAGATTTTATTCCACCGTTTCAAGGCCCTGTGAAGTTTTATTTTATTCTCTGTATGTTTGTCAAATCTTTTCTTATATTCTGGAAACTGAGGAGAAACCATTTTTCTTTAGAGCTCGTCCCTTTTAAGAGAATCAAATTCTCAAACTTTTTCTTTCACCTCAGAAGCCATTCTTATCCTAGTAAATGTTTTTCTAACATTTTTTTTTTAATGACTTTTCACGCCATTAAAGTGGACCTTTAATTTGCCTAGTTAAAGAGAACAGAGACTGAGAAGATTTTTCTTCAGTTTTCGGGTCGATCCCACTACAAGAGACCCCAAATTTGGACTCTTTTTCAAAGGACTTGTCACACCGCTCTGTGACAGACCACCCACTGCTGCCATTGTCTGGAGAGCCCCCAGCTGAGTTTACACTTCCACGGCTGTGAGGAGGCATCTTGCAGCAGCTTCCTCCGACGTCCTAACTTCAAAACCCAGCGGTACCGACCCGCGGAACTTGGACCAACGGCCGTGTGTAAGTGAGACTCTTATTTCTCCTATTTCCTGGGTTAAAACGTGATGTCCTAACAATTAAATTACAATTGAATATGGCCCGTATTTCAGGGCTCAATTAGTCTCTCAGCCGCAGGATAGAGCTGTAAACTGAAGCAAAAACTCTTAGTCATTTTAAGTAACTGCCCTTAAAATTTTGTAGATTAATTCAGGAGTCATTTTTAGATAATTAGCTTATGAATTTTCCCCATAAAATTGCGATGTTTTGTTAAAACATTCCAGTCTCATTTACTGTTGAAACCTAAGTCTAGTACTCCTTGGTTCTACAGAGGTGTAAAGCTGGATTTTATGTTCAGGAATCCAATATCAGTTGATGTGATATTTTACGCTGTCATCATCTGAATCTGTTTATTCATCATTTGAACGCCATGCCATATAACCTGGATGATTTTAATAAACGAGTGAATATGAGCAGTTGAAGCGTTTTCCTTTCGCATATACAGGTTTCCTAATCACGGCAGGACAAAAACTCACTGAAACTTTGAGACTGATTCATTAAGTAATTTAAGGTACAAAATTAATTAAAATTAAAGTTAATCTTATTGTCCATTAGGACTGGTGCCCCTTTTACGAGTGCTTTTATTTAATTTAGCAGGTGTAGAAGTGAAGGTTCAACTCCGCCCCTTTCACACCCACTATTAAATAAAATAAATAATTCCTGTACCTTATGACAAATAATTTTATAGGCTCTTCATCCTACATTATTAATGGTGACCCGTTTGTGAGGCCTCTGTAATTGGGAAACATATATGCAAAAGGAAAATTCATTGAAATCATAATTTGTTCCTGCAAATATTGATCCACTATTTGGCGAGTCTGTGTGTTTGTTTGAGACTGAGGCCTGCATCTCTCCTCCTCCCTGTGTGTGTCTGCTGTGTTGCTTACCTAACCTCCCGCTGAGGAGGCTGACTGATAGCAAAGGGGGGGTGAGTGATTCGCCCACTAAAAAGTCAACAGTTTTTGATGCATGCAAAGAAGTTTAAACAGTATTATTATATGCTGGATTAAGAAACAAAGGCCTAGAGCGACAGAAACGTGAAGAAAACCGTCCTGTCTCTCGCCAGTTTAACCTTTCGGCGATTATCCCGAAAGGAGTAATTAAACTGGCCAGTTCTGTAATTTAATTACCCAAGCGTGGTGACGTCAGATTAAGCTGGACGCGGTTTGATCTGGTCACTGAATAAACCGCTGGGGAAAGTAGCGCTAAGCTATACCCGAAATTAAAGGGGTTACATTATTTGTGAAAGTTGGAGATTAAACTCTCATTTTGGAAAGCAAGGCGTGGCGTTGTCGCTGAGACTCGCGCCCGCGTCGTGTCACGTGAACACGCACAGTCGTGCGCGTGACCGAAAGGCGTGCACAAAAAAACTGCGCATGAGCAGAGTAAGCGTGCAGACGCCATCTTGAAGGCGCTAAGAGGGAGTCACCCTAGCCGCCATTTTGAGTGAGACCGGTAGACCCGCCCAGAGCGACGTCACCAGTGTCTCCTCCCCCTGGGAGGGCAGAGACAACTGCCTCCATCGTGTGGTCAACTATAGGAGTTGCATTTCTTGCATGAATGCACACTCGGATTAAAACAGAGCAAATCTATTAAGCTGATTTATAATCAAACAGAGCTTCCAAATTGACTTTAAATCAATCCGAATTATCCGGAACAATCTAAATTTAAACCCAATTCAAAGTTTTATCCCAAGAACTAAAAGGAAAAGGAAACTTGTGTGTTTGAAGTTTGTTCTCATTGGTGGAAGAGCTTTTGACTGCATACATACACACTGAAAGAACATAGAAGCATAGACTTTGTATTTACTCACATATGTTAACCACATATTTTAATCTTTTTAGTTAAAAGCATATATTCACACATCTTATGCTAAAAGTCTGCAAACTTTTGAAGCTATATATATGTGTTTTGTTTTAAAGATCACTTTGTGCAATTTCTTTCACAGGAAGCCATTCAACTTAGGGACTCAAATAAATGACAATGTTCATTTAAACTCAAGTTAATGTTACTCCTGTGCATGTTGGTAAAGAATTTAGTGATTTACTAAATATTTAACCAAAATTCTCCAAAATTAGGAAACCACATCCAGCAATTAACACTTGAAAGTTTTAGCTTATTTACAGTCAGTGTTGCTTTTGATTCATATTTCCTCCCCAGGAGAAGGAAAACATTTAACCAACTCACTATTTCTCACCAGGATTTGAAAGAAGTCAAAAGTGAAAACTTTGACTAGTCTGTAAAATATTTTTAATATTTTTCTCCTCTTTTAAATAATCATTAACTTTAATCCTAAGGAAGCCTTAGTGACAATACGCAAAGACAATTCATTTGTTTCCTAACTTGTAAATATTAAAACATTGAAAGGCTTTAAATGAAGATAAGCTTTAACAAACAGAACAAAGCCAGTTCTAACTTTAAAACAAAGTGAAGACTTATACTGTAACCCTAAAGCCTTAAAGCATTTAACCTTTTCTATTTTTGCTGCTTTCTTTTTCTTTTGTAAATAAAATCTTTACTTTCAAGTGAGATTCAACAAAAAATTCACAACCTAGTTGAGGACTATTCCAAAACTACACTTTGATAACTGAACTGAAAGAAGTCAATCAACACAAAAAAATTTTTTTTTGCTTTTGTCTTGTGAAATACAAATCAAAATACAGTGTCAACAAATAAACTAACACCTATTCCACATTTCTAAAGAATTCCAAAATATTTGCTTTCCTTCTTACAAGCCTGGAAGTTGAAACAAACTCCAAAAAGAAGCTTGTAATTACCCTCTCTGTAAAACGACACTCAAGGTTAACTCTTGACGCACAACTTTAGCTATAATCAACGAATTGATTTCAAGCTAAGCGTTACACAAACGGTCAAACATGTCGAATCCACTTGACGAATTAAATGACCTTCAAGCAATATTGGAAGAGTTGGCTTCCGACCTTATACCCGGTTTCTCCAAACAAGTTCGGGATACTCCACCAAAAGATTTGAAGCAAATCACGGAAAAACTTTCGGATGAATGCGAAGCTAACCCACCGAAAGCAAAGGAAATCCCCGGTGTGTTAGGAAAGTTTGCACTAGCATTAGTTGCAAGGCTAAAACGAGCTGAAACCCAAGTACTCTACGCCGAAAAGGAACTGGTGAAACAACAAACAACCATCCTTTCTCTTCAGGAAGAGAACAAATCCCTTGTGAAAAAGCAGGAACAAGCTCACATAGAGAAAGAAGACACCCAAGCTACGCTCGATCAGACGTTGCTAGATCTGGAACAAGCAGAGGAAGAAAAGCAACGTCTAGAAGACAACAATACCTCACTTCAGCAAGAAAACGAGGAATTGAGAACCGCCCTGCTTTACAAAGAGAATCGACTCAAGGAAGTTGAAGGTCAATTGGACGAAACAAGCTCCAATTATGGGAAATGCAAACTGCTCCTACGAGAAGCACAACAAGGTCTTCAGGACGCCCAAGAAGAGCTGGAAGACCACCGCAAACAAAGGGATCTGAGATCAGAATCCATGAACAGGCCGGTTCCCTCGACAAAGGGGGGCATCCCCTCATGGGATGGGGACTCCCCCGCCTCACACTCACCTGACCCGTTCAGACCCGAACGGCAACGTGAAAGACGTGTGCAAATTCCATCCGATGGAGATCTCAATAAGATCGCTCGCCACGTCACGAAATTTGACCCCTCAACCAGTGGGTCACCTGATACCAGGGCTTATTTGCAAGACATCGACTACTACTTGCGTAAATACCCTGATGCTACGGTTGACGACCGCATTTATTTGATCAAGTTGACATCCAACAGGTCGGTATCAAAATTTATAGATCGGCAACCATTTGACATCAAGATGAACCGCCGAAAGCTCTATGAAGCCATCGAAAGAGAGTTTTCCGACGACTGCTTACAGTCAGGGCTAGCAACAGCCCTAGCTGTGAAACAGGGTCGCTTAGAGCCTCCACAGGCATACTACCAGCGACTCCTGCGCGCATATTTTGGATCTCAAAACACACCTGAGATGGAAGAAGACCACAATTTCAAGGCTCTGTTCATTCAGAATCTCCATCCCACGATTGGACACCACCTTGGAGTCATGGCTAACCCAAAGACAAACTCGATAAACCAACTAAGAGAGTTTGCACATTATGCATTCCAGAAACAGCGACAAAGCAATCAGAAGCATACCGAGTCTACCGCGGTGTTAGCAGTCAACACCGCATCAGACACCCTGGACCTAGAGGGTGCCCCAAGGCCAGCCCTTGTTCCATCATCTCGGTCACAAATAAAACAACGACAGTCCTCTAGTCAAGATAAGTCGAGTCATGACCCGGAAAATTTTTTGACACCAAGTGCCAAGACAACATCACCAAAACCTGACTACCGTCGGAGACTGAGTCCACCAGGTAAGTCACGAGAATACGGTACGGATACCCGGGATGACATATCGATTTCAAAACTCGCATAATCGCGGAAAGTGGTCACCTCCTTCGTACCGCCGGAAAAATTTCAACAGGGAAGCAAGACCTCCCCCTGGAAAGTTTAACTCCAAACCCTGGGAGAAGAAAGAAAAGCCCATTTTCAGCCAAGAAGACCTGGAGACTCTCCAACGCATACTTGACGAACTGAAGAGGAAAAAGGAGGCAAAAGAGGACAAGAAACCAGATGTCCTAGCCATAAATATTGTGACCACCCCAAACGATCCTTTAGATTTGCCACAAGTCAACCCTGAGGATTCTCCTACTACAAAAGGGAAGGATACCAAAGACACAACCGAGCATCCTCCGCCCGAAACTCAGGAGGAGCTCCAAAATGCAACGCCACCCAGTGCCATTTTGGTAGTCCAGCTACCTGGAAAACCTCACTCGCCCGAAACCAGCGACTCTTTAATCTGCGTTGAACCACCGGTCCAAGAATTTCTGTGTGATTTAACCGAAAGGGGGGTTGCACGGAAATTTTTCCTGTCATTGACCCTGGAAGATGTGATGACGCACGAAGCCCTACTAGATACTGCCGCGGACATCACACTCATGTCGCGTGACCTTTTTGAACACCTACGTGTCACTGCTAATTATGCGCACAAAGACTTGAAACTAAGACCTTGCTCCCTAGCTGTTCAACCTTATGCACCCTCAAACACGACTGTGTCACACATGTCATTGATACAAATCTCCATTGGGCCCATGACCTTGATCCACCCGGTCTATGTGTCCAATCTCAACTCAATTCCATTGCTGATAGGCAAAGATCTACTTAATCGCTTTGAGCCTCTGATAGACTTCAAGAATCTCAAGCTATGGGCTCAAGTTCGACAACCTCTTCCAACCACTCTACCTGAAGCAACCGGATCACAGTGCTACACTCTTGACACCTTGGATGTTCCAGGAGTCAACCCACTCGCACTGCTGACCCAACAAAGTTTGACGGAAGGTGACCTTGGGGACCAAGCTGAAACAGACACCCCTTTTCAGGTCACCACATCTGACAACCCAACCTTAAATGAACACAGTTCATTTCTTTGCACCCTAAAACCAGGGGCAGTTGACGAAGAGTACTGCCCCCAAGTGGTCAAAGGACTAGCTATCCAAAGCTCCCACGTAGTAGACGTGGTACTGGCTCTCTGGGCTGATAAATCTGCAATCAGCCAGACACTTTTCAACTCTCTACACGAGAAATACCCTGACCTTATGATCACTAACCAGTCTTTTCATTTCCCTGCTGGGACCAAATCAAACAAAACATTGGTCGCCAGAAGTATCTGCGCCCTCCACCTTCAGTGGAACCACAGACTGCTAACGCATCCCTTCTTGGTCGTTCCCGACCTGCCACATGCAGTCTACATCGGCAGTGATCTTCTTGTGAGACTTGGAACCCAGGTTGATACCATAAACAATGTCTTATGGTCTCTCACCTCAGTTCGAGACGCTCACTCTAAACCAGATCTTGACACTCTAAAGTCAGGCCAGACCATCCCTGAGGCCTGCCAGGTACTGAACACCCAACATTGTCTCATACCTGCTAATGTCACGTGCTACCCAGTCCAACTATGCATTCAAACAGGACAGAAACTTATGCATCCACAAGCATTTTTTCAACCGGCTCCTTTGCTTGACAATCTAGGCTTAACTCTGGAGGCCATGCCCCTTCTAAGCCTAGAATACAGAACCACCACATTACCGGTTAACAATCCCACGGCAGAGACCATCGTCCTGCCCAAGGCCACGCCTCTTGGCTGGCTCATCACCACAGATTTCCACGATTTTGAACTGACTGTTCCTGTGCTAGGCGGCCTCCCCGATTCTCTTTGGGCCAACTCTCTTGAACCTACAGTCATTTACACTAAGCCTTCTAAGGCCATCGCTCTTGTGTCAATACCAACCCCTGACAAAGAGTCAGTGGGACGAATCGACTTGACCAACAATGACCAAATGCTTGTCCAAGCCATTGAACTCCTTCCATCGGAGTCCGATCAGCAAACCAATGACAATCCCAGCAATGCTCCGCCGAAACCAGTCCTCACTATCACTGAAGAGATTGCACAGGTGGTAGCTGATGCTGATGCCCTAACCTCTGACGAAGAACGTGAAAAACTTCACCAAGTTCTTCTTAAGTATGAACAATCCTTCTCCAAAGACTCCTTGGACTGTGGACTGACCACAATCCACTCAGTACGCATTCCTACACCACCTGACGCCCCTCCAACCTACGTCAGGCAGTACAAGATTCCCTTGGCCTCGTACGGCCCAGTACAAGAAATAATCGATGATTTACTGGACCGTGGCATAATCAGGCCATGCAACAGTACCTACTCAGCTCCCTTATGGCCTGTCCTAAAGCCCAATGGTAAGTGGAGACTCACCATTGATTACAGGAAATTGAACACTCAAGTTCCTCTCTCTAGGTGGCCTATGACTCAACTGGAGCAAGAACTCCCTAGAGTCAAAGATGCCAAATACTTCTCAACACTGGACATTGCTTCTGGTTTTTGGACTATTCCTGTCCAAGCTGAAGACCAACACAAACTGGCCTTCACGTTCGCGAATCGCCAATACACATTCACCCGATGCCCTTTCGGTTATGCCAACTCTCCTGCAGAGTTCAACATTTTCTTGAACAAAGCATGTCCAGACGCCCGAGACAGAGGTAACCTCATCTATGTTGACGACATTCTCATTCGGAGTCCAACTCTGGACACCCACCTCACTGAAATTGACCATGTTCTTGGCCAGCTCACGCGAGCTGGAGCCAAAATTTCTCTCTCCAAATGCCAATGGTGCAAAACCAAAGTCAACTATGTCGGTCTCTTGGTAGGATCCAAAGGGGTACTACCACAAACGGCACGAATTCAAGGTGTGTTAAACATCAAAGCCCCTACCAACATCTCAGAACTCCGGAGCTTCCTAGGGGTATGCAATTACTCACGTCAGTTCATTGAGGATTATGCAGACTTGGCAAAACCCCTTACAGACCTCCTACGAAAGGACACCCCTTTCATTTGGTCTGAGGCTCAAGAACAGGCTATGCTAGCGTTGAAGCAAAAGTTATGCACAGCACCATGTTTGGCCTATCCCAACTGCGACCAGCCATTCTTCTTACAAGTGGGATTCTCTGCCAACTGCTTAAGTGCTGGATTATACCAAATCTACGACCACGACAAACGAGTCGTGGCCTATGCCAGCAAAACCCTCTCTGGTCCGGAACTGAAATACTCGGACTGTGAAAAAGCCCTTCTGGCCACTGTATGGGCAGTCAAACATTTCTCCAACTATGTGGGAGGCCAGAGAATCACAGTTGAGACTCACCACCAACCAGTGGTCTTCCTTAACAGTCAACGCATCAGAGAAGGCGTTGTAACAAATGTCAGAATAGCCTCCTGGTTGATGGCCCTACAAAGCTTTGATGTGGAGGTCCGCTACGCACAAAAGTTGAGAAGCCCTCTCGGCACAGACTTGGCTGCCTGCCAACGGTGCTCTGAGGACACTCCAGGACCATCCATTCATGCAGAGCCACCTACATTCACTGAAGACCCAAACCATCACTACTTTGACCAGAACATCTGCCAAGATATGGTCACCGCCTATGTCGATGGTTGTTCTTTTCACCATGAAACTCACATTCGTGCTGGTGTGGGTGTGGCATGGCTGAACAATCAGCCTTGTGAACCCCACAGCTATCAACTGGGTTCCCAATCATCTCAGTATGCGGAAATCGCAGGTGTGCTCATTACACTGCAACTTGCTGTAGACCATGGCATTCGCACATTGGTCATCTGCACTGACTCCAACTATGCACGTCTCAGTTTCACTTGTCATTTAACACTCTGGAAGGCCAAAGGTTTTATAACCTCCAACCGCAAACCGGTTAAACATCAAGACCTTTTCAAGGCATGTGATCACCTGGTCACCTCCAACAACCTCCAAGTGTATTGGAAAAAGGTCAGAGGTCACTCGCGCACACCAGGTCAGGACAAAGAATGGAATGACCTTGTGGACTCACTTGCAAAACAAGGAGCTATACAAGGCACACCCTGGTCCTTTGATTCTGCTCAGGTGCCGACTTCACAGTCCCACCCACCCACCCCTACAGTCTGCGCAGTCACTAGGGCCCAGACTAACAGGGCCCAAGACACGACACAAACCACAGGTCCCCTTGCGGTTGACCCTGTTTTCACTGACGCTGACCTTATCTCTCTTCAAACCCTTGACCCTGCGATCCATAAAATGATACAATACATCTCAGATCCTGCAGTTAATGCACCATCCGACTCGGATCTCGCTGACACTCCAGACTTGAAGCCACTTTTTGCCACACGATCATCCTTGCAGCTGCGAAATGGCATTCTAGTTCATGTTTCCGATGAACTCCCTACGCCTGCGCTTGTGGTCCCTCGTAACCAGAGGGGGGTGATGATTGTTCATGCCCATGATCTCCCAACTGCAGGACACAAAGGCGTCAAAGCGACGTACAACGCGCTCAAACAAGTGGCATATTGGCCATACATGCGAAAGGATGTAGCCGACTACATAAAGGGATGTCTCGTATGTTGCCAGTTTCAACCAACCAACCCGATGCATCGAGCACCCCTACAGAAAAGAGGCATTTCATTCCCATGGTCTGACCTCCAAATTGACTGGGTAGGTCCCCTTCCACGGTCAGCCAGAGGAAACAAATACTTCCTCACAGTCACATGTGCTTTCACCAAATGGGTCGAGTGCCTGCCTGCTCCTAATGACACGGCAGAAACCACGGCCTACTTGTTGATGAACCACGTATTCTCTAGGTTTGGTCTGCCAAGCCGAATCAACTCTGACCGCGGCACTCATTTCACCGCCGAAGTCATGCGACAACTGTGGGAAACCTTGGGAGTTAAAGCTAACTTCCATATTAGCCACCACCCACAATCCTCCGGACAGGTTGAAAGAACCCACCGAACTGTGATCAACATACTGAAGAAGTATGTTTCACCACACCAAAAAGACTGGGATGTAAAGCTCCCGCTGGTCTTAATGGCCATCCGAGCCACACCCCATGAAGCTACGGGGGTGTCACCTTTTGAAATGATGACAGGCCGGCAAATGACTTTGCCCCTGCATTTACTCTACCAACCTGGAGAAGCCAGTGTTGCTACAGCTTACACTACTCACCAGTACATGACTGACCTGACCAAACATCTCCGACAGACTTTTGCCTTTGCCCAAAAACATTTGGACCGATCAGCTGAAGGACGCAAAGCCTACTACGATCAGAAAGCCTCACATGACGAACTCCAAGTGGGAGACAAGGTTTTCTATTATGCTTTCATTCCTCAGACAGGACAGACCAATGCACGAGCAGGAAAACTCGCTCGGAAGTTCCTCCCCAGGTGGACAGGTCCACACACGATCACAGATAAACTCTCTCCGGTCGTTTACCAAATCAAAATAAGCAAAGGTCGCCAGGACCCCATCTCCAAATGGGTCCATCGTAATCAAATCAAAGCTTACAAAAACCCCATGGGACTTGTCGGGGACAACACTGTTCCATTAAGTTAGTAAACAAACCTAAATCTTGTTTGCGCCCGATAGATAACTGTTAGCTGACGATCAGCCTCAGACATTCTCGGTCGCATTTCTCTTCCTCAATCAGGTAACTGCATTAAACCTTCAAAAGGAGAAAGTTAACCCAAACTAACTGACTTCCTTAAAATCTAACCTTAAAAGACCCCGCAAAATTTCTTTCAGTATCATCAAGTTACTATTTCAAAGTAGTACAAACAAAATCAACAACATCACTAGCTTAAGTCAATAATCACAAAACCCTCTAAAGGTGATAAACACTAATAGCTTAGAGCTCAGCCTCTAACAAAGTTGTTCCACCTCTAAGAATAACTTTCACCTACCACTCAGGTACCTCAAGAAAAGGAAAACTGACAAGAAGCTCAAGATTAAAATGACTCACTTCTATTTGTTGGCCAGGACGATGGCCCTCCTGTTTTTCAGTTTAGCCCTCTACCTAGCACTCTCACCTACTTTCGCCCAGTTAGAACTGGACAGAACCCAGACAAGAAGTCAACAATCCTTAAGTAGATTCTCAACCACGGCCTCATCATTAGGGCCCCTTGCTACCCTTAGCACATCTACTGTTAAATCAGTCAACACCGCTACACTGAAATGCCAGACAGTTGAACCACCAACTGTTACCAAAACTTTGCAAGATACTGTGTTGGTTTTGAATGTTTGCTCCAAAGCCTCATTCAAACTCAACAAGGTCTTGGACTTGTCACTCTTCATGTTAGAGGGTGACCTTGCTCACCCACATCTAATGTCTGTGTTTCTTCGAAAGGTAGCTAAAAATATTAGACTTTCAGCTAACACTTTGACAACGAGTCTGCCTTCACCGCTTCTTGCCCCTGTTTCAGATGTCACAAATTTATTCCTCATTGCCACTCAAAGAACAATGATGACTCCCCATGCTCGCTCAGTCTTCCAGAACAAAGGTCTCAAGCACCCTCTGAGTAAGACCTCTGTGGAACCATGGTTTAGTCCAAATAAACCAATTCAATTCGAACCTCCTTGAATTAACTCAATATTGCTTAACCTAAACATCTACCTCAGATAAGCAATACATTTTTGTTTTGCATTCTTTGTTTTGACTTTTATTTTTCTTTATTTTTAGAATTTTTAAAAGTTATATGCATGCTTATATACAAACCTATATTTTTATATATAGCTCTTGCACTCCATTTTGATTTTTGTACCCATTCAAACTATTTTCCTTTTTTTTTTTGGACAACTATGATAGCTATTTCATCGTGAACCAAAATTCCTACCTCAGGTATGTAAGACTACGCACCTATTTTTGTAGCTAGAATTTTTGAGTCATTTCAAGACCTATGCCTTAGCTTACTACTCCAAGTCAATTTTATAATCTACATTTGTCCATATTCAAATTATTTTTGGAAATTCATGGAAGTCCTTCCAGTAAACCAAAGTCAAAGATCTGTACTTAGTAATAGATACTGTTTGCATGCTAGTGTGTATGGACATCACACAAACCTTTTAACCCAGTATTTAGGTCAAGTGTTGCCAAGGAGACGAAGCTGCCATGGATGTGTACCGACGCTGACCGATGCTCACCATCGCTACAAAGGGGGGAACTGTAGCATCATCGTCCTCCTCAAAACCAAGACAAGATCACTTCTCTCCAGTTTACAGGAATTTCAATTTATTCATTACACAGGAATATCACCTTTCTGCCTTCTCAGGAATATCACTGGCTTTTTGCTGACTCATGCAGGCTTCTTCCAGACCTGACCAAAGATGCTTGCTTTCCCAGGACCCCAATGTAAACAATTGCCGCTTGCAGAGATTGTAAGGATCAGAGTTTGCTTTTAAAGGCTCAAAGGAACATAAAACTCAGGAGACCAGACCTCTCAACATGAACACTGCATTTGATAACGTACCTTTTCACAGGAAACCAATGTTTTTTAAAAGAGTCATAAACCACTTAATCTGACGGTTTTATAGCCTATGCTGTCCAGGCCTTCGCCAGATACTAAGGAAATCATCTACAGCTCAACAGTACCTCCTAGCGGATACCTACGGAATGTGTTTTCAGTACGTAGGATGACTTTTAATTTGTTCTAAATATTAAGTTTCTTTCAGCTTATCCTGGATCCTAAGGACACTGAAAATCATCCCTGTTATCACCAACCATGGTTTGCTGCATGTTCTGCTGTTCTAATCTTGATCTAAATGTGAATGCATGTATTATAATTATGTATAAGAAATGTTATATTCATGAGTGTTATTGGAGTAATGGTATAAATGCATGATCACCATATATTAGCCAAGTCATTTAATTTAGTTAGATTTTATATTGAGCATTTATCTTATAAGAACTGACTGTTGATTTTTCCCTCTGAAAATTCATGGGATGGTGTCTCCATTTGGTTGGCTGCTCTCAAACAAAGAAATGTTTTCACATTGGATAACAGCCATTTCAAACTGATTCTGAAAGAGTAGATTGGTCGTTTGACGACTGACCTCATCAGTTTTACGACCCGGCGAGGTAACTTTAAAAGACAGAAGTTAGATTTGAGTACACATAAGAGAAAAAGACAAGAGAAAAAAAACAGGGTTAACAGTTGAGTCACAGCACAGTTAAGAGTTTTTGAAAAAGTCAGAGATCAGACAACAAGCAGGAAGATTAGCTAGAAGTAGAATTAAAAATTAGAGGAACTAAATTAAGATTAAAGAAGCAGAATAGTAATCTAGATCTCAGAAGAAGATTTTATTCCACCGTTTCAAGGCCCTGTGAAGTTTTATTTTATTCTCTGTATGTTTGTCAAATCTTTTCTTATATTCTGGAAACTGAGGAGAAACCATTTTTCTTTAGAGCTCGTCCCTTTTAAGAGAATCAAATTCTCAAACTTTTTCTTTCACCTCAGAAGCCATTCTTATCCTAGTAAATGTTTTTCTAACATTTTTTTTTTTTTAATGACTTTTCACGCCATTAAAGTGGACCTTTAATTTGCCTAGTTAAAGAGAACAGAGACTGAGAAGATTTTTCTTCAGTTTTCGGGTCGATCCCACTACAAGAGACCCCAAATTTGGACTCTTTTTCAAAGGACTTGTCACGCCGCTCTGTGACAGACCACCCACTGCTGCCATTGTCTGGAGAGCCCCCAGCTGAGTTTACACTTCCACGGCTGTGAGGAGGCATCTTGCAGCAGCTTCCTCCGACGTCCTAACTTCAAAACCCAGCGGTACCGACCCGCGGAACTTGGACCAACGGCCGTGTGTAAGTGAGACTCTTATTTCTCCTATTTCCTGGGTTAAAACGTGATGTCCTAACAATTAAATTACAATTGAATATGGCCCGTATTTCAGGGCTCAATTAGTCTCTCAGCCGCAGGATAGAGCTGTAAACTGAAGCAAAAACTCTTAGTCATTTTAAGTAACTGCCCTTAAAATTTTGTAGATTAATTCAGGAGTCATTTTTAGATAATTAGCTTATGAATTTTCCCCATAAAATTGCGATGTTTTGTTAAAACATTCCAGTCTCATTTACTGTTGAAACCTAAGTCTAGTACTCCTTGGTTCTACAGAGGTGTAAAGCTGGATTTTATGTTCAGGAATCCAATATCAGTTGATGTGATATTTTACGCTGTCATCATCTGAATCTGTTTATTCATCATTTGAACGCCATGCCATGTAACCTGGATGATTTTAATAAACGAGTGAATAAGAGCAGTTGAAGCGTTTTCCTTTCGCATATACAGGTTTCCTAATCACGGCAGGACAAAAACTCACAAACTTTGAGACTGATTCATTAAGTAATTTAAGGTACAAAATTAATTAAAATTAAAGTTAATCTTATTGTCCATTAGGACTGGTGCCCCTTTTACGAGTGCTTTTATTTAATTTAGCGGGTGTAGAAGTGAAGGTTCAACTCCGCCCCTTTCACACCCACTATTAAATAAAATAAATAATTCCTGTACCTTATGACAAATAATTTTATAGGCTCTTCATCCTACAGACCCTTCCGCAGACTGTCAGACAGTACTTCCAGCAAGTCCTCACAGATCTCAGACCAGAACGCCTTGTAGAACTCCGCTGGTAGGCCATCTATCCCTGGGGCTTTTCCACACTGAAGAGACTGGACAGCCACTGCCAGTTCTTGCAGAGTGATCCCGCTCTCCAGCTCCGCATTCACGCCAGCCATCACTTTTGGCAAGTCCGTCAAAAAATGACTCAGTGCATGTGGATTCTCAACAAATTCTTTCTTAAAGAGATCCTTGTAGAAAGCAACTGCAAAGCGACGGATCTCCGCAGACTCATGGATCGGCCGCCCGTCCTCGGAGCTGAGAGAGTGGATCATCCTCCTCTGACCATTCTTCCTCTCCAGACCAAAGAAAAAATGAGATGGAGCGTCCATTAGTGCGATGTTCTGGAACCTACTGCGTACCACAGCGCCCCTGGCAGCCACACCCAGTAGGTCAGTTAGAACAGACTTTTTGCCATTGAGGGCCTCAAAATGTCCTCTTTCTCCTGTGGAGCCTGCCAAAGACTGCAGCTCCACTACTTCTCTCTCCAGGTCCCTGACAGACCTGGCCAAGTCTCCAGAGACATTGCGAGTATACTGTAGGCACAGATTCTTTATTTGGCTCTTCCCTACATCCCACCACTGCTGCAAAGAACTAAAATTTGATTTTGTCAATTTAAAATTACTCCAAAAAAACATAAAAGCAGTTTTAAAACTGTTATCCGATAAAAGTGACGTGTTAAAATGCCAGTATGCACTACTGCACTTTATATTCTTGATAAAAACACAACACTGAACCAGGGAATGATCTGTGAAGCCAACAGGGACTATAAAAGCACTTTTAAAAATGCTAAAATGGTGCTTAAAACTGTAAACCCTATCCAGTCTAGCTAAGGACAAAATATTGTCCTTTCTATGGCTCCACGTGTACTGTCTAGCCTTGCCATGAAAATTTCTCCACACATCACACAGATCATGAGCTTCTATGAAACCTTTTAAAACTCTTTGGGATGCAGCATGTGGCTCTGGGTGATTCCTATCCATAAGAGGATTTTCTGTACAATTAAAATCACCTCCCACAAATAAAAAGTCATCATTACTGCAATTTTTGATCGTATCATCTAAAATATTTAAAAAGGCCAATCTTTCTGTGCCTACGGTTGGAGCATACACATTTATAAAAACAACTTTCACCTTCTCAAAAACAGCTCGAACTTTTAAAATGTGGCCTGCAATTATCTCATCAATGTCATAAGAAAGTGGAATAAAATCTCGAGAAAATAAAATACCTACCCCACCACATTTGCTGCTTCTATGACTAAAAATAATTTCACCCTGAAATTCCCTCCTCCAGTCAGCAGCATTGTCCTCAGAACTATGAGTCTCCTGAACAAACAGAACATTAATTTTCTTGCATTCTGCAAGAGTAAAAACACTCGCTCGCTTGGACATTTCTCTTGCTCCATTGATGTTGAGTGTGCCAAAATTAAAACTACACATGTGTATAAGAGGGCAAAGCCAATACAAAAACAGAAAAGAAAGAATGAGCGATAAAAGACTAATCATCCTGGGCAATTTGGTTCTTAACTTTTAGTACAAGCTTTTTTAGTCTGTAGATCTCCTGATCAGTAAAACTTTCCTGCTCAAGCTCTCCCCTATTTTTCATGAAGACCCGAGCAGAGTCAACAAAGCGTTTTAGATCAGGGAAGAAGCTTTCAACTTTAACCATTCTGACCCCCTTAGTGTCCTGCAAAAACTTCTGTATTTTTGTGAAGGGGTAACCGCCTCCACTGGCCACATCATCACTGCTTTCACCATCACTCTCTATCTCAGACCCAGCATAAGAATCTGGCTGAGATAGAGAAACCTCCGAACTGTCTTTGACAACCCTTTTTACTTTGACCCTCTGCTGTTTGGTTTCCAAATTCTTCCGCTTGATGGGGATTTTACATAACTCTTCATCTATTTCGATGTCATCCTCATCCTCCAACACTGACTCAGCCACCCTGGTAGCTGTCTCTTCCTGTCTTTCGCTCACCCTGTGCTGTGCTTTTATATTTATCTTTCTGGTCCCACCATCTACCTGGGCCTCATTTGGCTCCTCTGTCTGACCCTCAGCGCGATCCCTCTCGGTAATCTCACCCTTGTCTGCAATGTTGGTCTGTGCAGCAGCCCCGCGATGTGCTTTAACTGTTGTTGCTGTTTCAGTTATGATCGACAGGCCGGCTGCGGAGGGCGGCGAAGCCGCCCCGCCGCCAGACAGCCTCGCGGCCTCAGCCGAAGCGCCGCCGCCAGACGGCCCCGCGGCTTTGGCGCGGTAGCGCCGTCAGCCTCGGAGGGTGGCGAAGCCGCTCCATCACCAGACGGCCCCGAGGCCGCACTAGCGGCCTCCCCCGAGTGATCACCCACCACTCCCTGAGGGCATGATCGAATCAAATGTCCCTCCATTCCGCAGCCGAAACACTTCATATTATCGGAGGTGACGTGGATGGTATAATCAAAGCCGTCAATCCGGTATTTAAACACGAGGTTGAGGCTTTCCTCGCTATTCTTTAAAATCATGAGCACCTGTCGCCTAAAAGACATGACATGCTTTAAACGCGGGGACTTACAACCGAGAGGGATGTGCTTAATCGGGGACAAAAGCTGCCCGTGTCTCGACAGCTCCTTCTCCAACAGCTCATTCTTTAAAAATGGTGGGACATTTGAGATGGTAATTCTCTTCGCGGGATTCACCAGAGAGAACAGGAACCAGTGTGTCTTTAATCACAACCCCGCTCTCCACTACCCGGTTAACTTTTTCAATACTATCCAGGAAAATCACCACGGCACTATTCATTCTAGAAGCTGATCTAATGCTTTCATAACCGACCAGCTCCCCCACAGCCAGACTACACTCCTCCACCGAGCAGCTGACAGCCGGTGTCAGTTTGACAGCATGGCGGCGTGTCAGCTGCTCAAAACCGGAGCCTCGCTCCAAAACCATGCTGACCAGCAGAGCTGGCAGCAGAAACCCCCCTCCCAAAACGCCTACCCCACCCCAGCTACAGAAGACAACAAAAAATAAGATTATTTAACAAAAAAACACCTTAAACACCAAAAGATAGAGAAAAGTTTGAAATAATTCACTCACGCTGTCACACGCTCTCAGCTCGCACTCACGACCACACCCACTCAGAGAGAGAGAGAGAGACACGCAGTGCGGAGCATTATGGTTGGTGAATGTGCAGCAGAAAGTCCAAGCTCTCTCTCCACGGATGCGACGGGCCAGCTGGAAGTCTTTGGGCATGATGGCGACCCCCTTAGCAAAGAAGAGACCACCAGGTAGGCCTCGCCGGCCTCCTGCAGAGCCACGACGGCAAAGCTCAGGAAGCGCAGGTCGGTCTTGGAAGTCCTGAGCGATCTCCCTCACCAGGCGCTGGATGGGCAGCTTACGGATGAGCAGCTCCGTGGATTTCTGGCAGCTACAGATCTCTCTCGGAGCCACGGGCCTGTAACGGTGAGGCTTCTTCACTCCGCCGGTGGCCGGAGCGCTTCTCCGAGCAGCCTTGGTGGCCAGCTGCCTCCCGGGGGGCCCCCCTCCTCCAGCAGATTTTACGGTCGGTCTGCCTGGTTCTTGCCATCGCTCTTTATCATTCCGCCTTATATTTCCCGCACGCCGCCCGAACTCCAGCCCGGCACCCGCGTCGTTTTTGCTACAGTTCCCGGTATATCGAGTCTCTCCGCTAGCATCGGGTGGCGGCCGAGTGCTAGCTCGCACTAGCCTTGTGCCTCCTCGCTGGTAATTGGCTTTGGATTGGATCTCATGTAAAATGAAAATCATAATCAAGATGCTGTATGTTCATGGTGATGTCAGAATTTTAAATTAATCCAAGGAAAAGGTAGTCAATGACATGTTTCGGGACCCAGGAGACAGACACTGACACGGGTAAATTAGTGAACAATAATCTTTATTATAGTGAAAGGGTGTGTAGTGCAAATGTGAGAGCGTGGATAGTATCCTGGTCACTGGAGCTGAGCACTCTGGACGGAGACCCGGCAACCCTGGAACATATAAGCACAGACAATTACTTTTGTCCCACACTAATGACAGGCTATCAGTAGTGAGGCTTACTTGGGAGAAGCACAGGTTACGTCCTGCTGAGAACCAGCGGCCGTGCAACGTGGAGGTGAAGGCGTCCGTGAACGTGCTGAGGCTTCCACCTGTGACTGTGGCGAGGACAGGTCTTCCAGAGACTCCGGCTGTGACACCACAGACCGGGACAATGACAAACCAGCTGATGACAAGACCAGTGATTCCACAGAATGTGGTGACGATGATAATCCAGCTGATGACAAGACGAGTGACTCCACTGAGCGTGGTGACCATGACAATCCAGATGATGACGAGGTGAGTGATTCCACAGAACGTGGTGACGATGATACGACAGATGACGATGACACAAACTCCACCGGTAACGGTGGCCAGTACTCCTGTAACTGATACAGTAACAGTTCAGGAATTTGTGGAGCAAGACGTACCGGTAGTCGTGGTGGTAGCGAACCGCTACGTGAGCGTGTTGGCGTTAACCCGTCAGCTGGGGACGCAGGTCCGCCGCCAAGGGGGTCCACCTGTGCACAGGGATAGAGGTTGGGTGTAGAGTAACAAACAGCTCTCTTATGTGCTTGACTTTGAACAGAAGTCCTAGGCGAGGCAGGAGTGGTCCTTGACGAGGCCAGAGAGGTTCCTGACGAGACAGATCCTGACGAGGCAGTCTTTGACAAGACAGTTTTTGACGAGACAGACTCTGACGAGTCAGTGGTAGACAAGACAGTTCTTGACGAGATAGTTTCTGACGAGACAAGAGAATACCTTGACGAGGCCAGAGAGCGGAGTTCTGGTTCTTTCTCTGACGAGGAGGACAGACGACTCCGTACTGAGCTGTCAGCAACGCTGGCTTTTAACAGCTGCTGATCAACACCTGTGGATCTCTGCGCAGCTGGAGATAATGATGCCAATGACGGCCCAGAGGCCGCCATGACAGTACTCCCCCCTCTAGCAGTGCCTCCAGGCACCTGCCCAATCCTACCTGGATTCGCCCGGTGGAAGTCGCGAATCAGCTGCTTATCCAAGATCAACGCTGGGCGAATCCAAGACCAATCCTCCGGTCCAAAGCCCTCCCAGTCCACCAAATACTGAAGGCCCCGACCCCGCCTGCGAACATCCAAGATGACAGTCACCCCCCAGGCGGGATGGCCATCGATCATCCTTGGGGGTGCCGCGGGAGCAGGGCACAGGGGGTCAGAGACGTACGGCTTGACCTGGGAGACATGAAATGTGGGGCAGATACGCATCGAAGAGGGGAGAGACAAGCGCACAGACACAGGGTTAACAATCCGATTAATGGTGTAGGGACCAATAAAGCGTTTAGTTAGCTTATGCTTTTCAGCCGGCACACCAATATTCCGAGTAGATAACCAAACCTTCTGACCCACCTTATAGTCCGGGGCGGGTCTCCTATGCCGGTTGGCCACCTGGATGTTACGTTCAGCGGTCTTCAACAAAGCTTGGCGAGCGAGGAGCCACACACGCCAGCAGCGCTTAATATGTGCCTGGACTGAAGGAACCGCTACCTCCTTCTCCTCCTCAGGAAACAACGGAGGATCAAACCCACACGAGGCTTTAAACGGGGAGACGCCCGTGGCCGTGGAGATCGTGGCGTTGTGAGCGTACTCAATCCAGGGCAGGAACTTGCTCCAGGAGGATGAGCAGGAGGAGATGACACAACGGAGGGCGGCCTCCAGCTCCTGATTAGCCCTCTCACACTGACCATTACTTTGGGGATGATAGCCAGAGGAGAGGCTGGCAGTGGCTCCAAGTGCCGTGCAGAAGGCCTTCCAAACTTGAGATACAAACTGGGGTCCTCGATCAGACACAATATCCGCAGGGATGCCATGAAGCCGTACCACGTGTTGCACCAGGAGATCCGCAGTCTCCTGGGCCGAAGGCAGACCCCGAAGTGGCACAAAATGGGCCGCCTTCGAGAACCGGTCAACAATGGTTAATACTGTGGTGTAGTCATCTGAAGTGGGTAACCCAGTCACAAAGTCCATAGCTACATGAGACCAGGGGCGTGAAGGAACAGGTAACGGATGAAGTAAGTCTGCCGGAGGAGATGACGTCGTCTTCCCGGTGGCGCACTGAGGGCAGGCCTGGATATAGCCAACAACGTCCTTCCGCAACCCTGGCCACCAGAAGGTCCTTTGGAGGAGATCCACAGTCCGACCCACTCCAGGATGACAAGCCAACTTGGAAGCGTGAGCCCACTCAATCACCTTGCCTCGGACAGCGCATGGAACAAACAGCCCCCCCCCCCAGGGTCCAGCTCAGTCTTCTGGGCCTGGCGAACCGTCTTGCAGATTCCCCAGGACAGGGCGCCCACGACGCAGGAAGGCGGCAGGATAGGGGTCTCCTGGTCCTCGGAGGATGGGGGGTCAAACTGCCAGGAGAGAGCGTCCGGCTTACCGTTCTTGCTTCCCGGCCGGTACGTGATGGTGAAATTAAACCGGCCGAAGAAAAGGGACCAGCGAGCCTGGCGTGCATTCAGGCGCTTAGCCGTCCTGAGGTACTCCAGATTACGGTGATCAGTCCAAACCACGAACGGCTGAGCGGCCCCCTCCAGCCAATGTCTCCATTCCTCCAAGGCCAATTTCACAGCCAGTAACTCCCTGTCCCCGATGCTGTAATTCCTCTCTGCAGGGGAAAGACGATGAGAGAAAAAAGCACAAGGGCGAATCTTACCATCCACAGGAGATCGTTGGGAGAGTACTGCTCCAACTCCCGCATCAGACGCGTCCACCTCCACCAAGCACTGAAGCTTTGAGTCCACCTGGGTAAGGACTCTGGCTGAGGCGAACTCCCTCTTGAGTTTCTCAAAAGCATCGGCTGCTTCCTTACTCCAGCAGAATGAAATCTTAGGGGAGGTGAGAGCAGTCAAAGGACGAGCAATATTACCAAAGTTAGGCACGAACCTCCTATAAAAATTAGCAAACCCCAGGAACCCTTGAAGCTGCTTTCTGGAGGTGGGTGCAGGCCATTCCACCACTGCCTTGACCTTGGCAGGGTCAGGAATCACCTGGTTACGAGCAATAATAAATCCTAAGAAGGAGGTCTGATCAGTGTGAAACTCACACTTTTCGGCCTTGACGAACAACTGGTTCTCCAGGAGGCGCTGTAATACCCTACGGACATGCACTCGATGTTCCTCTAGTGAGCAGGAGAAGATGAGGATATCATCAAGATAAACGAAAACAAATGAGTTCAAAAAATCCCGTAGTACATCGTTAATCAAACGCTGGAAAACGGCTGGGGCGTTAGTCAACCCTAACGGCATTACCAGGTACTCAAAATGACCGCTGGGGGTCCGAAAAGCCGTCTTCCACTCATCTCCTTCTCTAATGCGCACTAGATGGTAGGCATTCCTGAGGTCCAGTTTAGTAAACCATGATGCCCCCTGGAGGGAGTCAAACGCAGTGTTCATCAAGGGCAGTGTATATTTATCCTTGACCGTTATTTCATTCAGCCCCCGGAAGTCAATACAGGGGCGTAGTGAACCGTCCTTCTTACCAACAAAGAAAAAACCGGCCCCCACGGCCGAAGATGACGGGCAGATGATACCAGAGGCCAAGGATTCCTTAATGTAAGTATCCATGGCCTCGCGCTCTGGGGCTGACAGGCTGTAAAGGCGGCTAGCAGGTAGTGGGGCCCCAGCCTTCAGATTAATGGCGCAGTCATACGGACGATGGGGGGGTAAAGACAACGCCCGAGATTTGCTGAACACTTGCCCCAGATCGTGGTAAACCTCAGGTACCTTAGATAAATCCGGTGGAGATGAATCGGGCAGAGGCACTTTCACGGATGGGGCGCACGCCGCTGATTGGAGACAGGCACTAAGGCAGAACGTACTCCATGCCGTTATTCTCCCAGTTTGCCAATCAATAGTGGGGTTATGTAGGCGCAGCCAGGGATATCCCAGAATAACAGGCGAAGAGGAAACGGGGAGCACTAGGAACTGAATCTCCTCCCTGTGATTTCCTGAAACAATAACGGACACAGGCGCTGTCTGAAGGTTAATGGTAGTCAACGACGCCTTGGACAGGGTAATCAATCTGACGGGGGGTTCTAAAGTCTGACAACTAAGGCCCATCCGGGTTGCCAGGTCTCTAGAAATGAAATTTTGCTCAGCTCCAGAATCGACTAACGCTAGTGTGGAGTGTTCTGTGTGAGTATGAATGAGTCTGAGGGGTAAATGACAACAAGTAATGGGTTCCTCTGTATTCTTGCCCGTGAATCCCCCTACTGCGATCCACGGGCCTTCCCTTTTAACTTACTAGGACATTCAGAAACCTCATGTGACTCCTTCCCACAATAAAAACACAGGCCTTGATCCCTACGGCGTTGTTTCTCAGCTGCAGACACCTTAGAATGACCAACAATCATGGCTTCCTGATCCGGGACCTTCTCTGACGCGGGTAAAGCGAGAGGAAGAGAGTCAGTGACACGAGGGCGGGGTTTAACCGGACGGGAAGTAACTCGCCGACCAGCCGCCCGTTCCTTTAGCCTACTATCGATACTAACTGCTAAAGCAATTAAATCGTGCAAGTTATTTGGTTTATCCCGTGCCGCTAACTCATCCTTTAGCTCGTCGTTAAGGCTGCGTAGAAAAATACCACAAAGAGATGGCTCCCCCCACCCAATCTCTGCGGCTAAGACCCGGAAGTCAATGGCGTAATCTGCAGCTGATTTCTTTCCCTGCTGTAGGCTTAAAAAAACGTTCTGTCAACACCTCTCCCCTATCCGTGTGATCAAATACAGACAGAAACTCAGTCACAAACTCCTGGTAGGTAAGCAAAGAATAGCTAGGTCTAGCCATGATCGAATAAGCCCAATCCAAGGCTCTACCAGCCAGCAAATTTATGACATAGCCTATCCGGCTAGAGTCGAGGGAAAAATCCCCAGGCACACGCAGAAAAACTGATTCACACTGTAAAATGAATCCTCGAGCTTCCCCGAGTTTTCCGCTGAACCGGGCAGGTGTTGGAATAGGAGTGAGGCGAGAGGACGAGGAGGTGTTAGCTAGTCCTGACGCCAAGCCTGCAGGGGTTGAAGTACTTGCGGTCGGGGGAAACGTTGGTGTCCCTCCAAACGGTCCAGCCGCCCATTAATTTGAGTCAATTGATTCAAGATTACTGTCTGCTGGTGGGCTAGCAAATCTACCCGGGCGCTAAGAGTGTTAATTAAGCGCGACAGTGAGCTGTCCGCTGGGTCAATGTGACAGAGTCGTACTGACATGTTTCGGGACCCAGGAGACAGACACTGACACGGGTAAATTAGTGAACAATAATCTTTATTATAGTGAAAGGGTGTGTAGTGCAAATGTGAGAGCGTGGATAGTATCCTGGTCACTGGAGCTGAGCACTCTGGACGGAGACCCGGCAACCCTGGAACATATAAGCACAGACAATTACTTTTGTCCCACACTAATGACAGGCTATCAGTAGTGAGGCTTACTTGGGAGAAGCACAGGTTACGTCCTGCTGAGAACCAGCGGCCGTGCAACGTGGAGGTGAAGGCGTCCGTGAACGTGCTGAGGCTTCCACCTGTGACTGTGGCGAGGACAGGTCTTCCAGAGACTCCGGCTGTGACACCACAGACCGGGACGATGACAAACCAGCTGATGACAAGACCAGTGATTCCACAGAATGTGGTGACGATGATAATCCAGCTGATGACAAGACGAGTGACTCCACTGAGCGTGGTGACCATGACAATCCAGATGATGACGAGGTGAGTGATTCCACAGAACGTGGTGACGATGACACGACAGATGACGATGACACAAACTCCACCGGTAACGGTGGCCAGTACTCCTGTAACTGATACAGTAACAGTTCAGGAATTTGTGGAGCAAGACGTACCAGTAGTCGTGGTGGTAGCGAACCGCTACGTGAGCGTGTTGGCGTTACCCCGTCAGCTGGGGACACAGGTCCGCCGCCAAGGGGGTCCACCTGTGCACAGGGATAGAGGTTGGGTGTAGAGTAACAAACAGCTCTCTTACGTGCTTGACTTTGAACAGAAGTTCTAGGCGAGGCAGGAGTGGTCCTTGACGAGGCCAGAGAGGTTCCTGACGAGACAGATCCTGACGAGGCAGCTTCTGACGAGACAGTCTTTGACAAGACAGTTCTTGACGAGACAGACTCTGACGAGTCAGTGGTAGACAAGACAGTTCTTGACGAGATAGTTTCTGACGAGACAAGAGACTACCTTGACGAGGCCAGAGAGCGGAGTTCTGGTTCTTTCTCTGACGAGGAGGACAGACGACTCCGTACTGAGCTGTCAGCAACGCTGGCTTTTAACAGCTGCTGATCAACACCTGTGGATCTGTGCACAGCTGGAGATAATGATGCCAATGACGGCCCAGAGGCCGCCATGACAGTCAATTCCCTTTTAAGTTCAATATTAACTCTAATATAGATATACTAGTGCATACCCGAGCATGCCCTTAGAAAGCAAGTGTAAGCAAGCATTTCTGCATGCCTGCCTTTGATCTTTGACATAGTTACTGTGACAACAGTAACCATGGTGATGCCTGCCTTTGATCTTTGATATGGTTACCATGGCAGCAGTAATCATAGTGAAACCTGCCTTTGATATTTGACATCACCACTCGTTCAGTGATAAGGGATAGGGACCTGCACTTAAATAGCGCTTTTCTAGTCTCAAAGACCACTCAGAGCGCTTCACTAGTACTAACCCTCTATTCCAAGGGCCTATAGGAGACAGATATCTAGGGACAATTTAGAACAACCAATTAACCTAACATGCATGTCTTTGGATTGTGGGAGGAAATTGGAGCCCCCGGAGTAAACCCACACAGCACAGGAAGAACATGCAAACTCCACACAGGAAGGTTCCCACTCCTGCCAGCCTGGGGATTCGAACCTGGAACCTTCTAGCTGTTAGGCATGCCTGCCTTTGATCTCTGATTATGTCATAGCGAGTCCTATGATCGTGACACACAGACAGACACGCACGCACACAGAGACAGAGATTTCTTGAATTATAGATAGATGATGCATAATTATGCATCACCAATTGTTTCATCAGCACATGTTAAGGATGGACTGCCATTGCACATGCAATTTCATAGTCCGTGGCGTTGTTGCCCCACTTTTTTTACCGCATCTGTAATGATAAAGAAAAACACATAGTTATATATAGTTATGACACAATAGGATACGATACGCTAATACTTTGTCAGAAGTATGTCTGAAATTTGTTTTGTGTCATTGCAGCTTAAATCGCAGAAACACATAAAACATTAAATATTAGAAGCATGTACAGTTGTGCTCACAAGTTTACATACCGTGGTGAAATTTGTGATTTTATTTTTTGTGCGGTCATTTTTCAGAGAGTATGAACAATAATGCAGAAACTTTTCTTTCACTCATAGTATTTGGGTGAAACTATTATCAGCCGATTGTGTTTGCTCTTTTTAAATCATAACAACAGAAACTACCCAAATGACCCTGATCAAAAGTTTACATACAGTACTCTGGAAGTTTTGGCCTGATAACATCCACACAAGTTGACACACATGGGTTTAAATGGCTACTAAAGGTAACCATCCTCACCTGTGATCTGTTTACTTGTAATTAGTGTGTGTGTGTGTGTGTGTGTGTGTGTGTGTGTGTGTGTGTGTAAAAAGTCAGTAAGTTTCTGGGCTCCTGACAGACCCCTGAATGTTTCATCCAGTGCTGCACTGGCGTTGCTGGATTCCGAGCCATGGGGAAAGAAAAAGAATTATCAATGGACCTGCGGGAGAAGATAGTTGAACTTTATAAAACAGGAAAATGACATAATGTGGTGACACTAGACACAATGGGTGGACATTCTTCTCACACCCAGAAGCAGGAAGAGGGGCAGAACAATGGACTGTGATGTATACATCCCCGGAGGACATCTGGGCGCCAGCTGATGTCATGCTAATGATATGTATTGACTGATATGTATTAGATGACAATCGCCATGCTAATGTGCCATGCATTCTCTCTGTCTGTAAAACAGGTATAAAAGAGCTTGTGACACATGCCTCAGCAGCGCAGTAGCTCACACGAGTTACGAAGCATGTTTCAGTATGTTGGAGGAATAAAACCTTGTACCCTTCCAGCTCATTGCCTCTCGCCTGTTCCATTTCCTCCACATTGGTGACCCTGGACGTGGCATGGAGCGTCTCGACTATGCCATTTTCTCCACTTTGGTGACTTAACCAGAAAGGGACTATTTTCTCTGTTGCCGCGCTGTGGACTCGCCTCTTCATCTACACCGGAGCACGCTCGCTGGAGCGGGTGGCGCTGGGACTGAGACGCACCATGATCGGCAACACGAGCGAACTGAAGGAAACAGCCTGAACGGGGAAAAACGGCGCCATCTGCATTGGATTCCATCAAGCTCCTCGACCCTGATTCACCTCCCGACAGCAGACTTTTTTTGGTCTCTCTCTGGACTTTTTTTTTTTCTCTTTCACAGCCGCTGCGGATCACCGTAAGGTTTACTGGGAAAGTCCCTCAGCAGCGCAGTAGCTCACACGAGTTACGAAGTGTGTTTCAGTATGTTGGAGGAATAAAACCTTGTACCCTTCCA
>CM035836.1:293413456-293808456 GCA_020510985.1 Pholidichthys leucotaenia | reverse complement strand
AGGCTAAGGACAGAGCTGTGTGGAGGAATCTGATAAGACCTAAATGAAACAGTCATTGTCGCCCACGACAGACTGCTATGATGATGCCACCAGGAGCCCTAAGAATATTTATGATGTAAAAACTGAAATGCTCTAAAGTGTATTTTACTCATGTTCAAATTATTTTTAGTTGGTTAATAGATATTTTTTGAAATTTATACTCTATACAGACACACCATTAAGTGCTGCTGAAAAGCAGAGGTGCTACTGCGCCAGGTGTGATGCTGATCCAGACAGGAGGCAGCAGGATATAGAAAAGGAGAAGTGCGAGATACCTGGTTAGCCATGACAAATAAATGACAACACTGAAACACAAGAAACAATCAGTTCATACATGCTTTTTTTAATAGATGGATTCATTTCATTGCCAGGTTTTCAGTCTATTATTTTTATGTTAAATGTAGACCTGCCATGATATTTACAATATCAGTTTATCTTAAAAAAGATTTATCAAGTTAATTTTCATTCTTATCGTATTTAATAATTTATACTGAAACAATCTGCCTTTGTGTTCTTCCTCCTCATTTTATTTAATTCTGGGTGTTCAAATCAGTCTGATGGAGCATAGCTGCCATCTACTATGTGGTCATATGAACAGTCAATATTTTTTGATTTTTCAATTCAGTTGTTGATAAATAATAAGTTAAATGCTACTTGAAAGGATGTCAGGTTTCTTCCCACAATCCAAAGACATGCATGTTAGGTTGATTAGTGACTCTAAATTGTCCCCGTCATGATGGCCCTTTCAGGACAGGGTAAGGACACCAATCACCAGCTGTGAGTTTGCACATTTAATAACAAGGAAACACAGATAACCACGAGGGGCAACTTACAGAATATCAGGTGACACTGGATACCGGGGAAGAAAATAAAGCGTGGAGCACACTCAGAATAAAACAGGAATCAGACTGGGATTCCTGTCTGAACACAGAGAAGGTTGCAGAAAGGAATGAACCAAACAAGCGAGCTTAAATAAGCAGATGGGGAGAAACTAAATGTGGATCAGGTGTGGATACATGAGCGAAGAATTATTCAGAGACATCTAAACAGCTGCGACAGCCCGTGAACAGATTTGGCACACGGAAGTAAGACACAGCGCTGTCAAAACAAAAGTACAGGGAAGTAAACAGTGATGACTGTCAAAATAAAAGCACACACTATAACGAATGAAAATCAAGAAATACATGAAGCAAAATACACAAAAGGAGAAACCTAGGAAAGCTAATAATACACAATATCCCAAGAAGAAGAAATACAGAAAATAACCAGCAAAACCTTGAGACCTGAGCACAGCTCTGACCAGTGCTTGGAAGCATGACAGTCCCTAGGTATCCATTTCTGATAGGCCCTTAGAATAGAGGGTTGGTGTAGCTACTAGTGGAGTGCTTTGAGTGGTCTTTGCAAATAGAAAACCACTATATAGTAAGTACAGGCCCTTATCCCTCAAAAGTTTGTTTTATCATCCAGAGTTATTCTAGCAATTCTTCCGAAAAACAGTAAATTACTATTAAACACCATTTCTGTTTTCATGAGTATTTGTTTTTCACATTTATGTCATGATCTACAATTAAAAGTAATGAATTTATTCAACCCTGTTAACCAAATTGTTTTCATCAAAATAATCATATATGGTTTCATCAGCTCACAATAATTTAATCTATTTTATTTGTATTAGTTTGATTATTTACATGCCTAGTGTATTTCAGCAAAGATCCTAAAATAAATAAAATTGCTAAAAACACTATGCAACTGTTGAAAAGTTGGGTAAGTTTCAAAAGTTGTTAAAATTAATATATTGTCTTTTCATAAACTTAAATGGTTAGTTATTATGAGTATGACTACTTTTAACATAACAGTCAGACTGATTTAACTATATTTTAAATCTACGTTTTTAGGTCCCAGAGTACTGGTAACAAGGTTGCACCAAATTCAGCACACTATGACTTAGATGCATCATAAAAAATGTCCCAATGGTGCCTGAGCTGGACCAGCGTAATTTTTGATGGCTTATTATTTGTTTTTCTTAAGTACGTAACAGAAAAGCATAAAATAAATGGTTGATTTTTTAAACCATTTTTAGAGCCTAAATTCTCTAAGTGTAGAATGACACAAATGTCTATTGTTTATTAGAGTTAACACCACTATTGTTTATTAGAGTTAGACACCATTCCATGGAGAGCATTTCTTTTTCCCCGCAGAGTGTCTGATTTATGTTCATTTTTCTTTTTAGTCTTGCATTTAATGTCCTTAGAGTCCTCGAAACAAAAACGTGACAGCTGAAGAAAGGTCACCTTTTGGAATACTGCACCACTCGTCGGCGGCACACCTCTAACCAGCCAATCAGAATTAGGCTCAAAAAAGAAACCATGATCACTATTTGAAAGCAAAAAACTTGGAGAGTTGTGTGTTTTCTTACCAGTTTTGATGCAGTATGGTGTAGTAAGCAGAGAGTTTCAGTGAAAAACGTGTAATATGATGACAGCGAGCTATGAGTGACAGGTCAAGTGGATGCTAGGACGCATGGCGAAGACCTTCTTCTAATGGCGACTGCAAAGCACCCTATATCAGTTCTAGCATCTAGAGTGTTTTCTGTGAGAGATACCCTGTGGACGTGTGTGTGTGTTGGGGGGTACATAGAGGTACTGAACCTATATGAAAGGAGACAGGAAGACAGAGAGAGACTGGGAGGAAAGATGGAAGGGCGGAGAGATGGCGAAGGCACTGATGAAAATGGGGAAAAGAGAGAAAATACATAGGGAGGAAGGAAGACTGTGGGAGATGGGATGGAAAGGTAAAGAAGGAAAACAGAGCAATACATATGAAAGGAGATGGCAAGAAAGAATAAGGGAGAGAACATTAAGTAGTGGGGTGGGAGAGAATTAAATGAAGGACAAATGACACAGAGGTGAAGCAAGGGTGGAAATGCGGGGGAGGCAGTACTTCACCAGCATCTATTGATTTTACTGTTGGATAATGTTATAAACTGGTTGGGATTTAAAGTTTTTTGACCTTCGCCAAAGAGGTAATGTAATCAGGGTGGTTTATCTTTCTGTCTGTCAGAAATGGCAATGGCCTGACAGACTGTGGAACAAATTTTTTATCAAAACTGTTGCAGCAGGTATATAAGCTGTTGGGTATTAAGGGAATTAAGACCACCCCATATCATCCTCAGACAGATGGATTGGTTAAACGATTTAACCAGGCTTTGAAGAACATGCTGCGGAAATTTGTTTCTAATACGGGCTCAGATTGGAACCAATGGGTGCCGTACTCGTTATTTGCTTATCGGGAGGTTCCCCAGGCTTCAACAGGATTCTTACCTTTTGAACATATGGTCGTCAGGTGAGGGGTCCACTGGACTTATTAAAGGAGCACTGGGAGAGTCCATGGAGTGATCAGGACAATGTGGTCTCATATGTTATTAAAATGAGAGAGAAACTGGATCAAATGACTGCTTTAGCTCCAGAGCACATGAGGACGGCACAGGCTAAACAAAAGACTTGGTATGGCAAGGCGGCTAGAAAGAGGGTTTTTCACTCAGGTCAGCAGGTGTTGTTACTGCTGCCCTCTTGTGACAGTAAGCTGTTGGCTCGATGGCAGGGGCCTTATGAAATTTCTAAGTAATTAAGCTCAGTGACGTATGAATTATATATGCCTGACAGAAAGACAAAACATCAGTGCTTTCATGTTAATTTGTTAAAGGAGTTTCAGCAGCCTATGCATCAGCAGCAGCAGCCTGTTCATCAGCAGACGGATCATCAGCTCCTCATTTGTGCGACGGAAGTGGATGAGGAGAGAGAACAGTCCTTTCCCACAGACTTGACAGAGCCTTGTTCATTTCAGGTGTCTCATTTGCAGGTTAATCAGCAAAGACAGTTAGAGGCACTATTAGATCCAGAATTGTTTCAGGAGAGACCTGGTTTCACCACATTTGTTCATCATAAAGTTCATTTAAAGAAAAAGGCTGTTCTCCACAGAAAGTCTTATAGGATCCCTGAACGGTTGGTCCCTAAATTGAAGCAGGAAATTGACCTAATGTTGCAGCTGGGAGTGATTGAGGAGTCAGCTAGCGAATGGTGTAGCCCGATTGTGTTGGTCCCCAAAAAGGATGTCTCTTTGAGGTTCTGCATCGACTTTAGATACCTTAATGCAGTCTCTAAGTTCGAGTCGTACCCCATGCCCCGTTTTGATGAGTTATTAGAGAAAGTGGGCAGGGCTAGGTTTATTTCCACGCTAGATCTAAGCAAGGGGTATTGGCAGGTGGCTTTGGTGCCTGAAACAAAAGGATTAACAGCCTTTAAAAACACCTTATGGCAATTTTCAGTTCAAGGTATGCCATTTGGCCTCCGGGGGCACCTGCAACTTTCCAGCGTCTTATGGACCAGGTATTAAGAGGGGTATCAGGCTTTGCAGCTGCCTATTTGGATGACGTGGTCATCTATAGTCAGACCTGGAGGGAACATTTGTTACATCTTCGGCAGGTCCTTCAGTTAATTAAGATGGCAGGACTGACTATTAACCCACGCAAGTGTGCATTTGGACAGCAGCAGGTGGAGTACCTGGGACATGTGGTTCGTCAGGGGGTCATTAGACCACGAGTGGGTAAAATGGATGCCATTCAGGCCTATCCTGTCCCTACTATCAAGAAGAAAGTACGGTCGTTTATGGGTTTGGTAGGTTGGTATGGTAAATTCATCCCCCATTTTGCTGAAAGGGCAGCAGTGCTTTCTGACCTCACTAAGGCTTCAGCACCAAATAAGGTAAAATGGACAGAAGAGTGTGGTAGAGCCTTTGAAGATCTGAAGAGTGCTATTTCTGGTGAGAAGGTTCTCTACAGTCCGGATTTTGCCCATCCATTTATTCTACAGACAGATGCTTCAGGAGTTGGTATCAGAGCAGTACCTCTCCAGGAGGTGGAGGGAGAGAGACAGCCAGTACCGTTCTTGAGCCGTAAATTGTTGGACCGGGAGAAGAAATACTCTACGGTGGAGAAAGAATGTCTTGCCATGAAATGGGCAATAGGGTCTCTGAGATACTATTTACTTGGGCAACATTTCACATTGGAGACAGATCATCGGGCCCTACAGTGGCTAAATAGGATGAAGGACACTAGTAGTCGTCTTACAGGGTGGTATTTGTCCCTTCAGCCTTATAACTTCACTGTTCAGTATATGGCAGGGAAAACCAACCTTGTGGCAGACAGCCTCACCAGAGTACATGACTCAGAGTATTGTAGTCTCGGGAGAGGGGGGGAGGAAATGTGACGACGAAGTGTCGCCACTATTATGGTTCTCTGTAATTGAGTATTATATGTGTAAGAGGATTTATAATTTGTAAATGTCAACATGGATTGTAATGTAAAATGCACATATGGTTGAGATCTGTTTTGAGTGAATTGAATTCCATTTGTCTGAGATAAATGTTAATGATAATTATGTTAATTGGATGAGGCAATTAAATAATCTTAAGACCCCATACCCTTGCCAGTATGCTTCCTGGTGGTGTCCGGGCGAAAGACTCCTCAGGGGTTTGAGGGCCTTTTAAAGGATGCCAGGGGGAGGAAATATATGATGGTTGAGTAGAGGGGGATTTAATATGTAAATAAGGGTTTAAACTATTTATTGTATTATTTATGGTGTTATTTATGGTGTTTATTTATTCTGTAAATATGGTGGGAAATTATGTATTTATGATTTTTTTTTTTTTTTTTTTTTTTTAGATACTATTGGGTATATGTGGGTACGTGGAATATGTATGGTCTTACCTGGGATTTTGGTATGTTCTAATTAGATTAATTATCTTACTAAGTATGTTAATAGGTGTTTGTCATTTGGTTTGGGTTTGGTGTCGGATGTTCATGTAGGTTGTTGCCTGCAAATCATTTGGAATAAATGGAAAATTGCTTGTTGCAAACGTTTTGGAAGTATCGCCCTTCTCTGGTGTGCCTTGACCGCTCGGCAATCGTGACAATTGGTGTCAGAAGTGATCCGTTCCCTGACAGGGGCACACCTCTAGTATTCTAAAATGGAAGGAAGACATTAGTAGACCAGTTTTAGAACAGGCTGCATGAATTTGTTAAAGAAAATGCACATTATCTCTGTGGCAAAAAGAGGAAAAAGAAAACACTGAGATGTCCCATACTATTAACACAGCTTTCTTTATGCATAGGAAGCAATACTGGTTCAAACCGTGCAACAAATGGTTAGACTCCTGATATGAGATTTCACTTTGTTTTGTTTAAATCATCAGCATATGCAGATAAATACACATACAGTAGAATTTATGCATATATAAAATAGTGTAAATCTACTCATCGGCCACTTTAAAGGTACAGCACACTTGTTCAACTGCTCGTTAATGTAAATATCTATTAAACAAATTACAATGCAGCAGCTTGTTTTTAACCATAGTCAAGATGAGCAGCTTGAGTTTAAACTGAGCATCAAAATGGAGAAGAAAATATATAGTGAGTAGCAATTGTCTTTGCCCAAATGCATTGTTTGGCCAGACTGGCTTGAGCTGACAGAAAGACAACAGTAACTCAAATAACCGCTTATTAAAACTGAGGTATACAGAAGAGCATCTCTAAAGGAACAAAATGCTGACCATTGAAGCAGATGGGCTACATAGCAGGAACCCTCAGCTGGTGCCACTCCTGTCAGCTAAGAACAGGAATCTGAGGCTACAATTCACACAGATTCAAAGCTGGACTGTCAAGAAACAACATAAAAGGATGGAGCATCATAAATGAGCAGCCAAGAAATCTGCAGGAACTGTGTGATGCTAGCATATCAGTGTGGGTCAATATCTCTGAGGAATGTTTTCAGCACCTCACTGAATCTGTGCCATGAAGAATTGAGGCCCTTCTGAAGGCCTCAGGGGTCCAACCAAGTAAAAGCAAGGTGAGCCTATTAAAATGGCCAGTGAGTTTATACTAGTACACACAAGTTGTGACTTACTTGCCATGAGCACTGGAAATTCATCCTTGGTGTAGATTATGGGAGTACTTTCCGTATCTGAAAGAAATGTTTTGAAGTCAATATTCCTGCTAGAAATACTGCATTTGCAATTCAGGAGCTAATGACTTAAAACAAGTTGAAGGGATGGCAATGTGAACATATCACCAGCTTTGTTACAAGGACAATCTCCTTTACTGGTGTTTTGAGAACCTTCAGAAGACTTAAGCTGGATTCACAGCTGCATGTCTGCATCCGCTCAGTGAGCATGAAGTAAATTTGGTCATTCTGTAGTTTACATAGGGTCTGTGCAAAAGGATCACATTGAGCTGAACTATGCAGTCCACACGCAAGGTTCTTGCAGTCAACTGTGCATGTGCCAGGGTCCTTGTGTTGTAATGTTTTTATGCATGTCCATTTTCCTCCTCACATGCCATACCTCTGCCATAATTTATACTGAAAATGCTGCGTCTGTGTTCTTCCTCCACATCTCTGGGTGTTCAAATCAGTTTGCTGGCTCATCGCTGCTGTCAACTGTGTGGGCATATAAACAGGAGGTTATAGGCAGTGCACATGTGTGAAATACGACTGTGTGGCATATGGTTTAAGTGCCTGAAAACTACTTTGAACAGTGCTATGTATGCAACAACATTCCACATCCCTTTTTGTTCCATGTGGATACAGTGAATCAAGCATTAGCAGTAAGGTTTAGCATCCCAGAACTACCCGGTGTCATGATTGCTTACCGAGGACCCAAGTGTGACAGCAACCACAAGAGGGAGACAGAGACCAGGTATCGCTTGAACAAGCCTTTATTACAAAATTTCAACAGTAATTCCTAAGCACTCACCCTCACCACTAGGAGCAGCCTAGGGAAGAGAAGGAAACGTTAAGTTTGGAGACCCTTTAGCTGTGAAAGATTTGCTTACTGTTAGTGAGCAGTACCCGGCAGGTGAGGGGAAAGAGGGGCTACCCTCCTCCTGGAGACCAATGGCGGGCAGGATTGCATTCCGGGATTTTCCAGACATGGCACACGTGTGGACAGGGTCCTCTCCATGGTTTTAGAGAGGGATGAGAGTGGATATCAAATCAAACTTTATTGTCATATTGCTGTACATACAACTGTAGTGCAGGCAAGATGAAATTGCGTTTCTCTCGGCATCCATATAACTAGAAGCAGCGTGATTTAAGACACACTCACACATAGCTTCACCCCCACCCCCCATCCATTCACATATCCCTGAGACATACTTGGGGAAAAACTAACTAACTATAATATACAAATAATGCAAATTTGCAAATAATACAAATAATACGCAGGCAGTCCAGGTGGGCAGGTGAACTTGCACAACCTGGGCATCCTCACTGACAGGCAGGAATCAGCCAGCTTTACCTGAAGTAGAACGAAAGGTTATCCAAACACAAAACAGATCTCAAAAGCAGATTTCTTCAGAGCTTGACTTAGTTTGGCAGCTTTACCAAATCAATCATGCGCTGAACTGCTCTCCACCACTCCTATTTATGCTCCAGGCAAAATGGAAGCAGGTGGAAACAACACAGGTGTCAGTGATGAGATTTCCCCGGTCTGCAATGAGAGAGAGATGTTAGAGTTTGCTCACCTGACCACCAGAGGGCTCGCTCGCCGAACACCACAACCAGGTCCATTCCAGCTCTCAATGTCCATGATAGTCACATCCAGTATGAGGAGATTAGAACTGTTCAATCTTACCATATCTGGATCCATCACTTCCATGGCTTGTTCGGTGACTCGACGATTTGGAGTGCTCCCTTCTATAGCTGTACTGCCCTGTAACAGTAATGTGAAATATTATTGGTGTTGCTTCCTGTGGTAACGTACCATCACTTCCTGTGTTGCTAGCTGTTGGTGTGGTTTGCTCTGTGCTTAGCTCTCCTCATTCTCCTGAGGATTATTGTCTTTAACCCTTTGAGTGTGAGATTCCGCATGCTCCTAGTTGCAGAGCGTGGCGCTGCGCCTGTCAAATGATTTTACTTTCCTCAACACTGTTTACCTTTACTGACGATTTGTACTGATCATGGCAGTTCACAAGGTGGCAGGCACACGTTGGAGGACTCATTGATGACACGTAATACACCAAAGAGTAAGAAGTCCTCCTTCCCCTTTCTTGTTTTTGAGATTACATCACAAAATGGAGGCACCAATCACTGTGGACATTTGCGATCACCCATGGACGAGGAAATTTGGAGGATTTGGCCCCAAATTTGCCAACTATGATTCTAAAAAGAGATTATTTAGCTTATGAAAGTAGATGTTTACATGTTCTGATAACACAGGGAGCATGAGGCTCGTTGCATTCACCTGCTGGTACCCGGATGTGCCTATGACGAGCACAATCTCCGGTTGTTTGTCATCAATATAAGATAAATTGCGACGGAATAAAAGCGAAATAACAGTGGAATAATCAATAACATTTGACCGGGAGAGGACAAAATAACCACTAGAATGCCACTAAAGGACGCCGCTTTGCCAGAGGTAAGTGATGAATGTCTTTGTTTGTTTGTATGCAAATTAGATGCGTAAATTCACTCCTATCCAAAACTTTGGATCATATTCTACGTCTTTTTAATTGACAGTAAGTCATTATCTCTTACCACTTTAAAGCTATAGCCTTGGAAAGCTCTCTTTCAGTATTTTACTGAAAAAAATCATTACCACTCTTGACCACTAGGGGTTATTTTGCAGTTAGGCAACAGTCACACTCAAAGCCTTAATTGTATTTTCATCACTTTTTGCCATCTACCGTCACCTCTCACTCCTTTTTAACAAGCCTCTTGCATCTGTGTGCACTCAGTGTCACCTAATCACCCTCTTTAGCCTTCTGTTCACCTTTCATCGGTGTTTGTGTTAGCTTCAGGTTAGCCACTAGCTATGGCTACTAGCTCCCCTTCTCCTTCTCCTCTGGTGTGCTTTCTGTGTCAGATGTCTAGCTACATTTCCACCTCTTTTCGTGATAATGGTAAATGGAATAAATGTTGTCTTTTTGAAGCGCTCGAGGCGAGGTTGTGCGATTTGGAATCTTAGCTCCACTCCGTTGAAACACCGTCAGCGCCAGTTAATAATGACGGACTCCCCTTAGCTGCAGCAGAGCACCCTAGCATAGGGCCTGCTAGCCGTCCCCCGGCTTCCACCTCTCCTGAGCAGCCAGGAGAGAAGGGGTGGGTGACAGTGAGAAGGAAGCATAGTCTCAAGCTCCTGGTTCACCACCAACCTCTTCCTGTTTCTAATCGCTTTTCTCCGCTCAGTGACACACCCGCGGAGGAAAAAACGCTGATCATTGGTGATGCTATAGTCAGAAAGGTGAATCAAGAGACTCCAGCAGCCATAGTCAAATTCATTCCCAGGGCCAGAGCAGGCAACATCGAATCACATTTGAAAATGCTGTCTAAAAGTAACTGTAAATGCTCCATAGTTGTTATCCACGTCGGCATTAACAACATCCAACTCCAGCAGTCGGAAGTCACAAAATTTAGTGCGGGATCAGTGTGTAACTTGGCCAAAACGATGTCTGCCTCTGTAGTATTCTCTGGGCCTCTCCCCAATCTGACCAGTGATGACATGTTTAGCCGCATGTCATCCTTCAACCGCTGGCTGTCTGTGTGGTGTCCTGCAAACAATAAGTGCTACATAGACAATTGGAACTCATTTTGAGGAAAACCTGGTCTTATTAGGTGAGACGACATCCATCCCACTCTTTTATCTAACAATCTGGCATCATTTTTATCCAAATTTCCAAAACCTTGACAACTCAGAGTTGGGACCAGGAAGTACAGTCGCAGTCTTACAAGCCTCCCTGCAGCTCCTCTTCATCCGCCAACCCTGAACTTAGCCCCAGTCTTCCCCATCAGAGAATCATTGTCTGCTCCCTCCAAAGTAAATAAAAATATAATGTATAAGCATCCCAAAGTGATTAAACAAAAAGTTGGTAAAACTCAAATTAAACATGAAGCCTCTAAATTTAATTACTTGGCCTCTGTTCCTCCTCATACTTTAAAAATTAAATGCGGTTTGTTAAATATTAGATCTCTAACTCCCAAGTCTCTGCTAGTCCATGATCTGTTAATTGATCATCACATTGATTTAATATCCCTTACAGAGACTTGGTTAGGGCAAGAGGATTATGTTGGTTTAAATGAATCAACCCCCTCTGGTTATTTAAACTATCAAAATCCCAGAAGTTCTGGTCGTGGAGGAGGAGTAGCAACAATTTACCATTCCAAATTACTAGTAAAGGTAAAGCAAAAAACATGTTATAATTCCTTTGAGGGCCTGGTCCTCAGTATTGGGCATTTTAGCAATTTTAGGTTAAACCCAATTATATTTGCCATAGTTTATCGTCCTCCCTCAGCCTACTCAGAGTTTTTATCCGAATTTGCCAAATTCTTAGCAGATTTAGTGCTGAAATCAGATAGAATAATTATAGTAGGGGACTTTAATATACATGTAGATGTAGATAGTGATTGCCTTAATATGGCATTTAATTCAATATTAGACTCGATGGGGTTTTCTCAGAAAGTATGAAATTCTACCCATTATCTCCACCATGTTCTGACATATGGCAAAGAAACAAAAAAATCAGGTAGTGTCTCTTCATAACCCTGTACTGTCAGACCATTGTCTGTTAACCTTTGATTTTACAATTTCTGACTATTTGGCTCCTAAAGAAAAGTATCGCTACAGTAGATGCCTCTCAGATGATGCTGTTACCAAATTTAAGCAGAGTGTTTCCTCTATGCCATGTGTCAACACAACGGAGACAAGCTATGGAGAGCTTACTCCTTCTGTAATTAATAGCATAGCAGATAGTGTTACACCTTCTCTGCATCAGACTCTAGACATTATGGCCCCTTTAAAAAAGAAAGTCTAATCGGAGATTTCTAACTCCTTGGTTCAACACAGAAACTCGTAGCTTAAAACAGAAGACTCGTCAATTAGAAACAAAATGGTGCTCCACTAAAGTAGGTGAAATCTATTTAACTTGGAGAAGTCATCTTCTAATTTAAAAAAAAAAAAAAATCTCTTAGGAAAGCTAGAACAAGTTATTATTCCGCATTAATAGAAGAGAACAAGAATAATCCCAGGTTTCTTTTCAGCACTGTAGCCAGGCTGACAAAGAGTCAGGACTCTTTCAATCAATAGCATTCCCTTAGAGCTTACTAGTCAGGATTTTATGAACTTTTTCAATAATAACATTTCATCTATCAGGGATAAAATCTGTCAGATTCTTCCCACCGTTAACTTAAATACAGTAACTACTACAACTCCGTCAACTGATATCTGTTTGGTTGAGGTTACTGCAATTGACCTTTTACAGTTAGATAAAATAATTTCCTCATCCAAGCCTTCAACTTGTCTTTTAGACCCTATTCCTACCGGGTTATTTAAAGAAGTCTTTCCATTTATTGGTAGCTGTATTCCTCAAATAATCAATTCTTCATTAACATTAGGCCATGTACCACAGGCCTTTAAAACTGCTCTAATGACACTCTTACTCAAAAAGCCAACGCTGGATCCAACTGTAGACCAATCTCTAATCTGCCTTTCATTTCAAAAATCTTAGAGTTGTGCTATACAATTATTTGACCACTTGCAGGGAAATGGTATATTTGAAGAGTTTCAATCTTAGTTTAGAATCCATCATAGTACTGAAACAGCTTTAGTGAAGGTCACTAATGACCTCCTTATCACATCTGATAATGGACTTGTTTCTGTACTTTTCCTTTTAGAGCTTAGTGCAGCTTTTGATACTATCAATCATAATATTCTACTTAATTAGACCACCTTGTTGGACTTAATGGAACTTTGTTGCAGTGGTTTAGATCATATTTATCTGATAGATTCCAGTTTGTTCATGTCATTAATGAGTTTTCTTCCAACTCAAAGCTCAGTCACGGAGTTCCACAGGGGTCTGTGCTAGGCCCTATTCTTTTTAGTTTATATATGCTTCCGCTAGGCAACATTATTAGTATACATTTTCATTGTTATGCAGATGTTACACAATTATACCTGTCAATGAAGCCATATGATAGTAATCCATTAGCCAAGTTAGAGGCCTATCTTACGGAAATCAAAGCTAGGACTACTTGTAATTTCCTGCTCTTACATTCAGATGAGACTGAAGTCATTCTAGTTGGTCCAAAAAACCTTAGAAATACCTTACCAAATCAAACTCTTAGTTTGGATGTGGTTACTCTTTCTCTTAATAGTTCTGTGAGGAACCTTGGAGTTATTTTTGATTGAGATCTGTTTTTTAATTCACATATTAAACTTGTTTCTAAGACTGCCTTCTATCCTTTGCATAATATTGCCAAGATTAGGAGCATCTTAGAGTGATGCTGAGAAACTGATCCACACTTTTGTTAGCTCTAGATTAGATTATTGTAACTCCTTATTATCAGGTTGTCCTAAAACATCTTTAAAAAGTCTTCAGCTGATCCAAAATGCTACAGCAAGAGGTTTAACAGGTACTAGAAAGAGAGCTCATATTTCTCTGGTTCTGGCCTCCCTTCATTGGCTTCTCATAGAGTTTAGTATTAAGTTTAAAATCCTTCTTCTCACTTACAAAGCTCTAAATAATCAGGCCCCTTTTTTATTTAAAAGATCTGATACTACCCTATTATCCTAACAGAGCATTACACTCCCAAAATGCTGGATTACTTGTAATACCTAGAATCTCCAAAAGTACAATGGGAGGTAGAGCCTTCAGTTATCAAGCTCCTCTCCTTTGGAACCAAGTGCTAATCAGGATTCGGGAGTCAGACTCGATCTCTGCTTTTAAGAATGGGGCTAAAACCTTGCTTTTTTACATACCCTATAAATAGGGTGGCATCATGTGTCCCTGAACCCTCCCTTAGTTATGCTGCTAATAGGTTTAGACAGCTGGGGGACATCCAACAACACACTGGACTTCACTCCTTTCTTCACTCTCAATGCAATATTTTTGCTGGTCATTAACATCTGTTTGTTTTGTCCCATAGATTGAGTCCCTGTCATGCTGTTTGCTCTCTACATGTTTGTTCTTTTCTTCTCCTTCTTCTCTATCTCCTCACCCACGAGCCAGTCGCAGCAGATGACTGCCCCTCCCTGAGTTTGGTTCTGCTGGAGGTTTCTTCTTGCTAAAAGGGAGTTTTTCCCCTCTACCATCACCAGGTGCTTGCTCACAGGGGATCGCCTGATTGCTGGGGTCTTTTTGCAATTGTGGGGGTTTCCCGTACAGTTGAAAGTGCGATGAGATGATGTTGTAAAATGACACTATATAAATAAAGTTGAATTGAAATGAAATATGTGAAACAAGGAAGACAGGACAAATTAAGTATTGAAAAAATACTCATCTGCACATTGAATGATTCCCATTATATTTTCTAGGAATATCTTATGTTTGGAAGTAACCATCTTCAAATGATATGATCCCCCCCCCCCCCAAGATTTGAGACAGAATCCTGTATATAGGCACTTAAAGTGACACTCCGCTGAAAATCAAGGTTTTTTTTTTCTTGTTAACTTGTCTGTAACTTATCTTTTAACTTATCTTTTACTTATCTAACTTATCTTTTTAAATAAAATTACTGGGGGGTTGTGAGAAATTTGAAGCAGGTTGTGGTAAAATTTTGACTTTTGTTCCTCATACAATTTAAACTTTTGACCAATTCTGTAGAGCCAGAACAGAACAATATTTTTTTTTTTTTTAGATTTAGAATCCTTTATTAGTCCCACAGTGGGGAAATTACAGGGCATCCACACTGAGTGGATGAGGCAACCACTGGTGCAGCACCCAACCCTTTCACCATTCACACACACATTCACACCTGGGGCCACTTTAGAGTCTCCAATTAATCTAACTTCCATGTTTTTTTGGCATGTTGGAGGAAACTGGAGAAATCCTGGAGTTAACCCATGCAGACATGGGGAGAACATGCAAACTCCACACAGATCACTGTTGGTCATGGGCTGGGATCGAACCCAGGGTCCCTCGGCAAAGGGTGTGTTGCTGTGCTGCGCCGCAGTGCTAACCCCTCTTCCACCACGCTGCCCAGCTTTATTTTAACTCTTAATTTAACTCTGATTTCAAAGAAATATAATTATCAATATAAGTATATTTAATGACAAAGTTGACTAAAATGCAAACGAATAATTAGGTTGACATAACATAAAGGTTGGTAATCTATTTTGGTAATTTGTAGGTAGGCTGTACTGTAGATGCCCCAGGGGGATTGCTACCTGATCGTGGTCTGGGAGTTTGCACATCTCAGTGACCCTTAGAGCTATGCCAGCAGAAATGAAAGTTCCTGGCAGGGTCACACATGCCGGACAGGTCGAAGGGTAGAGGCCAGACGAAACACAAGTGGATAGGATCGGGCAGGTACAAGACCAGCACTGGAGAGACTGTTCTGTACTCAGGCAGAGAAGATGATCAGCATCATGAGGGAGTAGCCATTATTCTGAAGAAGGGTGTTGAAGTGTCTGATGGAGTGGAAGCTGATCAACAGCAGGCTCATGAAGGGCAGACTGACGGGGAGACACATCAACATTATTATCATCCAGTGCTACACCCCAACTAATGACAGTGGTGAGGAAATCAAGGACTCATTCTACGATCAACTTCAAATGGAACTAGAGAATACACCTTGTCATGAGATGAAGATCGTGATGGGGAATCTAAATGCCAAAGTTGGGAAAGACAATACAAACTTTGAAAGAGAAATGGGAACAGAAGGCTGTGGCACCATGAATAATAACTGAGAGAGGCTAATAGAATTGTGCACCACTAACAACCTTGTTATCGGGGGGACCCTCTTCCCACATCAGGAGATTCACAAGCTGACCTGGTGTTCCACCAGTGGAAGAGACAAGAACCAGATCAGCCACCAGATGATCAACGGGATCTGGAGAAGATTGCTGTTGGATGTCAGAGTGAAGTGAGGTGCCGATGTCAGACTGCAACTTGATGTGGAAAAGCTTTGTGACTTCAGAACAAGAGCACTTTCTCCCTTCAGCCGAAGAACCAATTTCAAACACTATGGAACACTGAGACCAACACACAGCCAAACAATGAAATCAACATGATGTGGGAAATTCGAACTGCATATCCTAAGACTAATGAAATGTGCCTGGGAACCATTCGGAAGAAGGAGGATTGGATCGAAGATGAAACTTAGCAAGCAACTGAAAACAGACGAGTCAAGAAGAAGAAAATTATGGACCAGGTCGGAAAGCCTGAAAGAGAGACTCAGAGATCAATACAGAGAAACTAACTGTCAAGTGAATGACAAGAGCAGACAAGCAGACCTTTCTGGAAGACCTTGCCAGAGAGGCATAAGAGGCAGCCAATAGAGGTGAGCAGGGAAAGGTGTATAAGATCACCAAAATCATGGGTGGCAAGTCCCAAGGAGCATATGACATTCCAGTTATGGACAAACAAGGCCAACGACTCATATCAGAAGCAGACCAAGAAGCATGATGGGCCGAGCACTTCAGTGAGGTTCTGAACAGACCAGTACTGACATTAGAGGCAGATATTCAGACAGCAGAGACTGACCTGGAAGTCAACACAGCGCCACAGGAGAAGGAAAAAATCACTGCTGCCATCAGATCCCTGAAGAATGGGAAAAACTCCAGGACAGGACAACCTCAACACTGAGCTGTTCAAAGCAGACCCAGAGCTTGCAACCGAGATACTTCAACCACTCTTGACTAAAATTTGGGAAGGAAAGGTACTGCCGGACGGCTGGATGGAAAGTATCATCATCAAGATCCCCCGAGAAAGGTGCCCTGAGCAATTGCAACAGCTGGCATGGCATCACCCTCCTGTCTATCCCTAGTAAGATCCTGTCCAAGAACGTCTTGCAGAGAATTTCTGAGGCAGTGGACCAACAACTCAGAAAAGAGCAGACAGGATTTAGGAAAGGAAGGGGATGCATTAACCAGATCTTCACCTTGCGGAACATCACTGAGCAGTGTACAGAATGGCAGACAACTTTACATCAACTTTGTCGACTTTGAGAAAGCCTTTGATAGCATCCACCATGACAGCCTTTAGCAAACACTATGCCCTTATAGAATACCAGAACAGCTTGTCAGTATCATCAGGAGCTTCTATAACAACTTCACCTGCAGAGTGGGGAACAGCAGCACCAGCTTTGAAGTGAAGACCAGCGTGAGACAAGGATGCGTTATGTTGGTGCGACTCTTCAACATCACCATTTACTGGGTTTTAAGAAGAACAATGAAAAACCATACAAGGGGCATGAGATGGACACTCTTCTCAAACTTAGAAGATCTTTATTTTGCAGATGGTCTAGCCTTGGTCTCACATACACATCATCATATGTAAGAGAAAACATCTCGACTCAGCAAGTTTGCACAGCAAGTGGGCATGAAGATCAGCCACAAGAAAACCAAAGTAATAACACTGAACATTTCCATCCCTGAGCCAATCCAAGTCAATGGCGAGAACTTACCAACCACAGAAGAATTCACCTTCCTCGGTAGCACTGTCAGACATGATGGAAAAGCAGACAGTGATATCAAATTCCATCTTGGAAAAGCTAGAAACACCTTCAAAATGCTGTGTGTGGAAGTCATCCCAGTACAGCACCAAGACCAAGCTAAGACTGTATCAGAGCTGTGTGTTGTCCACACTACTCTATGGCTCAGAATGCTGGAGGATGACAGAGTGCAACATCAACAAATTATCCACATTCCACACAAAGAACCTCAGACGAATTCTACGCATTCACTGGTCAAATACCATCTCCAACCAACATCTGCTTGAAAGATGCAACCAGGAAAGCATGGACAACATCATAATGAGGAGGAGATTGAGGTAGATCTGTCACGTCATGAGAAGAAAACAGGAAAGCATCACCCGAAAAGCCCTACATGGGACACCCAAAGGGAGACGCAAAACAGGACTGCCCAAGAATACCTGGTGACAGACAGTGGAGAACGAGCTCATGACTCTGAACCTCACTTGGGGGACAGTGCTGCGGCTAGCCCAGAACAAGCAGGAGTGGAGATCTTTTGTTGTTTCCCTACATGCCAGGAGGCATAACGGGCATGAGTGAGTGAGTGTACTGTAGATGAAGTGTTTTCAGCTTTGGTATTTGTTGAAAGAAGTTGAAGGAACTAGTTGTTTTAACCTAGAAGGGTTAGTGTTCAGGCTGCTTTAAACATTTAAGTTGACTAAACTAGAGAAATCTATTTAAGATGAGATAAGCCTTTATTAGTCCCACAATGGGGAAATTCCAGGATTGCAACAGCACAGGGACAGCAACACTCAGAGCAACAATCAAGAAGACAAGAAAAACAAGAGCAGCGAATATACATATGTACACATAAATATATAAATATATATACACACAGTGCGGAGCATTGTATCTAGATGGAATAAACAGCATAACTGTCTACTTAGTTATCCTACATAGTATGAATATGCACCCATACATGTTGTCACCCTCCGTAGCGACTGATATTGTCCTAGTTGTATACTGGAGGGGACCATTGTGTAAGTCTGTTGCGTCTTTTGCATTCAATACTATTAGGTTGTCACGTTTTTTTTTTGCTATCTCTGCGAGCAGCCCTGCTTAGGTTATACAGTCTGACAGCTGTAGGTAGGAAGGACCTGCGAAACCTCTCGGTTGCGCATCTAGGATGATGTAGTCTGCTGCTAAATGAGCTCCTCAGTGCGTTCAGTATGTCCTGCATAGGGTGGGACTCAGACTCCAGCAGAGATGACAGTTTAGCCACCATCCTTCTCTCTCCTATCTCCTCCACTGGGTCAAGGTGTTGCCCCAGGACAGAGCTAGCTTTCTTGATCAGTTTGTTCAGTCTCTTCCTATCGGCTGCTCTAATGCCACTGCCCCAGCAGACCACTCCAAAAGTGATGGCTGATGCCACCACCGTGTCATATAATGTCTTCAGCAGCGCCCCTTGTACACCAAAAGACCTGAGTCTCCTCAGTACGAACAGCCTGCGCTGCCCCTTCTTGTAGAGTGCATCGGTATTGTGTGACCTGTCTAGTTTATTGTTCAGATGAACACCCAGGTACTTGTAGGATGTCACCATCTCAATGTCTGTTCCCTGGATGTTTACTGGTGCTGTGAGGGGTTGTCCTTGCCTGCGGCAGTCCACCACCAGCTCCTTAGTTTTCCTCGCGTTGATCTGGAGGCAGTTCCGATGGCACCAGTCCACGAAGTCCTGGATAAGTCCTCTGTACTCAGCTTCATCTCCGTTGGAGATGAGGCCGACGATCGCAGAGTCGTCAGAGAACTTCTGTAGATGGCAGTGTGTTGTGTTGTGTGAGAAGTCCGCAGTGTAAAGGGTGAACAGGAAGGGAGCCAAAACCGTTCCCTGGGGGGCCCCCGTGCTACCGATGATCGTGTCGGACACACAGTCCCGTGTTCTCACAAACTGTGGCCGGTTAGTGAGGTAATCCAGGATCCATGATGACAGGTGCTGGTCTACCCCTGCGCACAGCAGCTTGTCCTTCAGGATCATCAGTTGGATGGTGATGAAAGCACTGGAGAAGTCAAAGAACATGATCCTCACCGTATTCCCGGGCTTCTCCAGGTGGGACAGAGAACGGTGAAGGAGAAAGATCACTGCACCCTCCACCCCAATGCCATGTTGGTAGGCGAACTGGAGTGGATCCATTGCTGGTCCCACCAGGGGGCGGAGGTGAGCAAGGAACTAAATTTGAACTAAATTATGATTAAGTGATGTTAACTCAAGTGTTAAAGTACAACTGAATAAATATTAAGTTTAATTGACTAGAAAAGTGTATTTTGAAATCCTATGAAGTTGACTCAACTTGTCTACTCATGTTAAGTAAACTAAAGTACAACTGAATTAAGATTAAGTTTAGTTGACTGGAAACGTTTGTTTGTTGTGAAATATTACAAAGTTAAATGTACTTGTATTCTCAAGTTGAGTTAACTTGAAATTTTGGGGCAGCTTGAACACTAACTTTTATAGGTTAAAACAACTAGTTTTTGTACAGTGTAATTCAAAGCAGTGCACAAATAGAACTGAGCGGAATAAATGTAGTTTCAGTCTCCTAGCTTCCAGCCTCCATCTCCCCGTCACACTCTGAAATGAACAGGCCATGTGCACTCGATTCTATCACCAGCGTACACCTCAATAGGGGTTATATGAGCAGATTAAAGTAAATAAATAGTTAGTTAATAGTTAAATGTAAATATAGCTTTGTTGTCACATCAACCAGCAGTAACTTGTAGCTCGGTTTTCCCATCCCGTGGATCCTAAACTCCGCTGACTGTGTCGAGTACGCTTAATTCTTCCCCAGGCGTAGACCTCTACTGGTAAACGTCTGTTAAAAAAGGTCACCTTTGACCTCTTTTATGGTCAAGCAGTCAGTGAAACCATGTCAAGTGCACTCTTCAGATATTGTGGCGTCACCATGCATGAGCGCCCGCAGTCAAGTGATCTCTGAGTTTGTAGGGGAACAAAGTCAGAGTTTAAAGTTTTCCATCGTGTGCCATATTTTTTTTTTTTTTTTGCTGCGGGGAAACTTAATTCCTATTTCTATTCGCAGAAACACTTTTTGTCCAAGTGACCTGGCCACCATTTTAGTACACTCAGTACTAATATGGCGGCCAGGTGGCTTCACTTCTGGCAGCCAATGATCCATCCAGTTTTTCTATCCACATTATTCCTGAGGGTGCTGCTGTAGAAATGATTATGTGTGCAACTTCCACTTTTGGCAAGAAGTCATGTTAAGTCAGTCAGCAATAGTGGAGTAGTGGGACATTTAAAATAGCATATTTTTTTTAATTCAAATTCGTTTTAATGTATAGTCCACATATGTGTTTTGCAGTCAAGTGGCAGCTAATTTCCACGCTTGTCACTTTTGTATTTTTGATTGTTTTTGCACAGTTCTGGTACTTGCTGCTGCTCGTGTTTGTGCCATAGACTGGATAAATGGAGGCTCCTGACAAACAAGCACAGCTAAATCTGTGGCTTCAACAGCAATGCATAGGTCATGCACGGAAAATTAAAAAGGACTGTTCGTTCGTAGTGATCAGTGGTACAGACATGGGACAGACACAAGAGCGCCAGGTACGTTTTCATTTGTATGAATGTCACAGATTGTACAGATATTTTACTTCATGCAAGGCTGCATGAAGTAAAATAATAAATAAGTAAAAACTGTTATCAGTTTGCTTCCTAAGGCTTGATGATGAAGGAAATATATCAAATGGGTTTTTTTTGTTGCACTGCTCAATTTTGCAGTGCAACAATGTGGACTTGATATTAGCTGCTTTGGCATGTATTAATTAATTTTTAAATTATCACAAAATATAGATCAGTAAAATTTTCAACAATTGACCTGTACATGTTAAGTTAAATAGCAAGCATTCATGGCATGACAGCAGCATGAGCAATGGTAAAATGGTCATGATAAAATGAACCACAACCATGACATCCAAACACACTGTTGTGGTTCTTTGTGGCTCTGACTAGATTCTACGCCTGCTCTAAGGTAAATTAAGATTATGTCCAACATCTTTTCACAAAATGTGACCAGCTCTATTGCGGTTGAGACATTGATATATCTCAGAGCTTTTATTCTTTCACAGTGTTAGCATCTTAGCAGCGGAGCTAACTAATGGAGCTACAGTCTGCCAGGCCACTTTTTTAGGTCATCTTCCCATCCCCCTGATAGCTGTGGGAAGTTGTATGATTATATTACTGTTCTGGAGGTGTAAAAGATCGTGTTCTCACATTTATGATGTTGAAGTCATTGTTTTTTTTAACAAGGAAAAGCATCCCATTTTAATGACAAATCCACATTCTAAACTAGTACCGGAAGTTCAGAATCAGAATCAGAATCAGCTTTATTGGCCAAGTATGCACAACATATACAAGGAATTTGACTTTGGCTAAAAACTTGCTCTCGTTGTTCAGGTGGAGGATTTAAATAAGATTTAAATAAGGATTCAATGACAACAGAGTATGTACAGTAAATTACAGTCTGTCCACGTTTCTATAAAAGGATGCAAATATATACAGGAATATATGCAGCTTATTTACTCAGACTATCCACACTTTGCAGAAATATATGAAAAAATATACAGTCACACAGTATTTCAATGTGAACTCAGATTCAGTGATATGTGAATGAAGTAAAAAGCAGTGTGAGAGTTATGTGCAATGTAAGAATGGATGAAAAGCCATGAGTACAGCAACAGGTAGGACTAGGTGAATGTTAGGAGTTCATCAGAGTGATGGCTTGAGGAAAGAAACTGTTCCTGTGACGGGTGGTTTTGACCTTCAGTGATCTGTAACGACGACCAGAAGATAGAAGTTCAAACAGTTTGTGGCCGGGGTGTGATGGGTCAGCACAGATGTTTCCCGCCCGTTTCCTGGTTATGGACCAATATACAGTAAGTTCTCAATGGAGGGTAGGTCGGTACCAATGATCCTCTCCGCAGACTTAATGATCCGCTGCAGTCTGGTCTTGTCCTGTTTAGTGGCAGATCCAAACCAGACAGTGATGGAAAAGCAGAGGACAGATTGGATGATGGCAGTGTAGAAGACAACCAGCAGCTCCTGAGGCAAATCAAACTTCTTGAGCTGACGCAGAAAAAAACAACCTCTGCTGGGCCTTTTTCCGGACAGTGTCTATATGGGAGGACCACTTCAGGTTCCGGGAGATTGTGGTACCCAGAAACTTGAAGGAGTCCACAGTGGACACTGTGCTGTTGAGAATGGTGAGTGGGGGAATGAAGGAGGGTGTCGCCTGAAATCCACAGTCATCTCCACTGTTTTGGCTGGGTTAAGTTCAAGATGGTTCTGGCTGCACCAGAGGATCAGCTGCTCCACCTCCCGCCTGTATGTAGACTCATCACCATCCCGGATCAAACCGATGACTGTGGTGTCATCCGCAAACTTCAGGAGCTTCACCGAAGGGTCCTCTGAGGTGCAGTCGTTGGAGTAGAGGGAGAAGAGCAGTGGGGAAAGGACACATCCTTGGGGGGCGCCCGTGCTAATTTTTCAGGAGCTGGATGTAAATCTCCCTAGCTTCACCTGTTGCCACCTGTCAGTCAGAAAGCTGGAGATCCACTGGCAGGTGGAGGGGGGCACCTTGAGCTGGAGGAGTTTCTGATGAAGAATGCCTGGGATGATGGTGTTGAACGCCGAGCTGAAGTCGACAAACAGGATCCTGGCGTACGTCCCTGGGGAGTCGAGGTGTTGCAGGATGCAGTGCAGTCCCATATTCACTGCATCATCCACTGACCTGTTTGACCGGTAGTTGTGCACATAATTCACGCAAGGCACCATGGGAGCTAGGAATAAGGTGGATAGAGATCAGTGTGGCACTCTCCTAATCAGACAGTGACAGCAAGAGTGAGTGACTGGAAACACGAGTGTTTTTTCCTTCATCATACGCACAAGACCTTTCATACATTCTGTAGGATGGCGAAATATGGAAACCAACGCCGGTTTCTGCACGTTGTGCTCAAAAAAGCTCATGTATGCAACTAGCGATAAAAAAGTGTTACCATGTCACAAAGTAGATCCCGATCACAGAACAGCTGTCCATTTTTGTTAATTGAATTAAACTGTAGTTTTCTGTAGTAATCTGCCTTTGTGCATTTCCCTTTTTTTATTTTATAGTGTTTAATTTACTATTATTTCTTTTGAACAAAACAGTTATGGAAATAATGCAATTTAGAGTGTTATATACAGTTCACTGTTGCTGTTTACAACTTATTAAAAATACACGGTGCAAATGTTGCACATTCCATTAAAAAATAGTAAATCAATGGCCTTTTCCACATACCCTTTACTGAATGGTTGCTAATCACATCTTATTCCACCAGTGAATTAGTTTGCTTGACTGAGTTTCACATACCCTTATTCATAAATTACTTGTTATAGATTGTAGGTCATTCTGTACATAATTTATATAACTTGATATCAACAGCATCCTAAATGTCAGATGTTTGCACCATATTACAGTGAGATTGAGTACTCTTGCTACCTACTACCAACCTACCTACTTACCGGAGTGGTGACTCAGTTGGTAGAGCATCTGCCCCACACCTGGGAGGCAGGGGTTCAAATCCTGGCCGGGTCATGCCAAAGACCATATAAAAGTGGAACTTCCTGCCATCCAGCTTGGTGCTCAGCAATAATGGAATGGAGGAGGGAACTCTGTGGCGGCGCCTTGCATGGCAGCGGCCCTCTGATTCTACATATGGGGTGTGTGTGATTAACACTGTAGATAGGAAAAACACAATTTTGTTCTACTGTACATGATTGGTTGAATGACAATAAAGGGTGATTTAATTTAATTTTACTGACCTTTCTTGGTATTGCTGTTGCAAACAGTCCACCATAATCTAGTCTGAATTTATCAATAGGTATGGCAGATATAATAATAGCTAGTTTCAAGGAAAATCATTTTCATGTGTGTGTGTGTGTGTGTGTGTGTGTGTGTGTGTGTGTGTGTGTGTGTGTGTGTGTGTGTGTGTGTGAGTGAAAAAATAATTTTGGACAGTTAGCAGAATCTTTTCAGTGAACCAACCAATAATCACAGAAGAGATACTATTTCTCAGCTTAACTTTAATTGAACCACACAGGAAGTTGGTGAACACTGCCATGGGTCCCCTCCAGCCCCCTCTCGTGGAAAGGACCCAGCACAAAGGAATTCACAGCTACATATAGGCAAGTTACTGGGCGTTTCCTAGTTACTTTCCAACAATACGTGTCCATTGTCCAAACTGTCCTCTTGGCGTCCAGATGGCTCCCAGGGTCTCCTCACTTTTATGGCTTCTATCCTGTTGGTTCCTTGCTCTCCAGATGCCTTTTCTTTCCCCATGCCCATATATGGAAACAGGAAGAGATACTTTCCTTTGTAGCTTACAGTGGGGAAAAAAAGTATTTAGTCAGCCACCAATTGTGCAAGTTCTCCCACTTAAAAGATGAGAGAGGTCTTCAATTTTCATCATAGGTATACCTCAACTATGAGAGACAAAATGAGAAAAAAAAATCCAGAAAATCACATTGAAGGATTTTTAATGAATTAATTCGTAAATTCCTCGGTAAAATAAGTATGAAGTATTAGTAATAAGTAAGCCCTCAAAGGAATTGTAACGTGTTTTTTGCTTTACGTTAACTAGTAATTTGGAATGGTAAATTGTTGCTACTCCTCCTCCATGACCAGAACTTCTGGGATTTTGACAGTTTAAATAACCAGAGGGAGTTGATTCATTTAAACCAACATAATCCTCTTGCCCTAACCAAGTCTCTGTAAGGGATCAATCTGATGATCAATTAACAGATCATGGACTAGCAGAGACTTGTCAGTTAGAGACCTAATATTTAACAAATCACATTTAATGTTTGAATTATGAGGAGGAACAGAGGCCAAATCATTCAGTTTAGAGGCTTCATGTTTAATTTGAGTTTTACTAACTTTTTGATTAATCACTTTGGGATGCTTATACATTATATTTTTATTTACTTTGGAGGGAGCAGACAATGATTGATGGGGAAGACAGGAGCTAAGTTGTCAATACCAACACTTTTTCCTGCAGAGATACTGGAAAACATGATTTAAACCTGACCGTCCTCATCACTTGAATCCTTGTCACTGTCCCCCTGCTGAGCTAATATGAGATATGGCGTGCACCAGCAGCATGTACTGTTTTTTTCAATAAGGCTTCTACAACAGGGAATGCAGCAACATCCTACCCACATAAAGATGACAATTCCAATCATAAGGGATAATATTGTGTTTTTTTATCACTCCTGTCCACCGTCCAAAGAAGGATTGTAGCCAGGCAGTGATGACATCGGGTTCATACCTAGTATCTTGGCCAAACTCAGTCCTAAGAATATTCTTTCCAACCCCTGTCTAAGGAAATTATGCGAGAGTGACCTTTTGGCCAACACTCCAATGTTCAAATTCAGCTAGTATATCTGTTACTGCATCGTGTGGTTTGTACTCCAGGTTCCTCTTTCAACGCCCTGACTGTCTGACTTAATCCAGATACATCATGATAGCGTGGTCAGTCATACAGGGGCACAGACACCTCCCAGTTAGAGGGCAGGTGTGAGTATACCCTATGCCCACAAAGCCACCATCCTTCATTTAGTTCAAAGGTGTTGTTCTGCCCTGGCGCCATTGACACTAGGACTACGACTGCAGAGGATGGCTTGGAGGAACTGTTTGAAATGTTCCTAAGTCCTGAGCAGGAGATTTTTTTTTTTTTTTTGTCCTACTAGCAAGGAACTCTGTATATCCCCACCAATACTTAGTTGTGAATGCATGGCTATGGTGATGTGGATCAGGTAACCGATCATGTTCCAAATGTTCTACATATCTTGGTGTGTGTTTGAATATAGTGTTATTGCTTCACAATTAGGATTAGGATGAATAGTAGACCATGGCTATGCTCTCTAAGGGGTCTTTTCCAAGTATATTTACTCCAACATAATATTGTCCAGTTTCGGACAACTTCAAAGATGTTATAGTTATTCTAATAGGGTTACAAATTGTGCATTCCTTACTGCCATATGTGAAGCTTGTGTTCGCAGCACATGCCCCATGGTAGGGTGACTGTATAATGTATATGTGTTTTCTTAATTTATGATGTGTGTAAAAGTATTAAGAGTCATCGGGTCCTGTGTGTCTGAACACATCATCCCTGGTGCACAATTTGGGCTTCTCGTGTCTCGTCCTTTCATTCCTTCGCAATATATACATATATATTGCAACACCTCTGTGGAATCTACTGGGTATTTTGGACAGTTCTTACATATTTCCTCCGTTCTTCATTTTGAATATCTTCATTTGTAAAGCACATTTCAAGGTAAGACAGCTGTGTTTTATATTAAACTATTTTCCTTCTTGCAATACTCTTAACTTTAGTGTTATGTGTGTTTTAAAGTTGCTCGTTTGCAATAACTCGCTGCCATCCGTTTCAAAGTGAAATGCCGGTTCCACGTTGTCGAAGCCACGCAGGGTTTAAATGACACAAACAGCCGGTTTAACCTTTGGATTATTTTAGCGACTTTGAGCCTTTTGTGGTATACTGACTTGGCCGTTATACTGACTTGGCCGTTTTATACAAAGGTGGACTCTTCAACGCTTGAGACTTTTAACTGGAACAGCAACCTCTTAAAGACGAAGCCAAAGCAAAATTTTAACATTTTTGTATGGAATCTGGTCCGTCCCATGAATGGTAGTTGGAACGTTTGAATGCAGGCGATCTCGCAGGCAGAACTTCATTAAAGAATCCAAAGATTTTTATTCTTAAACACTCCCAGTTGTATTCAGATTGGTTGTTTTTAGTTCAAGTCTTAATTAAGTTGGTTGAAAATACTCTGCTTGTTTGAATTAAGATCTAAATGTGATCAAACGAAATTGTATGTTAAATGGCATATTGTATGATATAGTGTAGTTAGAAATGGACTTTAAGTAAGTTAACATTATTCTTAAAATGATGTTTTAAAAACTCAAAGCAATCAGAAAGTGGCCATAAGGACTGGAAGAGAAGCGGGAAAAAAAAAATCAGCAAAATTTAAAACAATGTGTCATGGGTTTAAATGTCCCCTGAAGCTTATGTTTCCTGAAATTGTGGCTTAGATTAACCATTATAATTCAATAAGTGACTCTGTGAAACACCCATAGCTGCTCTGTTCATTCACAAACCAGAAAATTCATGCTGTTATCCTGTTAAATCAAAGGGAATCTTTGTTCTTTTGCATGTTTTTTTGTTGTTAAAATTATGTTAACAGGTCTCAGGAGTTGTTAGTTCCTGTCCAGCAGGTCAGTTGGGGGGGGGGAGGGGGGGATCAGTGCTGCTGTTAAACCCATCCATCCATCTTCTTCCACTTAATCCTTTTTGGGTTGCCGGGGGGGGGGGGGGGGGCTGGAGCCTATCCCAGCATCTTTGGGCGAGAGGCAGGGTACACCCTGGACAGATCGCCAGTCCACCACAGGCCCAGCACAGGGAGACAGACAACCATTCACTCTCACAGTCATATCTAAGGACAATTTAGAATCCCCAGTTTTTTGATGCCAATTAACCTAACATGCATGTTTTTGGCATGTGGGAGGAAACCGGAGAAATCCCACGCAGACACGGGGAGAACATGCAAACTCCACACAGATCACTGTTGGTTGGGGGCTGGGATCGAACCCAATATCCCCCGGCCGAGGGTGAGTTGCTGTGCTGCCGCAGTGCTAACCACTCTGCCACCGCGCTGCCCTGCTGTTAAAGTCATGGCACCCTTTAACCCTTTGGTTTCCATCTCTGCAGCAGCTCTGTTTGGAATTGTCCTCAAAAGGGACTATGTAAGGGACTTCTGGTCTGGATGCCATGGTGGTAGCCACTTAACGCTGAAGCTCCCAGATCCCATCCGTGAAAATGCCATAAAATTTAGATTTAACAGATTTGTGGAAGAGTGAAAATCAAAAGACAAAATTATTATGCCTAAAGGAAAACAGAAGAGATCGACATTTACCAGACCAAGACATGCATCAGCCGGAGAATCCAACCTTGAAGACAATAGCTACTCAGAAATGGAGGAGCAAAATGAGGCTAGTAACACGGCTAGCTTAAAAACGATACTCCAAGAGTTAAGAGACTTTCTCCGAGAAAGTGGGGCCGAACTTCGTGAAATTAAAGACGAAATAAAAAAGACAAGTAACAGAGTGGACCAGCTGAAGACCAAATCTTGGAAGCGGAGGAAAGATTAAAAGGGCTGGAAGAAACTATGCTGGAGTTACTTAAACTGCAGACAAGACTGGAGGCTAAGCTATCCGACAAGGAGGGAAGACTAAGAAGGGACAACATAAGAATTCATGGTCTAAAAGAGGGAGTCGAAGACAATTTCGCTACAATGGCTGTATGCGTGGAAACTATATTGAGGGAAAAGTTGGAAATTCCCCAAACCATCGACTTGAAAATAAAAAGGGTGCACCGTTCATTAGCTCCAAGGCTGTCTGCAGAAGCCACCCCGTCGGTGGTGGTGAAGTTTTCCAGCTTCAGAACAAAAGAAGAGATTTTGAGACTGACCTGGCAGAAAAAAGGATTTATGCACCAAGAAAGAAAGGTTTTTGTGGAGCATGACTACGCTCTGGAGGTCCTTAAAAAATGTTGGGAATACAATGAAGCTAAAGAGGTATTAAAAGAGAAGAAACTGCATTTTCAAACCCCATTCCTGGCGAAGCTGAGGGTTTTTTTTATGGGGAAGAGACGTGTCTCTACAACTCGGTGGAGGAAGCAACAAGGGATATGGTGAGAAGAGGGCTCCCAGTACCGGTGTACAAACCCACAGCAGACCCGATTGAAAGAATCAAGGCGCAAATGTGGTGCACACAGAGACCTTCAAAATACATGCGCCAACAGCTGGAAACCCAGCATGAGGGCTATAAGGAAAAACTGGACGCTTTCAGGAGGGAATGACAATACAATGGCAATAATGCACATCCAACCTTCCTCCAACACGGTAACAAACATTAAAGGAGATGCAGAATCCACAAAGGACGAGGCAGAGTTTATCTCACGAGTCAGATTTATTCACATTCTCCAACATCAACAATACAGAAAAAGAGGGTTAGGGTTAGGGTTAGGGAATGGAGGGAATGGAGGGTGTCATGCTTGGTGACCACAGGATCTCATCTCTGTTGTTTGCAGATGATGTTGTCTTGTTGGCTTCATCCAGCAATGACCTACAGCTCTTGCTGGGACGGTTTTCCGCTGAGTGTGAAGCGGCTGGGATGAGAATCAGCACCTCCAAGTCCGAGTCCATGGTCCTCAGCCAGAAAAAGGTGGATTGTCCTCTCTGGGTTGGGGACAGGCTCCTGCCCCAAGTGGAGGAGTTCAAGTATCTTGGGGTCTTGTTCACGAGTGAGGGGGAAATGGAGCAAGAGATCGACAGACGGATTGGAGCAGCATCTGCAGTGATGCGGACATTGTACCGGTCTGTTGTGGTGAAGAGGGAGCTGAGTTCTAAGGCAAAGCTGTCGATTTACCAGTCAATCTACGTTCCTACTCTCACCTATGGTCACGAGCTTTGGGTAATGACCGAAAGAACGAGATTGCGGATACAAGCGGCTGAAATGAGCTTTCTCCGTAGGATTGCTGGACTCACCCTCAGAGATAGGGTGAGGAGCTCAGTCATCCGGGAGAGGCTCAGAGTAGAACCGCTGCTCCTCCACATTGAAAGGAGTCAGTTGAGGTGGTATGGGCATCTGATTAGGATGCCTCCTGGACGCCTCCCACTTGAGGTGTTTCAGGCACGTCCCACTGGGAGGAGACCCCGGGGCAGACCCAGGACTCGGTGGAGAGACTATGTCTCCCAGCTGGTCTGGGAACGCCGTGGTATCCTCTCTGAAGAGCTGGAGCAGGTGGCGGGGGAGAGGGAAGTCTGGGCTTCTCTGCTTGAACTGCTGCCTCCGCGACCTGGACCTCCGGAAAAGCGGTAGAAGATGGATGGATGGATGGATGAATCCACAAATAGAAGATGGTAAAACAATTTATGGGACAGTCATAATATTGGAAACAAATATGTCATAAAAAATAAAACTTGTTAAAATAGAAATGTGACAATGAACCTTATAACTTCTCCACAATAACAAATATTGTATTACTGTGATTGGTGCTGTGATGGCGGTGGGCGGGAGCACATAATTTTATAGGGTATAGGCATAAAAAAATATTCGATACAAGTTTGGATTGGTATCTGAAAGCCACGTTAAAAACATGGGACAACTTACAGGGGTAAGAGAGGGCCCTCAACATGTAACAACATTTGAGGTATTTCCCTCAGAGCCATCACACCATCAAGGGTCCTTTAAGGTCATTAAAAAGACCTCAGTTCAGCAAGATCCTTTGACAGTTTTATGTTCTAAAGTTGTTTATACTATGTTCTTAATGTTCTTTCAGTTTTTGAGTACCGGTAGCATAAGAGAGGGTCACTATACTATCGTACTAATAAAGACAATATAATGGAGAAACAGAGTTCAACCAAAATAATCTCATTTAATGTAAAAGGGATCCTTAGTCCAGTTAAAACATCCAAGATTTGAGGCAAAATGAAAAAAGACAAAGCAGGAATAATATTTTTACAAGAGACCCACCTAACAGACTTGGAACACACTAAACCTAATAGACAAGGGTTTAAACTGATTTCTTCATCTTCATATAAGTCAGGGAGGAGGAGGGGGGTAGTGACTTTGAGCTCAACCAAAATTATATTTGAAAAAAACTCAGAACACAAAGATAAAGAAGGGAGATTTAGTATGGTACTCGGTCGACTAGAGGGAGTAGATATCACCCTGTTCAATGTATATGCACCTCCAGGGGCCAACTGGAAATTTTATGAAAATGTATTTGATCTAATAATAACCAAAGCCCAAGGTTTAGTGATATGTGGTGGAGACTTCAATCTAAGACTGAATCCATACTGGGATGCATCAGGTAATTCTCCACATCAAAATAACACTCAAAGTAGAAAAATTAGGATGCTACTAAATGAAATGGGAATCTGTGATGTGTGGAGGGAATTCAACCCCAGTGCAAAAGATTATACATTTTACTCAGCACCACACTCGTCATATTCAAGGATTGACAATTTTTTTTTTTATGTTTGGCAAGTATTGTGCCTTTGTTCAAGAAAGGTGACAGGAAAGATTGTGGAAATTACCGAGGTATATCACTGCTAGCCACTGTTGGTAAGATTCTCCCACGTGTACTACTGAACAGACTCAATGAATACATCTCGCAGAATGTACTACCGGAAACCCATTGCGGCTTTAGAAGTGGAAGAAGCACAATGGACATGATTTTCTGCTTGAAACAGATTCAAGAAAAGTGTATTGAACAGAACATGCCGCTTTATGTAGTCTTCATAGACTTCAGTAAAGCCTTTGATACTGTTTCGCAACAAGGACTTTGGCAGGTACTCAAGAAATATGGCTGTACAGAGAAGTTTGTAGGCCTGATCGAGGCACTCCATACAGGTATGCAAGCAAACGTGGCAGTGAGTGGTTCAGTATCTAAAGACTTTTCAGTAAGCAACAGGGTGAAACAAGGGTGTGTGCTGGCACCTACACTCTTCTCGCTATATCTGGCAGCCATGCTTGAGGTTGCCTTCAAAGACACTTCAGAAGGAGTATACATTCAAACAAGGAAAGAAGCAGACTTGTTCAATGTGGCACAGTTTAAAGCCAAGAGTAAGACATCGATAAAGGTAGTTAGAAAAATGCTCTTTGCCGATGACAGTGCTCTAGTTGCACACAGTGCGGAAGATATGCAATCTTTAGTGGAGAAATTTGCAAGAGCAGCTAGCCAATTCAGTCTCAAAATCAAAATCAAGAAGACAGAGTGCCTTTATCAATTACCAAAGTTCCAGTTATCAACATCACTACCAGAAGAGATCAGCATTGGTACAGAGCCACTAGTCAAGTACAAGACTTTCAAGTATTTAGGGAGTACTGTTTCAGAGAATGCTAAGCTGAAGGATGAACTATCTCTCAGAATGAGAAGAGCAAGCACTGTGTTTGGAAACTTGAGGGAGAGACTGTGGAACAATCAACGTGTCTATCCATGTGAAATGCAAAGTGTACAGAGCGACAGTACTGGCTACTCTATTGTACGGTGTTGAAACTTGGACTGTCTACAGAGTGCAGGTAAAGAAACTCCACACGTACATGATGAGACATCTTTGAGCTATAATGAACATCTCATGGAAAGACAAGCTAACCAACATAGAAGTGTTGAAACGAGCTGGTCTACTATCAATGGAGGACATGCTAATACAGATGAACCTGAGATGGCTCGGACATGTTGAGAGGATGGACCACCAGCGTCTCCCTCGGCAGTTACTCCACTCACAGTTATGCAAGGGCAAGCACAATCAGGGTAGACCCAGGCTCAGATTTAAAGACACTGTAAAAAGAAACTTGAAAAAGCTAGATATAGACAGGAGTTCCTGGCAGCAGAAGGCTAAGGACAGAGCTGGGTGGAGGAATCTGATCAGACCTAAATGAAACAGTCATTGTCGCCCACGACAGACTGCTATGATGATGATGATTCTTCTGTAATTTCCAAGTTTGGGATCAATAAAGTACATCTATCTATCTATGATGAATAGAGACATTGGGAGAGTAAGAACTTGTAAAATAGGACTGATGGATCTCTCTGACCACAGTCCAATCTATATGGCCTTAAATGAAAAATTAAATGAAAGGACCACTGAAAAATGAATTGGAGTCAGATAGTCTCAAATATTTGGAAGAAAATGATAACGGGGAAGTGTCCCCTTTAATACTGTGGGACGCATGCAAGGCTGTAGTAAGGGGAAAGATTATTGCAAAAATGACACTTCAAAAGAAATTGAGACAAGAAAAACTAAACACATTAGAGTCAGAACTTAAGAAACTAGAAAGAGAGCACAAAGACAACACTCATTCTAATGACTCACTCAAAATTAAGGAAATAAAAAGCCAAATAAATGAGATCTACTCAACAGAAATTCAGAAGAAACTTACATTTCTGAAACAAAAATATTGTGAAACAGGTAGCAAATCAGCAAAATTACTAGCCTATAAATTGAGGAAACAGCAAATGGAGAGAATAATTTACAAAATTAGAGACCCAATATCAAACGAAATAAAAACTGGAATTCAGGAAATTCATAAAACCTTCGAGAATTACTTCAAGAACTTGTACTCCCTCAAAAAACACAAAAGAGACACATCTGAAACCTTCCTAGGTACATTAAATCTTCCCCAACTTTCTGAATCACAAAATAAAAAACTATTGGCAGAAATACAACCTAAAGAATTAGAAAAAGCAATTATGAAACTTAGAGGTTAAATTGGTTTTATTAAGCAGCAGGGAAAAAAACACACACTCAAATACACAATAATCTCTGTATATGGGTGATTCTTTAATTAGGGGCACTTTTGAGGTTTAGAATTTGGAAAAAAAAGTTCTTTAATCTCTGTTTTTTCTGTTTCAAAAGGTTTAGCAATTGGTCTGGAACACAAATCTGAGTGTAGCTTTGATATTACTTCATGATAATTTTGATATTATGATGCTTTTTTCAAATTTGCCACGGCAAAATGTCATTACCATCACAAAAACAAAACACTGATTTTAATACAAAATGATTTGACAAGCAAAGGTTTTACAATCATTCCAGTAAATACAAAACATGCTCTTTAAGAATCATGTTCTAAATATTTGTAAGTACATTTAAAATATATTTTAACAACATCTCTCTGACTTGTTAATATATTGCCTTGTCTCAACAATGAAATATTGCGTACTAATCAGAATATTTAATTGCAATGTATATTTTTTCATAAAATGCAAATTTAGACTTTTAAACATTACCACAATGATTGTGGTAAAACCCAAGTTAACAATAAAGCAACATTTTCTATCAAAAAATGTATTGTGATGGTAATGACAACATGTTTTGGTAATGACATAAAAATTAACACTGGTGTTTTTTTTGTTGTTTTTTTTTTTTTTACAACAAAGACAAAGAAAATACTACTTTTTAAAAACACCACCTTTTGTACACTTAACCTTCCATTAAAATTAATCACTTGGTAAACTAACAGCATTGCTTATGTAATAATATGCTCTTCTGGCCGGCTGGCTCGTTTCTGACATAAAAAAGGATCAAAGAAGAGAACTGGCATGCTCAGCTCAAATGTCCCATATGATGAGTGCCAATCCAAAAATGATAAAATAGAAAATAAAGTTTTCAGCACTCTGAAATAAGTGTGTAGCATTTTAACTCATGCACAGCAACAGTGGTGTGACCCATATTAAACAACAGTCAGGGACCTGCTGGTGATTATCAACCAGCTTATACAAATCATTGGAACAATGTCATAAATAAAATACAAATACTAGTAAGAAATACAGTATAGTAAGAAAAATAGTATTTAAGTCATTAAAAAACATATATCACATTCTGTGACTGCAACAACCACAAAAGTAACTAATTGATTTTACACACTAGCAATAAGAAAATGCACTTAACAATATAAAAACTCATCATGAGCAGAACCTCAATAGCAGAATTAAAGTGTCTGCCTTTATTTTTAACACTTTTTTTAATCAACAGCATTCAAATATCACTTTGTAAAAAGCTATTTTGACAGTTTAGAGTGTGCTACCAACATAAACCTTAGACACAAGTTTGTTTCATTCCCTGAGAGAGCACAACATCTTCCACACATTCTCTGGTAGCCTCATGTGCCTTTTTGTGACTGGCTGGGGCTCTGGGACTAGACCAAGCAGATCACATGGCTGATACCACAGAACATCATCTTTCATAGGCCAAAAGAAACGGCTCTTGCCAATGATGTTCATTGTTTTCACAAGGGTACAACCTTCTGCATCTACATCCTGAATGATGCCTGGATATACATCTTGGTCATATTGAACAGCACACCACTGTCCTATCAGTTGATCTGTGATCTCTGAAACGGGGACAAGTGTTGATGGCTGCGTGTCCATCTCAGGTGGCTGCAGATCCAGGGCTGATCCTTCCTGGCTTGTTGTATTTCCATCTATATAACTTTGTATCCTCTCTCTGTTCTTATCACTGGCCCTTTTGTTTCTTTGGTTAACTTTCCACTGTCGTCTCCTGCGTCTTTGTTCCCGTTTTGATAACTGTGAGATGGCTTTCAATTTTCCTGTCTCTTTTCTTTTTTTGTATCTCTCTTTTTCTCGTTCAAGATATTGCTGATATTTCTCAGGATCTTCCTTGATTTTGTCTCTGTATTTTTTTGACCGTTGAGCTGGTTTAGCTGGGGCCATGTTGACATCTTCAAACAAAAATAATGTAAATTACAGTTGGTAACTGTTCAATTATGTATCATAGTAAAGTAGTAAATAGTAAATTAAGCTAATATATGCTAGTTATTAGGAAATAAAAACATAAATTGTCATTACCATCACAGATCGTCATTACCATCACAGTCACTTTCGTGATGGTAATGACATGCGATGGTAATGACAATTTTCACTCTTTGCAGAAAATGTTGGCTAAGTTTTAGACTTGCTAAGCTAATTGGTTAGCTAGCATACAATGTACACTGAATATATCTAAATAAAGTGAAATTTTGTATTAATGAATTAAAATACTCAGATAGTAACTTGTTTGGTAATGACGCCTAATAAACATACTCTCAGATCAGGATGTATAAAACATCAAATTACTTACATATGTGGGCATCAAAAACTCAGGCTTCTGCCTCATGTCTGGACATGTTCCTCTGGAGCATCTAATTTGCATGCAACAATTTAAGTAACTGTTTGTAAAAACCTTATTGCTCTCTAAAACGTTGAGCGTGATGGTAATGACAGATGTATGAGGGACAGCGATATTTAACTATAAATAAATAGTAAATTGAACAAATATAAAATATATTAATTTGAAAAATATCTTTTTAAGTTGTTATGAGGAAATGCAAAGTAAAGATTTAATGAATTTAGCACTTTTTATCGCTTTATTATAGAGGGGAAGTCAAAAAGTCTGGGTTGGGGACAAGCACAAAACAGTGAAATTCTTGCAGATTTGAATTTTCAACACACTGAAAAAGTATTAAAATGTCATCATTGAGACACAGTTAATTTTTTCATAGCTACTACAACCTAAAGTAAACAAAAGCAATCATTGTTTTTTCTAAAAAACATTTTTTTCTTGAAAATCTACCCTGGGGACAGAAAAACTCCCTTAATTGAAGAATCACCCATATATTGTTCATATCGTGCAAGATGATTCTGTGAATCTTGAGGGGATAAATGTGTGGGTTAAGAAATAACAGCGGGGCTGTAAATATCTACTCTTTTTCCCATAGTATATATACAGTATTTAGGTGATTTAACTAAAAACAGCACACTTCTAGCCATGCAGAACAAAGGCATGTGTGTGCCTTTGTTCGCAAAAAAGAGGAGGAGGGAAATTCACTCGCTCTCCAAAGTTAAGCTGAAAGGTTGCGTTTAAAGCATGATTAAAAGTTACTGAGTGGAGATTGTTTGAGGAACAGCGTTGAATTGAACATTAAGTTAAAGTTGTAAGATTATTTTTACATGTTTACAGCTAAATTTAAGGAGACGGTGCTCCAGTTTATTTAAAAAAAAAAGGTGTAGTTTGTGAACAATAGGCTTTGCAGCCACGTTGTGCGTTCACATTTGCCACGTGGCATTCAGTGCGCATGTGCAGGTACTTCGGGTACGAACAATCGTACCCAGGCCTATTGTTCGTCCCCTTGTCGGTCAGGAGTGAGGTCATCCAGTGGGGTCACGCCTCCAAGTTGGCGTGCCACCCGGGAATCACTTGTACCATTGACCTGCTCCAGAGAGCCTTCTGGTGGCCAGGGCTGAGGAGGGATGTCACCAACTATGTCCGGGTCTGCGCCCAGTGCGCCACCGGGAAATCGTCATCTTCCCCCCCGGCAGGTCTTCTCCATCCTCTGCCGGTCCCTTCTTGCCCCTGGTACCATGTGGCTCTGGACTTTGTGACAGGCCTGCCCCCTTCGGACCATTTCACCTCGGTGCTGACGATAGTGGATCGTTTCTCCAAGGCAGCCCATTTTGTGCCACTCCGGGGGTTGCCTTCGGCACGGGAGACGGCGGACCTCCTGGTTCAGCACGTGGTTCGTCTTCACAGCATCCCTGCAGACGTTGTCTCGGACCGAGGCCCGCAATTCGTTTCCCAGGTCTGGAAGGCGTTCTGCACAGCGTTGGGGGCCACGGCGAGTCTCTCCTCGGGGTATCACCCACAGAGTAACGGCCAGTGAGAGCGAGCCAATCAGGAGCCGGAGGCTGCACTCCGCTGCGTCATTTCTTCATGTTCCTCGTCCTCCCCCTTGTCCTCCCCCTCTAGAGGTGCCTGGAGGCACCTCTAGAGGGGGGAGTACTGTCATGGCGGCTGCTGGGCTGTCATTAGCCCCGGCTGCGCACACACCTGCCGCCAATAACCAGCAGGCCTTAAAAGCCGGTGTCACTGACTGCTCAGCACGGAGTCGTCTGTCTACTTCGCTACGCAACGCATCATGGACTCAACCTCGAGCCAGAGCATCCACAACGCATCATCGTCAAGCCTCGTCACGTAAGCCACAGAATAACTCACCTTGTCAGAGTATTCTCCCCTGTGCACAGGTGGACCTCCCTGGCGGCGGACTTGTCTCCCCTAGCAATGGGGCTTCTCCTCCAACTCCTCGGACCTCCTCCTCATCGTCACAGCACCAAGCCCCACGCTCACCTAGCCACATTAAGCCACAGAGCAGGCAAGAGTCTCCCAGCGCCACCTGCAAGTAAGCAGCACACTTTGTTACATCTTCTTAGTGCAAGCTGCATTAATCCCCCTGTGCTTGTGTGTTTCCAGGGTTGCCAGGTCGCAGCAGGACTCGCTCAGCTCCAGCTGTCCTCCAGCATCACACTCACTCACACATCCACACACACAACACACATTGATTTAATAAATAATTGTCAAACGGTCTTACTCGTGTCAGTGTCTGTCTCCTGGGTCAAGCAATCATGTCATTCCCCTGTGTGTGTGAGAGGAAAAAATCAAATTATTGGTGGCAGGAAGGTTTTCTGACATGAAGACACAGCATAAGCTTGAATGTAAGTTGTAAAACCATTTTTACTGTTTTGAAACAGCATTATTTTAAACTATGGCATAAAATATACCTGAAATTGGATTTCAGATGGGCGCCATGATCTACTTCCAAAACTGTACATATCCATATTGCACTGAGCTGAGACTCCCCCACCTTGCAGAGCATTATGACACATTTCAACAATTTGGGTTTAGAATGTGTGTGTAAAAAGCAATATAATTACTCTAGCTAAAATTCACAGTATAGAGTGGAAATAAAGATTACTTTTCCCCTTATTTATCCAACTCTGCATCCTAACCCAGAAGCAAGGTGCACACTTCATGTCAAAGCAATAAAAATCAGAACTATATCCATCTGATCCTATGTGAATTGATCAATTAGCAGGACAAGACATTTCTCACTGCACTGTCCTACAGAATAATGGAGCAGTGTGTTCTTATGTTACTGGGAAAACGTTTAGAATCTTTTTGCATCTGATATGATTTGGACGTAGATGAAATGATAATGTTTAAATCATCCCTAATTATTTTTATAATGTAAATCAAAGTATGAAATCTTGTTTATAGGGATTAAACTCTTAGACTTGAATCAGACAAATAAAATATAGTTATTTAGTGAAAACTAAGCTTAGAATAACAGCAAACTATTTACACAAAACTCTCAGCTGGTCTGGATCACTTGTAAATATTGTTTAACATCGTACCAAATTTCAAGATATTAACAGATTTGTGTACTTTGTCAAAATTGGGAATCTTGGTATGAAAGGAAAATAAAATTTAAAGAAAAACCTGCACTTTCTTATGTAATAACTGACCCATGGGATCCTGAGGCTCCCCCCATGAATTCTGTCTTTTATTAAGTAAGCCAGAAGGGGGAGGGGAGGACAGCAGTGGAGGAGGAGGGGCCGTGGCCAAGGAGGGAACGCACCCACAATGGAAACTGAGTGATGGCAAGACCGGTCGCTGGGAAGGGGAGGCGCCCATGACCCACATCCACTACGACAGAACTGGACTGCATGATTAAGACTAAAACAGATAAGTGGACTCACTCCTACACATATACAGAAAATTAGCAGAAAATTAAATTATTAGAAAATAGCAGACACCTTCAATTTACCTGACTTTGATCTAATGTTAACAATGCAGTGTTTACCAGAAGTAATGTTGAAATTTCAAGGTACTCTGATTAAATCTGTGTGACGCAGGTGCATGTAGATCAGTAATTTCAGGTAATGATGTACAGGGCTTTTCAACGTCAGAAGGAAAAGTAACAGTTGAATACCATGTACTATAGGCAATTGAACAGATCTGATCCAAATTATGAACAAACATTTTTTGCAAATCCATCCTCCAGATTGGTCATTAAAAAATTTGTACTGGCCATCAAGGGGATGTGTGGGAACATCTGTTGTCGTATCTGTTGAGGATAAGAGACATTTTAAACAATGGGCGTTCCACACATCTCACTGGTCAGACCCAAACACATGGATTGGAAAAATGTTGGACATTTTGTCACCTCTGCTGAGGAATATAGCCATCCATGTAACACCAACATCTGACCTTAAGATAGAATATTCTCCTAAATTAGAAACCTATGTATTGTCTCTTAACTGGGTAACCACAGCACAAAAGGCTGTGCATAATTGATGCCCAGAAATCTCTTACATGACCAATCTTAACATTAACAGAAGAGAAGATGAAAAAATTTGAAGCAAATTCTAAATTCATTATAGTAAAAAAGATGAAACAGATGTTGGTCTTATAAAAGGAAGCAAAATATTTCACTATAACAACAAAGTCACACAATATCCTCTGTCTAGAAGCTCAAAAAGGTGTTAAACAGGTCATAAAGAGCTAAAAAAAAAAAAAAAGCAGCAGATGTTATCATGTCATGCTCAGCCTCCCCATTCCTGTGGGAAACATCCTGATGATGCAGGAAAGCAATAATACTTTGTGCTCATTGTGTACCAAGATCACATACATTGTTAAATGAATGAGAACTCCAAATGCAACTTTTCACGGTTGTAGTTATTAGCAGTGCATTTTTGGCATCCCACTACACCCAGATCATCAATTCTAGTTTACATTCATATCTGAAAACAAAAGGATAACACTCACCAGACTACCACAGGGGTACTGGGAGTCTCCTATAATTTTTCCTTAGTCAATGTCAGCAAATCTTGCACATTTTATACCTCCTAATAGAAACCAATTACTCCTTTATGACATATTGGTGGCATCTCCTGATAAAGAAATAAGCAAACAAAACACATCTCTGTAGGCTAGAGTCTATAAGTGATTAAACCCAGCTTTCCACAAAAAATAATTTTCTATGTCGCTACTTGAATACAGAGACTTTGTCATGTGTTCAAGGGAGGGATGGCGATATTGGTTATTAGTTATCACAGCCGTCAAATCAGTTTGAAAATTGAAAATTTTGTTACAAAATAATATAAATAATGTATATAAATATAAATAATGTATAAATCGTGCACAAAATAATGCTCAGGACGATATCAAGACCAGAGAAGGGTACTTTTCCATCATCAAAATAACCATTTCAGAACATTTGCATGGACTTCATTGAGCTAACCAAATGTGAAGGGAAGAGATATTCTTTAGTTATAGTGGATATGTTTACAGATTATTTCACATTTAGGGAAAGTGTTGAATAGCAATTTGAAACACCATGCAGCATATCACCCACAGTCTGCAGGATTTGTAGAACGACATAACTGGACCATTATAGAAAGATTAAGAAAACAATGGCACAAACAGGACAGAACTGGATTTATTGTTTACCTTGATACTATTTTATATTAGAATAGTGCTTACCAAAGAAGGTTTATCTCCATTTAAAAGTTTACATGAAAAGATTTAATTAGTATTCTCTCATAGACTATCCAACCCAAGGGTATTAAAGGGCTGATGACACGATTTTGACATTTTTTAGCATGTTGTGTAAACCCAAAGGTCATTGTCTGTGATCAATGTAATATTTACAACAGCACCTGCAGAAACTAGTTATCAAAACAAAGCAACCACTGATTGGACTGTGGTGCCGCCCACCGAATTAAGGGCGGCACCCCCATGACGTAAGCGACAGAACGGACACCTGTGTTGTTAACTGAAATGACAGCAGCTTTGTAGCTCACAGTTTCTCTTGTTTCTTGTTTTAATTTTACAGCTATGCCTTCACATTGTGTCACAGGCTTAGATAAACAGCAGGCCATGAAAGAACACATCACACGCTTCAGCTACAACTGTCATAAGCCTCCTCGTGCACTTTTACGCAGGAGGAGCGCACGAGACAGGGAAGGATTAATGGATTTACGTGCAGCTTTGACCCATTTTCTGTGATCGCATGCTGACTCTCATTGGTCTGGCCACATCCCCTCTATCATTATCACCAGCTGATTCAAGCTCCCACTGATCATGTTTCCTGGTCCTCGCCCAGGTGCTTCTCATCACACCATCAACAGCAGTGTGTGTACTTAGTGGCCGTTTGCCAGTCACGCACTGCTGGTCCATAATATTGTCACCTCTGCTGTTAGTCTGTCAGTATTTTCAGCACTCTCATGACGCTAGTCACTCCATGTTTGCCGTGGTTCTCATGCGTCCTTGAAGCAGTGTCGGCTCTGGGGCACACCTGTGGCTAACACGTCTCCTCTCATTTGTTCTCTGGGCAATGCCGGCCCCCAAACGCCATCAGTAAGTGTGTTTGTGTTGTATTTTTTGTACGTCTTCATCTTTTGGGGAATTGTCTGTCTTTCTGTATTAAATGTGCTTTGGTTAACCATGCATGTAAATGGAGTTATTTCATTATTTCATCCTCCCTCTCGGTGCCCTGCGTAAGAGCGCATGGAGGGTCATGATGAATGGATTTACGCGCAGGATTCACCACAGCACATGTATTTAAGACAAGAATGATGACAACAGTTCCCAAAAAGGTGAAGACTCACAAAAATAAACAGAAACACTTACAGTTGGCATTTGGGGGTGACATTGCCCAACGAACATGGAGAGGAGACGTGTTAACCACAGTTGCGCCCCAGGGCCGACATCGTTTCAAGGGGCGCAACAGGACCACGGCTGTGTGGAGTGGCTAACATATCGTTATAGTGTTGGCAATATTGGCTGGCTGACAACACGGCACGGCAGATGATGCACACAAACCATGAACAGCTTTACTGTCAGAGAGAGAGGGCGCGTGGTCAGACCAGCGAATCTTGGACAGTGCCCACCTGATAGTGGGTCAAAACGCACATAAAACACATGTACAAAACAAAAACAACAAGAACTCAAAATATAATACATAATAAGCCCAATGCCTGAGCCACAGAGAATATGCTGCTATGATTTTATTGAAAAATCGGGTTTAAATAAATTATATTTATGAACAAATAATTTATTGCAATATCTGTAACAAAAGAATAACACTCGGTGTTCCCCTGCTGTGTGTTTGTCACTGCTGCTGCTGCGGGCATGTGTGCCTCTCCACTGTCGCTCTCTGAGTCTGACTTGCTTGGCACGAAGCCCGCTTGGCATGGCTCAGACCGATACGGTCTGATGCCCCCAGACTCTTCATTGTCATCCCATTCTTCGGAACTATAATCATCTGTAGATTGGACATCATCATCATCATCATCATCATCATCATCATCATCATCATAGCAGTCTGTCAGGGGCGACAATGACTGTTTCATTTAGGTCTGATCAGATTCCTCCACGCAGCTGTGTCCTTCGCCCTTTGCTGCCAGGAACTCCTGGCCTTGTTAACCCGGGCAACGTCCGAGCCGGTATGAATTGCCTTCTGACTGACCATTTCATGAAACTGCTTGCAAAGTATTTGAGTACACAAACCAATTCATGTGTGTAGAACCATCATCGATGTTTTCTACCGCTTCCATCCTGTGTGTACAATGGGCAGCCAAGTGCTGTGTTCTGTCGATGACATTACAACATGGCCGGGGGGTTTTCCAGTCACTGACGCAATTGGTGACGTGGCGCTCATGAAAATGTCATATATTCACGTGAAAAAAGCCTGTTTGACTTAGAACTGCACAGACCAATCTATTTTGTCATATTGTATTATGTGTTGAAAAATTAGATGAAGTCAAAAACGTGTCATCAGCCCTTTAATGGTTTATTGTGTATTTTTTTTTTCATTTCAATAAATGCACTGTCTTTTAAGATATATCAATGATCATAAGTGAAAAAAGAAATAAAACTGAGGTGACTACAGTGAATGTGCTTGTGCTACTTATCCCATTTTTTTTGGCACAATAGTGCCTCAGCATAATGATGTATCATTGTTGTATCTAAGCTTTTTGAAACACAACAGTCACTTTACCATGCAAATAAAAATACGAACAACCCCACTGGGACTTAAACCGCAGCTTTCCAGATGCAAGACAGATATTTTACCTCTAGGCTACCACTTAGTGATGACCAGGTAAGGCTTTCTTGAAGGTTTGAGCCTTTCCATCAAAAGGGTTCATATTGATGAAGCCTCATGTGAAACTTCATTTGCTCTAGTAGTCCATGTAGTTGACAAAAAGTATACAGCATGCAGATTTTTACAAGGGCATTGTTGGTTTAATGTTGTTTTTTTTTCCATTTCAATAAATGTGCTGTCTTAAGAAATATCAATGATCATAAAGGGGAAAAAAAGAAATAATAAAACTGGGGTGACTACAGTGAATGTGCCTGTGTTACTTGGTGTGCTTGTACTACTTATCCATTTTTATTATGAAATAATAACTTTTCAACAGTATATTCACCTCTGTCCTTATTCTCATGCAGGGCACAATAGCAATAGTGCCTCAGCATAGTGATGTGTAATAATGATCCAAGCTCTTTGAAACACAGACACCATGCAAATAAAAGTAAAATTACAAGAATGATGCAGCTGGGATTTGAGCCCCAGCCTCCCACTTGCAGAGCAGATGCTTTACCACTAAGCTATCATTTCAGTTACAATAAATGCCCACTATTTGTGGAAAATACAACAATGGGAGAAATGCTCTCAAACTGTTCCCAAACAGGAGAAGTCTGTGTTTTTGGTGCTGGCTCCATCTGAAAATTGGCTGTGACAAATCCCTTAGATAGTGAAAGACCAACAACACAGAATGTGAGGGACGGTGTATCGCTCCTCACTTTTTCATGTTGTGTAAAAAATCATGAATGGTTTCCTGACCCAATCACGTGGTACAACGTCAACACATACCTGTATGTCAGTAATACACACCTCGAAACGTGCTTCGCTGAATATTTCCTGGATAATCTTGGAGCACCCTTGAAGCTCTGGAACCTGCCATCCCATCACTACTCTAGCTTCTTTTGAAAAATTCATTCCATTAACTCTCGCCTCAGAAAACTTACGGGACAATGTGGGCAGCACTAGATTGTCACTTCTCACTTCTGGAAACATCCTCTGCCTGGACAGGACCTATACTCATGTGAGTAGAATCCAAATCAATCACCTTTAATAACTCAAGGTCACAGCTCACCTGGGTCACCACACCACAATTTGGAAACCTAGCTTTCACAATCTCCATACTCCAACCTGCTAGGTATGTGAAGATCTGTGCTGCTGCAGTCACACTTTTCTGATAGCTTTCTGTTCTGGGTTTGCATCACTACTACTGGTGGATACTCCGGAAAATACCCATTCTTATTGGCTAGTTTTGGGAAATTCATTGTGATTCTACATATGACATAGTTCGGACACTGCTCTTCATCCACCATGTTGAATCTTCCAGTTTTAACATCTTGCACTTCTTTCTAAAAGTAGACTATAACACTCATTTGGGCTCATTGGGCTGCACGGTGGCGCAGTGGTTTAGCACTGTGGCAGCACAGTTTTACCCTCGGCCGGGGGATCGCGGGGATCATGAGATCGTGGGTTCGATCCCAGCCCCCGACCAACAGTGAGCTGTGTGGAGTTTGCATGTTCTCCCCGTGTTGCGTGGGTTTACTCTGGGATTTCTCCGGTTTCCTCCCGCATACCAAAAACATATAGGTTTAGGGCGCTCGCGCACGCAGCGACCAGCAGCCGGTGGCTTGTCACCAGACTGCAAACCAAGTCTACCTACGGGTACAAATAAGTAACAAAAAAAAAAAAATTTGGACACATAAAAATCACTTCAAAGGCAAATGCAGCACTATTGAAAGGTAGGTGGATGTGGTGTTTGTGTTTCATCTTTCCTATCCTGAAGTCTCGTTATGTTTTATGGATCAGGAAAATTATCTGAGGAGATTATACTTGTATATTTAGTGATTGAGGTCATGTGACCACAGGGTGCTTCCTCATTGGTCTGTTGGTGCTGTTTACAAACTGTAACACAGACTCATATAGGACATTAGCATTTTCAGCCTGTTTCCATGTTTTTGATGATTATGTCACCTCAGAGATGAGAATTTTTGCCTTGGCTTTTGGATTAATAACTTTAATAATTTTTGACTTTTTTTATTCGGAGAAGAGTTTTTATTTTTTCAGTTTGTGTAACAGAGCGATGCACATTGCCTGCAAGTTTCATAGAGAGATCTTGAGAAATAAGGAAATTACTTTTTATACAAGAACAATAGGTTTCCCATCACATAATTCCAATCATTTTATCTTAAAATAAGGCTAATGAATGAACTTCCCTTGTAATCTCCTTATTAGTTAATATATCTCAGTGGTTTTGGTGTCACATAAAAAGAATTTTCAAGCACTTTCCAGTGGTGCCAGTTTCCTTCCACCAACCTGAAAATTAAAAAAAAAAAAAAAAAAAAAAACATTGTGAAATCATTTCAACTCCTAAATCCATAATAGTTAAAATCTCTCTCCCTCTCAACATGAGTGTTCTGGCCTTCTCTATTTACTGTTCAATAAAACAATACTGTATCGTGTCCCGGCGAGCGCTCGCCCCCTCCTTCCCGTTTCATCCTGCGCTCCTAATCAAGTCATTCAACACACCTGCTGTTCCTGCTGAGCCAGCGTTTATAAGGAAGTGCTCCTCAGTGATTCAACGCTGGCTCGTTTGGGTATAATGCCGTGAAGCTGAACTATCTAAATAAGTGGCTACTTGTGTTGTGGTTAACCTTACCTGACAGACTTTCTCCTCCTTCTTCTCCACAGGTTGTTGCTGACGAAGCGATGTGTCTTCAGGGGCGTTGGTGCAGTCGCCAGCCTGTTGCTCTTCCCCGTTGTAGTCATCCTCTCCACCCAGTCAGACTCTGCTCCTCATTCCCCCACCAGCAGTCCTAACCTGCTGGTTCATCTCCTTCGCTGGGTTCTGTGCCAGGCTCTCTTCTCCTTCCACGTGAGTGGTATTATTTTGGAATTCCATTTCCCCCTTCATTCCTCCATTAATCAGCCTCATCTCTCCCTCTGCAGGTTTGCTGCTCCTCTGGGGAGTGACTGGTTTTCTTCAAGTTTGCGTCTTTTGAAATTTAATAAAGGGTCAAACGTTTCTTGTGTGTTCTTCTGTTGGTGATGCATCTTGTCCAGTCAATATGACAGAACGAGCCAGCCTGGGTCACAGCCTAGCAGGTGCCTCAGCAGCAGAGCACACTGCGCTCCACTGCCTTGACGTTACAGAGGGACAGGTGGCTGAACACTCTCAGCTGCTGCAGGCTATTACGCAGCAGCTGAGTGTAATTTCTGATCAACATGTCTGCTCTGGCGACTCCACCCCCACCTGCTCCTTCAACTTCTTCCATTGTCCGCCTAACCCTTTCCATTTCCACTCCTGCCCTGTACGCGGGGAGGTGGGGAAATGTAAGGATTTTCTTTGTCATATTCTGCTTTATTTTGAGCAGGTGGGACGGGAGTTTCCGGATGACATCTCTAAAATCCATCAGTTCACCCTTCTGCTTCAGGACCGGGCTCTCAGTTGGGTATGGTCTGTAATCGATAGCAGAGGGGACGTGCTACCAACATTTGACCAATTTGAGACTGAGTTTTCTCACACTTTTGACCGAACCGAGAGTGAGGGGAATATCATGAGTTGCCTGTTGTCACTCCACCAGGGCAGCCGATCAGGGGCCAACTTCCCGGTGGAGTTCTGGGTCGAGGCAGCAGATTTGGGGTGGAACGAGGTTGCACTGCGCAGCGCGTTCTTCTACAAGTTGAATCCTCAGCTCTGCGACGACCTGGCGGTTAATGCCATTCCTGCCACCTTGGACGGTCTTATTGATAAGGCAGTCGGTATAGATAACTGGTACTGCGAGCGTGCTAGGAAGAGCGGCACCTCCTCTCACCCGTTCGCCTTACGTGCGCTCCCAGCACCTACTGACGTAGGTGAATCCGAATCTTCCGCTGAAGCCATGGAGCTCAGCTCTGCTCGCCTTCTGCGGGCAGAGGCTGAGCGGCGGCAGAGGATCGGGGCATGTGCCTACTGTGGTTCACTGAAGCACAAGTGGGACCCATGCCACCTATGGCCAAAAAGATATGGCCCGTCAGTAGCCACGGGGGGTCTGGCAGGCGGGACTCAACCTGATCCCCCCAGTAATTTTTCTATTTTGGCCCTGGTTCAGTTGCCGGGGGTCGAGAGGAGGGTCTCTGCCCTTATTGATTCTGGGGCAGAGGGTAATTTCATCTCCTCCCAGTTGGTGCGCGAGATGGGGATTCTGACAGCTAAGTTGCTGGCTCCTCGCTCCGTGCATACCCTTTCTGGCCAGACGGTGGCGTCCGTTACTCATTGCACGGCGCAGCTATCCGCTCTTCTGTCTGGTAACCACCGGGAGAGGCTCACTTTTTACGTGTTTCCATGTGCCTCTAACGTGGTGGTTCTAGGGTACCCGTGGCTCCAGAGGCACAATCCTACTCTAAATTGGGCAAAAAATTCCATCACCTCCTGGAGCCCAAACTGTTTGGCAACATGTCTAAGTTTGGCCGAATGTTCGCCGTCCCTCCCCGTCACCTCTCCTCAGGCCGAGCTGCTGGACCTCAGCCTTGTGCCCGAAGTTTATCACGACCTCCGGGAGGTCTTTAGCAAGTCACAAGCATTAGCGCTTCCTCCGCATCACTCGTATGACTGTGCCATCGACCCCCTCCCGGATGCGAGGTTGCCGTCCAGCAGGCTTTATAATATTTCCGGACCTGAGAGAGAGGTGATGGAGAGGTACATAAAGGACTCTCTGAACGCCAGCCTCATTTGGCCATCCTCAGCTCCCCTCAGGGCAAGATTTTTCTTTGTAGGTAAGAAGGACAGATCCCTGCATCTGTGCCTTGACTACCGGGAGCTCAATGCCATAAAAATAAAAAAATAAAAAATCAAATCAAATCAACCTTCATTGTCATGTTGCTGTACATACAACTGTAGTGCAGGCAAGATGAAATTGTGTTTCTCTCGGCATCCAAATAAGTAAAAAGAACATAATTTAAGACACACTCATACACACCCTCACCCCCCACCCCAACACAGCCATTCACACATCCCTGAGACATACTTGAAAACTAACTAGAACTATAATATACAAATAATATACATAATGTCCATTAGGTGCAGTAGTATGTACGAAAGATTCTGGATCAACTGTTCAGCATCCTAACAGCTTGTGGAAAGAAGCTGTTAATCAGTCTGGTGGTTCTGCCTCTGATGCTCCGGAATCGTTTGCCAGATCACAGCAGTTCAAAGAGTTTATGCAGAGGGTGAGAGTGGTCCTTGACAATGTTCAGTGCCCTGCTCCTACAATGATTCTGAAAAAGTTTTTGGACAGAGGGGAGGGAGACTCCAATTACCCTCTAAGCTCCCTTAACTATCCTCTGCAGGGCTTTTTTGTCTGACATACTGCAGCTGGAGTACCATGTTGCAATGTAGTACGTCAGAACACTCTCCACCACACCTCTGTAGAAGGTCCTGAGGATGCAGATGGGGAGAGAGGCCTGTTTGAGTTTCCTCAAGAAGTGCAGTCTCTGCTGGGCCTGCTTCCTGATCCCCATGGAATTCTTGCTCCAGGTCAGGTCCTGTGAGATCTGCACTCCGAGGAACTTGATGTTCTCCACTCTCTCCACCAAACAGCCACCAATGCTGAGAGGGACGTGTTCGGGCTGTGACCACCGGAAGTCGATAATCATCTCCTTCATTTTGTCCATGTTGAGCACCAGATTGTTCTCCCTGCACCAGCCCTCCAGGTCTCTCACTTCTTCCCTGTACATTGATTCCTCATCCCTCTGAATAAGTCCCACCACTGTGGTGTCGTCTGCAAACTTAATAATCTGGTTCCCCCCGTGTCTGGATACACAGTCATATGTTAGAAGTGTAAACAACAGTGGACTGAGTACACAGCCTTGAGGGGATCCAGTGCTCAGCGTGATAGAGTTGGAGATGTTGTTTCCAACATGGACAGACTGAGGTCTCTCGGTCAGGAAGTCCAGGATCCAGAGACATGTGGCGGTGTTCAGACCGAGAAGGAATAATTTCTCCATCAGTCTCTGGGGAATAATGGTGTTGAATGCTGAACTGAAATCAATGTACAGGAGTCTGGCGTAGGTGTCATTCTGATCCAGGTGAGTGATGACAGGGTGCAGGGTGGTGACTATAGCATCCTCCGTGGAGCGGTTTGAACGATATGCAAACTGGAGCGGGTCATGTGATGTAGGGAGGCAGGCTGTGATGTGTGGTTTGACAAGCCGTTCAAAACATTTCATCACAATTGGTGTCAGTGCAACAGGACGGCAGTCATTCAGACAGGACACAACTGGTTTCTTTGCCACTGGTACTATGGTAGAGGTCTTAAAGAATCTGGGAACAATGGCCTGACTCAGGGAGATGTTATAAATGTCAGTCAGGACATCCGCCAACTCACTCACGCAGACTCGGAGAACACATCCCGGGATGTTGTCCGGACCTGCAGCTTTACGTGGGTTGACCCTGATTAGGGTCCTCCGTGTGTCCGCTGCGTTGATGATGATAGCTGGCCCACTCAGATGGTGGAGATGGGCCAGCCCTCCCTCTGATTGTCGGGTTTTATGCTTCAAAACATGCAAAGAAGTTGTTGAGCCTGTCTGGAAGCGAAGCGTCGTCATTATCGACCCCCTGCCTAGACTTATAATCCGTCAGCGCCCAAACTCCCTGCCACCTCAATTTGGTGTTCCTTGTGTCACAGAGGTGTCCCTGGATTTTCTCTGCATAGGTGCGCTTTGCCGTCTTAATTCCCTTTGAGAGTGCAGACCTGGCTGAGCAGAGGGCAATCCTGCCCTTCACTCTGAAGGCTGCATCTCTGGCTGTGAGCAGCAAGCGCACCTCTGCCGTCATCCAGGGTTTATAGTTGCCCCGTGCAGTGATTGTCAGTGATAGTTGCCCCGTGCAGTGTTATTCTGTTGGTGTTGCATCTTGCACTTAGGCTGATTGTCCAATCAATATGACAATACGTACCAAAAACCTGCAACTCTGTCTTTGTGGTTGTGTCAGCATCTTGGGTCAGATCCTTGATAAATAATGTCGATGTATCAACATTGTTTTTTCCAGTACACTTCCAATTAAGCTACATGAATGAAATTTTCACCAGACTGTTTGAATCAAGAAATCCACAAATGGAAATAAACCTTTAGTCCATAAATTTATGTCTAAAGATGGCTTTCTGTTTGTTTGTTTAAAAATTGCCACTTTGTCTGTAATCTGTGAATTTTAAGCTGTTGTCAAAATTAAAGCACTACATGTACATCAGACTTGCATGGTAACAAAGTAGCACTCTATTCAATGGGTAGAACTGGAGTATAGGGTCCAGTTCTTTGGAGGCTTACTGTACATAAGCTGCATTTTTACTACTAGCCTTGATGCAGAAATTTGCTTACGCTCATGTTTTAAAAGTGACCCTTGTCATTTATACAGTGGTGTGAAAAAGTGTTTGCCCCCTTCCTGACTTCTCATTTTTTTGTATGTTTGTCACACTTAAATTTTTCAGATCATCAAACAAATTTAAATATTAGACAAAGATAACACAAGCAAACACAAAATTCAGTTTTTAAATGATGGTGTTTATTATTAAGGGTAAAAAAATCCAAACCTACATGGCCCTTTGTGAAAAAGTGATTGCCCCCCTTCCCCTTTCCTGTTAAAACATAAATTAACTCTGGTTTATCACATCTTTGGACAGCTGAGTTCAATTTCTTGAGCCACACCCAGGCCTGATTACTGCCACACCTGTTCTCAATCAAGAAATCACTTAAACAGGACTTGCCTGACAAAGTGAAGTAGACCAAAAGATCCTAAAAAGCAAGCTGCGAACCAATGAAATTCAGGAACAAATGAGAAACAAACTAATTGAGATCTATCAGTCTGGAAAAGGTTATAAAGCCATTTCTAAAGCTTTGGGACTCCAGTGAACCACAGAGAGAGGCATTATCTACAAATGGTGAAAACTTGGACCAGTGGTGAACCTTCCCAGGAGTGGCCGGCAAACCAAAATTACCCCAAGATCACAGCGACGACTCATCCAAGAGGTCACAAAAGACCCCACAACAACATTCAAAGAACTTCAGGCCTTGCTTGTCTCAGTTAAGGTCAGTGTTCATGACGCCATCATAAGAAAGCAACTGGGCAAAAATGGCCTTCATGGCAGAGTTCCAAGACGAAAATCACTGCTGAGGAAAAAGAACATAAAGGCTTGTCTCAGTTTTGCCAGAAAACAGCTTGACAATCCCTAAGACTTTTGGGAAAATACTCTGTGGACTGACGAGACAAAAGTTGAACTTTTTGGAAGGTGTGTGTCCCACTACATCTGGTGTAAAAGTAACACAGCATTTCAGAAAAGGAACATTATACCAATAGTAAAATATGGTGGTGGTAGTGTGATGGTCTGGGGCTGTTTTCTGCTTCAAGATCTGGAAGACTTGCTGTGGTAAATGGAACCATGAATTCTGCTGTCTACCAAAAAATCCTGAAAGAGAATGTCCATCTGTTACCATCTGTTCACGACCTCAAAGAAAAACAAAATGAAGACTTTTCAGTAGCCTAGTCAAAGTCCTTACCTGAATCCGACTGAGAGCTGTGACATGACCTTTAAAAGGCGGTTCATGCCCAAAAGCCCTCCAATGTGGCTGAATTGCAACAATTCTGCAAAAATGAGAGGGCCAAAATTCCTCTACAGTGCTGTAAAAGACTCATTGCCAGTTATAGCAAACACTTAATTACAGTTGTTGCCGCTGAGGGTGGTACAACCAGTTATTAGGTTTAGGGGGCAATCACTTTTTCACACAGGGCCATGTAGGCTTGGAATTTTTTTTACCCTTAATAATAAGCATCTTCATTTAAAAACTGCATTTTGTGTTTACTTGTGTTATTTTTGTCTAATATTTAAATTTGTTTGATCTGAAACATTTAAGTGTAACAAATATACAAAAAAATGAGAAATCAGGAAAGGGGGCAAACACTTTTTCACACGACTGTACTTAACACAAATTTGCAAAGAAATACAAGGCCTTGACCACTGACCTGGGAAAGTAACAAGTTGACAGAGAAACAGAAGTAAACAAACGGTCCTATAATGAATGCAGATGAGGCCAAATTAGTAACTCACGCCATTGCTTTCAAGGCATCTTGAGAGCTAAGTAAAATACTGGCCACATTTTAAGGAAGAAATCAGAAACCTTTTTGAAGCCTGAGCCTTGAGAGCAGTGACAAGACTTGCCAGATCATGCTGTGACCTGGGGCTGAGGGCAGTGGTCTGGCAACTTTCATATCTGGAGGGAAATATTCAACATGTTATGTGAGTGGTTATCACCAAAACTCTACAATGAGAATATGTCCAAGACAGTAGGTCTGACTGCAGAAGCACATGGAAGTTGGATTATTTTGGCTTGGAATAATTATGTATGACACACTGACACTTCTTTGGCATAAGTAAAAGAGTTCAGATTGTCCATGAGTTAGGAGTTAATGCCTGAGAATAGCAAGTTGCCAAAAGCTGAGGAGTTCCTGAGCATCCTAGCTGGGAGTAGTGGTGGCTTAATGGTTATGACTGAACTCCTGACCAGAGGGTCGCTGATTCAATCTCTGAACTGGCAGGATCAGATATGGGTGAGACAGATGACTCAGCAGTGTTTGCCCTATCCTTCTTAACTACACTGTGATTCCTTTGAGCAAGGCTGTTACCGTCAACCTACTGGGTCAAGGCCAGAATTGCCTATTTAGCCTGGGATCTCAAAGTCTGTTTCGATCCTCTCGTTAAGGTGGACTAACCTAATCGTTTTCACCCTTAGGCAAGGCAGACATACACCTACAAAGTCTCTTCTGCACGCAAGCAAGGCAGACATACACCTACATCCTAGGCCAGGATTTGAACCCATGACACCATGATCTGAAACCTCTCACACTTACCACTGAGCAAAAGAGGAATTCCTCTGAAGGATGAGAACAGCACCTCCGAGTCCATGGTTCTCATCCGGTAAAGGGTGGATTGTCCTCTGTAGTTTAGGGACGAGTTCCTGCCCCAGGTGGAGGACTTCAAGTATCTTGGGCTCTTATTCACAAAGGAGGGGAAAATGGGGCAGGAGATTGATGGACAGATCAGAGCAGCACCTGCAGTGATGCAGACATTGTAGTGGTCTGCTGGGGTGAAGAGGGAGCTGAGCTCTAAAGAAAAGCTGTCAATTTACCAGCCAATCTACATTCCTACCCTCATCTTTGGTCATGAACTTTGGGTAACGATTGAAAGAACGGGATCACAGATGCAAGCGACTGAAATGAGCTTTCTCTGTAGAATTGCTGGGCTCACTTAGAGATATGTTGAGGAGCTCAGTCAACTGGGAGAGGCTCAGAGTAGAGCTACTGCTCCTCCACATTGAGAGGATCCACTTGAGGTTGTTTGGGCATCTGATCAGGATGCCTCCTTGACGTCTAGTACTAGAGGTGTTTCGGGCATGTCAAAATGAAAGGAGACCACTGGGCAGACTCAGGACGCACTGGAGAGACTGTCTCCCAGCAGGCCTAGAAAGCCTTGGTCTCCTCTATGAAGAGCTTGAGCAGGTTCCTGGGGAAAGGGAGGTCTGGGCATCTCTGCTTAGACTGCTGTCTCCATAACCCAGACCCTGGTAAAAGTGATGGATGGATAAACACAGTCTATTATATGGGAACATTTAAAATATTATCAGCAAACATTAATGCATAGTTACTTTTATTTCTTAAATTGGAAAAAAAAATACACAATAGTGGTACTTGGAAAAGCCTGGGCACCCCATACACTTAATTAATAAATATACTGATTAAAAAAAATCACCAAAATATGCTATAAAGGTTATCAACCTTCCCAGTTAACTAGTCGCACTTAGTAATAATGACATCTTGCTGGCAACAACATTTCATGATAGGCAAACAACATGAGAAAATCTTTATTTGTAAAATCACATCACTTTTCCCAATCACGCAATGAATAAAAGAATGCTAATATGCAGTGCTGTTCTGGAGTCACTAACGTGAGAGTCAGAGTCAAGTCTGAGGTCTCTAAACATTTTCAATATGCATTAGTGTTTATCAAAAAGTAATGACTAGGGTTTTATATAATAGGCTTTATTATCATTGCACCAGTTGTACAATACAACGAAATTGTGAGTGCTCCACCAGGCTACTACACAATTAAGCATGAGAGAAGGATTAGATAAAACACGAAATAAAAATAGACTGAAATAAAAACAACAGGATTATGGAAATATACACCAGTATGGTAGTGACTTCACGGATGAAACAATGTACATAAAAGTGCAGAGTGCAGAACACACATTTGAACATACAACTGAATAAAATAGGCCAAGATTATGGGAAAATATACACAGGTATGGTAGTGGTTTCACAGATGGGTCAATATACATGAAAGTGCGGCGTGTAAAGACAGGTGTGTTATTGTGATAACTGAAAAGGTCTTCTGTTCTGTGCATGTGAGCGTTCGGAGGGAGGGGGTGGGGCCTCTGACTGATGACCCGGGGGAAGAAACTGTTTGTCATTCTGGAGGTGTCAGACCTGACTGATCTGAACTGGCGTCCAGAGGGAAGCAGGTCAAACAGGTGGTGGGTGGGATATGAGGGGTCTCCTGTGTCACAGCCTATCACAGGCTGTGTCACAGCCGTCCTGTTCTCAGCCATGGAGACGGTGTACCACACCCCCAGACGGTAGGTGAGCACGCCTCCACTGAGCAGTGGTAGAAGGTCAGCAGCAGCTTCTGGTCGAGGTTGTTCTTCCTCAGGACACAAAGGAAGTGCAGCCGCTGCTAGCCTTTCTTCACCAGGGTCTTGATGTTGACAGACCAGTAGAGGTTAGAGGAGATGTGGGTGCCCAGGAACCTGAAGGCGGGGACTGTTTCTATGCGGCTGCCATTTATGAGGTTGGGGGAGTGGTTTTGTCTGTTCATTCTGAATTCCAGTATTAGAGTTCTTTGTTTTTTGTCTTTTTGGACATTCACAACTGATTTGCGGACTTATTTGAAAATTAATGAAAGAAAACAAGTTAGCACAGTTAACCACAACATTTTAATTATAATATTTTTAAAAATTGTTTTCATATTAAGGGCTTGGAAAGTCTAACCTGGAGTTCAAGGGATTTTTACATATTTTTATCACTATGTACGCATCTTGTTAAACTGTCAGTTCTCAGATATCACACTTTCAACATTTAGGGCTCTATTTTGACAGTCTACAGTGGACTTTTGTGTCACACTTTATGCCTTGCACATTGCACCAGTGCTGTTTTAGTTTCTGTTAGTGCATTGTTTGCTTTCTACTTTTTACATCATGCCATCTAATTACACCGGGTTACAAAAATAACTTTTTTGTAAGTTGTCTGTGTTTTTTCAACTGATTTAAGACAATTTTGCACCGCTGAATCCGAAAATGACATCTGTTTCTCTTGATCAGGTAAGGTTTTTATGCTAAGTTGATTTTTAAAAAATCTGATCTTCTGACTAAATCAGTTACATTTTTGTGACATTATTGGTTGATTTTTGTTAATATTTCTCATCCGAAATAGATTTTTAAGAGAAAAAAAATCATTTTCTAACACAATTAATTGATTAAGTGTTACAAACTTCGATTACTGTAAGTTGAATAGTAGACATTGATAAAGATAAGTACATGTAAATTGAATGTTATGTCATCATTGTTCAAAATTCAGAGCTTCAACTTCCGTTTATTCCAACCTCTAGAATGCTCAGCGGCAGGGATGTCTCTCTTCAGAGTCCAACAGTAATCAGCCATCATGACAATTTATGACATCGTGTCATAAATTGGTGCATGCAAATTCAGAGTTCAAGAAATTTTAAGAAACAAAAAAGAATTTTGCATCATATAAAGCGAAAATACTCATGCATGTAAACAAAAACGTAAAAAACAACATGTGGCCATAGTTCAAAAAGTTGACCTGATTGAGCAAAACCAATGTGATTTTTAGATTCAGCACATCAAAATTGTCCAAAATCAGCTAAAAAAAACAGACAATAAATCTGGTGTTGACCAGTGTCATCAGTAGACAATACACCCACTTTGTGCTGCAAGGTGGCAGCTAATTTAAAAGAGGTGTGTCTCTGTGCACTGGTATTTTAGTGCATTTTATAATGCACTTTTGATCAGGAAAAAGGAGGTCTGTTGTCAGAAGCACATTTTTAGTGCTATTTCAGTAGTGTGTTTTAAAATCATACAGCTCCTACTGGCAGGAGCACATGAGTGTCATGGAATATGTCCAGAATTATATACTATGTGGAAATGGAATAACAATTTCTCCTTATTACCAGCACATATAATCAAACCTCATATAAAATGGGGCATGAGACCATCAGAGAGACAACTTTATTAATACTGTGATATGAATAACCAACCATCTGTGTGGAGTTTGCATGTTGTCCCCATGTCTGCGTGGGTTTACTCCGGGATTTCTCCAGTTTCCTCCCACATGCCAAAAACATGCAAGTTAGGTTAACTGGCATCAACTGGGGATTCTAAATTGTCCTTAGGTATGACTGTGAGACTGAATGGTTGTCTGTCTCTCTGTGTTGGCCCTGCGATGGACTGGCGATCTGTCCAGGGTGTACCCTGCCTCTCGCCAAGAGATGCTAGGATAGGCTCCAGCCCCCACCCCCCCGCGACCCGAAAAGGATTAAGCAGGAAAAGATGGATGGATGGATGGATGAATAACATGGATAAACCAGTCTCAATAAGGACTCCTCAAGACTATTCTCTTAAAAACATGAACACACTAATTTAGAGTTCAACGCTTTATCAGATAACATACTTTTGAAACCAGAAGTTTACATACACCTATAAAAAGATACAAAACCTTTTTTTTTTTCCTCACGGGCTGACATTAAATCAGACTAAAGTTATCCTTTTTCAGGTCAGTTTGGATTACCAAAATTGTTTGTATTTGCTACATAATTTTTAAATTTGCTAAATAACTTTTTGAGAATTTTTTATTACTTTCTTCAAAGTCAGAAGTTTACATACATTTCCTTCGTATTTTGTAGCATTGCCTTGAAACATGATGACACTAATCTATTATGCAGTGGAAACAATTTGGAACAACTTCTGGATACACTCGGAAAAGAATTAAGAAAGCTTAAACTGTGGTTTGATTCAAACAAATTAACGCTCAATTTAAGTAAGAAAAAATTGATAGTCTTTAACAACCATCACAACAACCCAGTACCTAAACTCAGTGTAAATGGTGTAGAGATTGAAAGGGTATCTGAAACTAAATTTCTTGGAGTAATAATTGATAATAAACTGTGTTGGAAGTCACATATTAATGATATTAAAGGTAAAGTATCCAAATCAATTGCAATATTACACAGAGTGAAATATTTGCTGAATCAACCCACACTATACACCTTGTATCATTCATTAATACTCCCATACATGACATATTGTAATGAAGTATGGGGAAATACATATAAAACAAACATGTATCCACTCTTTATGCTTCAAAAGAGAGCTATTAGAATAATCAACAAAGCAGCTTACAGGGAACCAACAAACCCACTTTTTCTCAAACAAAAAACTCTCAAGTTGAAAGATCTGGTTGACTTTAAAACTGCAATAATAATGTTTAAAGTGAAGAATTTATCACTGCCCGCAAATATCCAAAAGTTGTTCCAAATAAGGGAGAAACGATATCACTTCAGAGGAACATGTATATTTCAAAAGCCTACAGTGAGAACAACCACCAAGCAACACTGTATTTCAGTGCAAGGAGTCAGATTATGGAACGATTTTGGACCTGAATTAAAATCATGTACAACGCTTGGACAATTTAAACAAAAACTAAAGGAAGAAATACTCCTAACATATATACAAGACGACATGTAAAATCACATAAGGATTGCCATATCCGGCCTGTGTTGTGTTGTAGCTTTGTTTTTTTTGTTTTTTTTTTTCCTGTCACATTTTGTCTTAGATTTGTTTTTGAATAGTAATCGCTTAACTTAGCTTAGTTTTTTTTTCTCTGTCACATTTTGTCTTAGTTTTGTTTTGAATTGTAATCGTTCTTGCCTGTTTTCTCTTTTTTCTCTTTGAATTCTTAGATGGTATATGGGTGGGCAATATAAGCTGCGGCTTCAGCCATCACCCATTTCGGATAACTTATGTTGAATTGTATAATCAGATGAGTCATTGTTTAATTTGACCTTGTTGTTATATTATTCAGTTTCTTTTAACCTGTACTGTACTATTTGAAATAAATTCATTCATTCATTCAAAAAAAACTGCATGACTTGGGTCAAACGTTCTGGGCATCCTTCCACAAGCTTCTCACAATAGTTTGCTGGAATTCTGGTCCATTCCTCCGGATCAAAGTGGATTAACTGCACCCAGCCAGCATGCCCATGTGGGACATACCATAGGTTTAACCTGGGCTATCTTATGAGCACCATGTGGGTTTGTCTGTGGGTTCCACCTTGGCCTCATCCGTGTTTACCTACATGGATTTTAACTGTGATACAGGTAAGCAGGTAATCTACTTATCAACTTGAAGCCCATCTGGGGCCCACATGGGTTTAATGTGGATGAGCAGGTTTCAGTAACACTGGTGCCATAAATAAAGCCGATGTGGGCAAACACACATGGGGCCAATGTGGAACCCGTGAACAAAGCCACAGGGGGCCCATAAGACAGCCCAGATTAAACCTATGGTTGGGCTCATATGGGCATGCTGGTTGGGTAAGTCAGGTTTGTAGGCCATCTTGCTCACACACGTCTTTTCAGCTCTACGCACAAGTTTTCTATGGGATTGAGATCAAGGCTTTGTCATGGCCACTCCCAAACACTGACTTTGTTGTCCTGAAGCCACTTTGTAACTAATTTGGAGGTATGCTAAGGAGCATTGTTCATTTGGAAGATCCAATTGTGTCCAAGCTTTAATTTCCTGGCTGATGGCTTGAGATGTTGTGTCAATATTTCCACATAATATTTTTTCCTCATGATGCCATCTATTTTGTGAAGTGCACCAGTCCCTCCTGCAGCAAAACACTCCCACAACATGATTCTGCCACCCCTGTACTTCACAGTTGGGATGGTGTTCTCAGGCGTGGGATCTCCCCTTTTTCCTCCAGATGTACAGGTGGTCATTATGGCCAAACAGTTCAATTTTAGTTACATCAGGCCACAGGACATATCTCAAAAAATTAAAGTCTTTGTCTCGTTTCATTGTGGATAATGACACTCTTTTACCAGCTTCAGCCAACATCTTCACAAAGTCTTTTGCTTTTGGTCTGGGGTGGATATGCACATTTCAATCCAAAACACATTCATCTCTGGCTGATTTCTTTTGATTTTCCCACAATGTCATACAAGGAAGCAGTGTGTTTGGGGTGTACATACATCCACAGGTGTGCCTCAAGTCAACTCAAATGTTGTCAATGAACCTATCAGAAGCTTCTAAAGCCAAAACATGATCATCTGGACTTTGACAAATTGCTTAAATGCATAGTAGTCTTAGTGTATGTAAACTTCGGACTTTGACAAAAGTAAAACAATACAAAAGTAATAAAAAAAAAGTAAAATAAAAAAGTAAAGTAAAAAAAATCTAAAAAAAATATTTAGCAAATACAAAAAATATTTAACAAATACAAATATTTTGGTAATCTAACTGACCTAAAACTGGAAAAGTTTAGTTTGATTTAATGTCAGACAGTAAAAAAAAAGGTTGTGTTTTCATACAGTGTATGTAAACTTCTGGTTTCAACTGTACATCTGACTTTCAAAGGCAGTGTGAAAACAGCAAGTGTCATGACCAAATCGCACTTGTATTCTTAAGAAAACCTGAAAACCTATAAAGACTATAGACTACAAAAGACTATAAAATTTTGGCTAAACAAAATTTCAGTGATCAACATATACAGTATCTATCTATCTATCTATCTATCTATCTATCTATCTATCTATCTATCTATCTATCTATCTATCTATCTATCTATCTATCTATCTATCTATCTATCTATCTATCTATCTATCTATCTAAATTTTTTTTGTATTTTGTATTCTTTGATTAATCCCAGAGGGAAATTCAGGGCATCCACATGGATGGATGAGGCAGATATGATGCAGCGCCAATCCTTTCAACATTTACACACACATTCACACCAAGGGCCTCTTTAGAGTCTCCACTTAACCTAACTTGCATGTTTTTGGCCTGTGGGAGGAAACTGGAGTATCCGGGGTAAACCCATGCAGACACGGGGAGATCATGCAAAGTCCACACAGAAGGGTCACCGATGGTCAGGATCATATATGCAGTTTGCAAGGAAAATGATTATTAACAATTGATTTAATAAAAAATAAAATTCCAGTGTTAGTCTAAGAGAAAAATAGAGATTAATGAAAAGAATAAGTGATTTTGTTGTTCAGATGGAGAAAATTTAAATTATGGAAAATATAAATGAGATGTTATTATGAAGTTAATTTAGATTTAACAGGACATCAGACACACAACAGATATAAATCAAGAATGCCTACTTTGATTGCAGGGGTTGGTATCATCCATGGTGGTCCAAGCTGTTTAGGTTAGCTCAGTCAAGAACAGTAGCTGTCTGCCTGCAGATGGTAAGAAAACTCCCATTTCAAAGGTCACTGCTTCCACATAGTGTGGAGTAAACAGTTGGCTTTTTTAAAACAGGGAATAGAACTCTGCTGTTGGCACAGTCCAACAGAGCTCTGATGGAGTCTTTAAGTGAATTCTCAGTCCAATCAGAATGGCAAGAATGAAAAAACAAATCCAATGTAAAACAGCATTCAGTGTAGGTTTTTTTTTTTTTTTTTTTTTTATTCCATCCACATTTTATACTTACTGTGGATGAGACAGCAATTCTTGTGCACTTTGCTATAAACAGATCGGTCATTCAGTCTGAATAGCTCTACAGAGTGTTGTGAAAAGAATCTATAATAAATACAAATATGAAGCATAATCCAGATACTGGGGAGGCACAAGTCAGTGTGTTCCTGGTGCTGGTCCCAAACCTGTGTAAATGGGGAGGATGAATCAGGAAAGGCATCTGTCAGAAAAACTTTGCTACATCAAACATGTAGATCATCATGAATGGAGCTTCAATACTGGATCAGTCAAGGCCGGGGTTAACGACCACCACCAGTGTTGTTAACTGACAAGGTGCTGGTGGAAATCGGGCTACTGTTGTTTGAAGATCGAGGAGAAGAGAGGGAAGTCATGTTGAATTCGGGAGTAAGTTGGATGACGTGGTAGAGAGTGTTCCCAAGGGGGCGAGAGTGGTGATTGGAGCAGATTTTAATATGCATGTACTGTAGGTGAAGAGAACAGAGGTGATGAGGAGGTGCTGGGTAGGTGTAGTTTTAAGGAGATAAATGTGAAAAGACAGATGGTTGTCGATTTTGGTAAAAGGATGGCTATGGTGAACACATTTCAAGAAGAGAGAGGAACATAGGCTGACATACAAAAGTGAAAGAAGGTGCACACAGGTGGACTATATCTTACGCAGAAGGTAAAATGTAAAAGAGAGAGGAGACTGCAAGATGGTGTCACTTGACAATGTAGATAGGCAGCATCACATGGTAGTCTATAGGATGAAGAGGAAAAGAGTGGACAGGTTGTACTGAGTTCAGGAAGGAGTTGTAGGGTGATAGGGGAGAATTACCAGAGGACTGGGAAAGTACAGCAAACACATTGAGGGAAATTGTTAGATAGATAGATAGACAGACAGACAGACAGACAGACAGACAGACAGACAGACAGACAGACAGACAGACAGACAGACAGACAGACAGACAGACAGATAGATAGATAGATAGATAGATAGATAGATGGATGGATGGATGGATGGATGGATGTACTTTTTTGATCCCAAACTGGGAAATTACGGTGTAACAGCAGCATGACAGTAGACGACCAAAACGATAGAAACACACACAGCATAATAGACAAAGGGATTACCCATGGAAAGTAAAACTGCCTAAATGACTTACAGACATCGTAAATGAATAGATGGTGACCTGTTTAGATACATGAATTGCACCCACTGTACAATACAGGACTATCAGATGCAGGGTGCAATATGAGGTACCAATTAGACTGCAAGGTGCAGTATGGCATCATAGTTATGACCAGAATTCAATATTAGAGTGAGTTATTGTACAGTGAAATGGCATGTGGCAGGAAAGATTTTCTGTGTCTAACCATTCAGCAGTGAAGCTGTAGCAGTCTGCTGGAGAAAGTGCTCCGCTGTTTGTCCAGTGTGTGGTGGAGGGGGTGATCAGGATTGTCAATGATGGATCACTGTTCAGTGTCTTCCTCTCCACCACAATCTCAAAGGTCACTGGCCTGAGACCAATTACAGAGCCAGCCTTCCTAATCTTGTCAAGTCTGTTGGTGTCATTGGCTCTGATACTGCTACCCCAACAGACAGCAGCAAAGAAGATGGCACTGGTCACAATGGCCTGGTAGAAAAGCTCTAGCATCCTGTTGCACACATTGAAGGATCTCATCTTCCGCAGAAAGTAAAATCTGCTCATCCCCTTCTTGTACACAACATCGGTGTTAGATTTGCAATCCAGTCCATTGCTTACCATGACACCCAGGTATTTGTAGTATTCAGTTACCTCCACATCCTCCCCCCTGCAATGGCTGTAAAGGTGTCCTCTTCTTCCTGAAGTAAACCACCATCTCTCTGGTTTTGCTGAGGTTCAGCCTCAGGTGATTCTGCTCAGTCCACTCCACAAATCTGTCTACCAGTGCCCTGTACTCTCCCTCCTCTCCCCGTCTTATATACCCAACAAAAGCTGTGTCATCAGAGAATTTCTGTAGGTGGCATGACTTGGTGTTGTACTGAAAGTTGGTGGTGTGTAAGGTGAAGAGAAAAGGAGAAAGCACAATCCCCTGTGAACCTACTGTATCACTAACTACCACATCAGACAAAACACTGCCCAGCTGGACAATCTGTGGCCTGCCTGTCAGGTAGTCAGTAATCCAGGAGATCACAGAGCTGTTGGCCCCCATCACCCGCAGCTTCTCACCCAACAGCAGTGGCTGCATGGTGTTAAACGCACTGGAGAAATCAAAGAACTTGAATCTCACAGTGTCTCCTCCGCCATCCAGGTGCAAATGGGCTCGTTGCAGCAGGTAGATGACAGCGTCTTCAACTCCTAAATGGGGCTGATATTTAAACTACAGGGAGTCCAGCCAAGCCTTCACCTGAGGCTTCAAGTGGGCTAAGACCAGTCTCTCAAGGAGCTTCATCACATGAGATGTGAGGGCAACTGGTCGATAATCATTCACGACTTCTTGGGGACAGGAACAAGGCAGGACATCTTCCATAGCACCGCTACTCTCTACAGACTTAGGATCAGATTGTACAGGTGTTTCAGTACAGGAGATAGCTGGTTGGCACAGGTCCTCAGAATCCTTGCAGAGATGCCATCAGGGCCTGCAGCCTTCCACTGATGGAGTCTCTCCAGCTGTTTCTTAACCTGGTCTGTAGTCACAGTGATGTGAGGGGGGCTGGTGCTGATGATGTCCTCATAGAACGGGGAGGGGATGGGGGGGGGAGAGGTGGTGCACAGGAGGGTGAGGGGAGAGAGGTGTGTGGGGGTCTGGCTGTGTTGTGGGGGTGACAGACAGTGACTTGAACCTATTAAAAAACAGATTCAGCTCATCAGCTCTCTCAAGGATCCCAGATCTCTCTCTGACTCTCCCCTTGCACCCAGTTATTTGTTTCATTCCCAACCAAATCTCATTGGTATTGTTTTGCCTGAGTTTATCCTCCAACTTCCTTCTGTAATTGACTTTACACCTCCTCAGCATCTCTCTCAGTTCATGCTGCACTCTCCTCAGTTCCACCCTGTCTCCAGGCCTAAAAACCCTCTTCTTCTCATTAAGAAGTGCTTTCAGGTCACTGGTGAGCCAGGGTTTGTTGTTGGGGAAACAGCGCACAGTCTGAGCTGGCATGGCTGTATTTTCACAGAATCTGATGTATTCTGTGATGCAGTCGGTCATATTGTCTGTGTTCACCCCATATGGTTCATAAAAGTACACCTCAGTCCATCATCTCGAAGCAGTCCTGTAGTGCATCATCAGCCTCCTGTGTCCACCTCCTCACAGTCCGTGTATAAGCAGGCTGCCTTTGCACAAGGGGAACATACTTGAGTGATAACAGGACCAGGTTGTGGTCTGATCTGCCAAGGGGGGGGGGGGGGGTAGGGCTGTGGCACTGTATGCATCTTTGGCATTGGCATACAGTAGATCCAGTGTTTTATTTTCTCTGGTGGGACAGTCAACACACTTGTTGAAGTTTGGTAATGTTTTGTCCAGTGAGGAATGGTTAAAATCACCCGTTATGGCCATAAATGCATCAGGGTGCTGTTCCAGTAGAGAGGCAGGAGTGGAGCTGATGACATCACAGACCACTGCTGCATCAGCTGACGGAGGGAGGTAAAAAGTAAGCAAAAAGGCACACGTGAACTCTCGTGGCATATAATAAGGTTGCATACTCACAGTCAGCAGTTCAATGTCTGGGCTGCACCGCCGTTCCTTCACATAAATGTGTTCAGGATTACACCACCTTTCATTCACAAGAACTGCAAATCCTCCTCCCCTCTTTTTACCACTACTTATAACATCCCTGTCTGACCGGATAGTCTTAAAGCCAGGTATCACTACGTTGTTGTCCAGGATCTGTGAGTGTAACCAGGTTTCTGTAAAACACATGATACTACACTCACGAGATACCCTTTGCATCCATACCAGCACTGTGAGCTCATCGGCCTTGTTTCCCAGAAACCTCACATTACCCATCAGTACCGCCGGTTTGTGCTTCTTCCTCCTCTTCCTCTTCACCTTGCCTCCAGCTCTTCGCCCGTGGTGTCACCTCTTCAGCTTATCCCAGATGAGGGGCTTTATTCCGGGCAACAGCACTGTCCTCATCAGTGCAATTAGCTGATCGCATGTGTAAACAATCCATTTGCCCCCACCTCTGTTGCTCTTTATTGCCCCGAGGAAGAAAAGTAAAAAGAGCAGGAGTAAAATAGAAAAAAACTTGGTCCAGTCATTAATCCGAGTCTTCCTACCGAGCCCTGATGAAAAGAAGCACACTATACTGTATACAAGAATAAGCTAATAAAGATAAGCCTTTATTAGTCCCACAACGGGGAAATTCCAGGATTGCAACAGCACAGGGATAGCAACACTCAGAGCAACAATCAGAAGGCAAGAAAAAAAACAAGCAAGCAAGAGCAGCTAATAAACATATGTACGTATTACTATAAAATATATATATATACACACACACACAGACACACAGTGCAGAGCATTGTAGCTGGATGGAATAAATATATGAATATATGAACACACAGTGCAGAGCATTGTAGCTAGATGGAATAAATATGTAAATATATAAACACCCACAGTACGGAGCATTGCAGCTAGGTGGAATAAATATGCAAGTATATAAACACACACAGTGCGGAGCAATGTAGCTAGATGGAATAATATGTAGATATATAAATATATAAACACACCCAGTGCTGAGCATTGTAGCTAGATGGAATAAATATGCAAATATATAAACACATACAGTGCAGAGCATTGTTGCTAGATGGAATGAAACAGCATAACCGTCTACTTAGTTATCCTACATGGTATGATTATGTGCCCATACATATTCTCACCCTCCATAGCGACCGGTATGTTCCTAGTTGTATGCCGGAGGGGACCATTGTGTAAGTCTATTGCATCTTTTGCATTCAAAAAACTATTAGTTTGTTACGTCTTTTTGCTATCTCTGCGAGCAGCCCTGCTTAGGTTGTACAGTCTGACAGCCGTTGGTAGGAAGGACCTACGAAACCTCTCGGTTGTGCACCTGGGATGATGTAGTCTGCTGCTAAATGAGCTCCTCAGTGCATTCAGTATGTCCTGCATAGGGTGGAACTCGGACTCCAGCAGAGATGACAGTTTAGCCACCGTCCTTCTCTCTCCTATCTCCTCCATCGGATCAAGGCGCTGCCCCAGGACAGAGCTAGCTTTCTTAATCAGTTTGTTCAGTCTCTTCCTATCGGCTGCAGTAATGCCACTGCCCCAGCAGACCACTCCAAAAGTGATGGCTGATGCCACCACCGTGTCATAGAATGACTTCAGCAGCGCCCCTTGTACACCAAAAGACCTGAGTCTCCTCAGCAGGAACAGCCTGCGCTGTCCCTTCTTGTAGAGTGCATCAGTATTGTGTGACCAGTCTAGTTTATTGTTCAGATGAATACCCAGGTACTTATAGGATGTCACCATCTCGATGTCTGTTCCCTGTATATTTACTGGTACTGTGAGGGGCTGCCCATGCCTGCGGCAGTCCACCACCAGCTCCTTAGTTTTCCTCGCGTTGATCTGGAGGCAGTTCCGATGGCACCAGTCCACGAAGTCCTGGATAAGCCCTCTGTACTCAGCTTCATCTCCATTGGAGATGAGGCCAACGATCGCAGAGTCATCAGAGAACTTCTGTAGATGGCAGTGTGTTGTGTTGTGTGAGAAGTCCGCAGTATAAAGAGTGAACAGGAAGGGAGCCAGCACCGTTCCCTGGGGGGCCCCCGTGCTACTGATGATCGTGTCGGACACACAGTCCCGGGTTCTCACAAACTGAGGCCGGTTCGTGAGGTAGTCCAGGATCCATGATGACAGGTGCTGGTCCACCCCTGCGCGCAGCAGCTTGTCCTTCAGGATCATCGGTTGGATGGTGTTGAAAGCACTGGAGAAGTCAAAGAACATGATCCTCACCATATTCCCGGGCTTCTCCAGGTGGGACAGAGAACGGTGAAGGAGGAAGATCACCGCATCCTCCACCCCAATGCCATGCTGGTAGGCGAACTGGAGTGGATCCATCGCTGGTTCCACCAGGGGGCGGAGGTGAGCAAGGAGCAGTCTCTCCAGGGTCTTCATCAAGTGGGACGTCAAGGCCACCGGTCTGTAGCTGTTCAGGTCTTTGGGGTGGGAAGTTTTTGGTACAGGTACCACACAAGATGTTTTCCACAGCTGTGGTACCCTCCCCAGTTTCAGGCTCATGTTGAAGATATACGTCACAATCCCACACAGCTGGTCTGCACAGGACTTGAGGAGCTTTGCGCTGATGCCGTCCGGTCCCGGCGCCTTCCTCGCCTTGATCTTCCTCAGCTCCGTCCTCACCTGGGTCCTGGTCAGGGTCAGGATGGGGGGCTGTGTGTTGGGAGTGGGGGGGTGTTGGTGGAGTGGGGAGTGGGCAGCAGGACTTGATTTCTTTAGAGGCAGCAGTGGTTGTTGTGCAGTCAGGGGGGAGGGCGGTTGGTCAAATCTATTGAAAAACAGATTCAGGTTGTTCGCCCACTCCCTGCCCCCTGTGGCCTGGGGGGAGGTATTCTGGAGCCCCGAGATGGTTTTGAGGTTTCTCCAGACCCCGCTGATGTCGCTCTGTTGCAGCTTGTCCTCCATCTTCTTCCTGAAGCTGTCCTTGCCTTCTCTGATCTTTCTCCTCAGCTCCCTCTGTACGGACTTCAGCATCTCCCTGTTCCCTGACCTGAAGATCCTCTTCTTCTCTCTCAGAAGTGTTTTTATCTCAGGGTTGATCCAGGGTTTGTTGTTTGAGTGACGCCGTATGGTCTTGGTGGGAACGGATTTGTCCACACAGAAGCTGAGGTAGCCCGTGAAGGTGTGAATGAGGCCATCGATGTCCTCACCATGTGGATCGCAGAGCTGCTTCCAGGCGGTGGCTTCAAAACAGCCCTTTAGGGTGTCCATTGTCTCCTCAGACCATAACTCCACAGTGTGCATGGCCGGAGGTTGTCTGTGCACTAGGGGTTTGTACACCGGCCGGAGATGAACCAAGTTGTGATCCGATCTCCCGAGTGGGGGGAGTTGTGATGAGGTGTACGCCTCCTTAGTGTTTGCGTAGAATAAATCCAGTGTTTTATTGTCTCTAGTGTGGCATGTGACATACTGGGTGAACGTGGGTAGAATGGGAGACAGTGAAACATGGTTGAAATCGCCTGAGATGAGGAGAAGAGCATCTGGGTGTTCTGTCTGCAGCCTGCTGGTTACTGAATGGATGACGTCACGTGCTGTCCCAGCGTTCGCCGTCGGATTTGCATAAACAACAATGCAGATCACGTGTGAGTGTTCTCTCGGGAGATATGTAGGCCTCATGCTAACAGCTAGCAACTCAATGTCTTTGCTGCAGTGTCGTTGTTTAACAGTGATATGTCCCGGTCTTCACCAGTTGTTGTTAACATACATTATCACTCCACCGCCCCTAGCCTTGCCACTGTCTGGTGTTCGGTCAGCTCGTATCATGTGAAAACCCTCCAGCTCAATGTTAGCATCTGCTGCTAGTTCAGTTAGCCACGTCTCAGTAAACAAAAGGAGAGAGCACTCCCGGTATGTGCTATCATAACGGGAGATAGCCGCTAGCTCATCTAACTTTCCCAGTATCGACCGTACATTTCCCATGACAACAGATGGAAGAGAGGGTCTGTACCTTATATTTTTTGTCCTCCGCCTTACTCCAGCCCGGCAGCCGCGGCGTTTTCGCCTCAGTTCTCTCGGTATGTCGAGTTTTTCCAATGGGACCGGGTGGCGGTTGAATGCTAGCAGCTGTTCTCTGCTGTATCGTATCCTGCTATAGACAGTGGCTCCGTCCACCGGCTCAGGAGACATTTAGGACGATCTGTGTGTCCGTGATATAAGTGGGGTGAAAAAAAAAAGACGGATCAAAAGAGAGAGGAAGGGAAAAAGACTCGGAATCGAGCCGCTGTTGCAAAAGGCAGCCGACTCGTGTGGCGCCGAGAGAAAAAAAAAACAAAAAAAAAACAAAAAAAAAAAAAAAAAACACAAAGACATGGGAGTTGCTGCTGTTATGGCTGCCTCTCCTTACAGCGCCGGAAAAAAATGTGGTGTATCTGTCATAAAACAACCTCCGGCAGCCAGTAATAGATGGACTCAGTTGCAGGCAGGAATTCGGTGTCGATGATAATTTATTTATTTATTTTTCCCCCTTGTCCTGTCAGACAGCTAGGTAAGCAGAACAGAGGTCTGTTATTCCTTATTGTGCCAAAACAGATTTACTTTGCCAAATGGAGCTTTATACAGTACCAAACTATGTACTGTATATTGGTGTAAACTCCTCCTGTAATAATTTTTAACGCTTTATTAAAATTATTTTACCCATGGACGACACGGCAGGATGGGGAATAGGGAAAGGAAGTGTGTGGGGGAAACAAAAGGGAGGGGAACAGACAAAAAGACAAACAAACCAACAACTAAAACAAACAGAAGACAGACTGCTTCTTCCACCAAAGATGTCTCAACACAAGTCTGGTATCTGTACCTGTTAAAAGAAAGACATTTTTGCGCATGTGTCCGTGTGTGTACATATGAGAGCGAACGCAAAATAAGTCTGTGTGTGTGAGTGGTTTGTCAGGAAACATACGGAGAGGGGGACCGGCCACAGCAATCCCCCCACCCTCCCGCTCGGGAACCCCGAACACGCAAGGCAGCACCGCCTACCTCCACAGGGCACAAATGCCCCAGGTCAGCAAGACCCAGGAAAGCCAGGCATAATCCCCTGGAGGGACGATTGAGGGAGGCAAGGCCACCAGGCGGCCAACACGGCGGGCTCACACCCCCGGGCTCACCAACACCAGAGACCAGCCCACGCCCAACGGTGCAAGCCCCCCACAGGCACCCCCCCCAGTTCCACCGCCACACACCCCGGTGACCCCCATGCCCAAAGAAGTCACCCCCGCCCAGGGGAACCCACATAGCAGAGAGGCACTACTCCCCTCAATCCAGCCCCTCCTGACTCGTAGACACACCCATCCCCACACCTTCACACTCTCATGCTCTCATACGCACCCACATGCAATCTCTCACTCTCACTCACCCACTCTCACACTCCCGGACCCACCCATTCTCTCTCACTCCTGTACCTGTTCACTCTCACTCCCACTCGCCCTCAGGGTCACCCACACCCACTCACGTTCACCCACGCACGCACTCTCACTCACACTCTGACCTACTCACATCCATTCGTGCTCTCCCCCTCACTCACACCCACACTCATTCACCCTTATTTCTTAGGGCAACTAAGACGCAGATGCAGCAAACCTGAACGCGCACTAGCAACCAGCAGCAACAGGGGAGACTGCTGGAACAGGCCAGAGGCCACCCCCCTGCCAACCCATCCCAGGGCGGCCGCAGCCACAGAAGCAGACCCCCACCCCCAGCACCCACCCGAAAGACTGATCAGCAGATCACCGCAAGCGCCCCGAGATGCCACCCGACACGCAAGCGCCACACAAAGCTGACCCACGATCACCATCTCCATTCATTACTCCTTCACTTTCGCTTACTCGCTTATTCAGTCCCTCTCTCACTCCCTTGCTTGTATCTATACATTCAGCAGCACCCAGGGATTTTGACATGACGGGTCCCCCCCCCCCCGGCCCCCAGGCCACCAGCAGGAGGAGGGCAATAGGAGTGCGGGAAGACCCCCACCCCCCTCCCCCTTGCACAAAACATGGTAAGTGTGTGTCGGTTGTATGATGTGACTGTGTGTAAATGTGTGGACTACAGTAGTGCAGTTAAAATTGGGGGGATTGTGGTTGGAGCACCACTAGGCACTGAGATAGGCAGCGGGGCTCCCATCCCCCTAAGCTCTCAGTGTCTAAAATACAATTAAAATTGAGGTGAGGGCAGCCCCACCGCATAACAGAGGTATTCCCTTTACTGACACAGTGCGGCACACCCCCACCCCAAAGCCCTAAATGTATCAAAGAAGATGTATATTCCACCCAGAATCGGGGGGGGGGGGTAACACTGGGAGGGAGGCGGTCCAAAAGCGAGGCTGTCTTCCCCCAGAAGCCAGCTCGCAAACTGGTTCATGAGGCCACTCACTGCCCCCAAATCCCAACCCAGGGCAAGGGCTGCTAGGCCAAGCTGCCCAGAACCCACGAGTTTTGGGCAATGGCAGTTGGAGGATCAAAAAAATGATGGCGGAGCCACAGCTATTCCCACTCATCTTGCACACACAAACATGCACAGCAATAGTCACAACAGCAAACAATGAAATGGACCCACACAGCACCCCACACGCCAAGCGATACCCCTGAGCACCCACGCAAGCTCACCTACCACCCACCCCAGATGCACACTGACAGCAGCAGGCCGCTCCACAGCCACAGCCACCCTGGAACACCCCGACAGCAACACGGCCACCAACCCGCGCCAGCGGCCCCCCAAACACCCCCGAGCACCCACACACCCACTGCCAATGACACCAGGGGCAATGCGAGAAAGCGCCCTACCTCGTGAAACAACAGCAGGGTAGCCGGGACAAGCAGGCCCCGAATCGCCAACCCCCATGCCACTAGATGGACCCCCCTCCCACCACCCAACAAAGTTCTCCTACCCATACACACATCCTCCACCCCCACACATCCACCCACAGGTATCCGCACCCATACACACACACTCCCACCAACCCTCATGTGCACACATACACACACACACTCACCATCACACATGCCCACCTACACCCACACACAGCCCCACATGTCCACACGCAACACACACACCCACGCACCCACTTCTGCACCCGCTCATACACACCCCCCCACTCACACCCACTCTCACACACGTACACACACACACACACATGCATGCCCTAGAGGACGGGGAGGGTGACCCCCCAAGGATGCAGGCACCTGCCCCAGGGCGCCGCCAGGGCCCCAGGGAGAACACGACCCCGCCTCGCAAGGACGCACCAGGGCCAACCCACACCACTGGCACACACCCGACCCCGGCCCATGGGGGGAATGCCCCCTCAGCACCAGGGGCCCAGGGTCAGACCCAGCCCCTCCCGGGAGGCAAGGCCAGCCGACTGGGGGCCTTTAAAACAGTTATGGCATTTCATACAGGGACTCATAAAAGGTAAATCAGAGATATTTAGCAACCCACAGAGAGCCTGTTCAGGATCTAACCATGGGTTTCCTAGTGGGGTTGATGTTGTCCATTTAGAATCAATCTGCAATCTATTGCCTAAAAAGTAATTAAAAAAATTGGTAGATCTAAACCTCCGCACTCTTTTGCTTTTTGAAGAGTTTTTAGACTGATCCATGTTGGTTTATCCTTCTATAAAAATGTACTTTTCTTTGAGTCTAAAGACTTAAACTGTCATATCCAGGTGAATGTGTGCCCCCTCCGTCCTGTTTCCCCGGCTCCGTAGGTGATTACTGCACCTGTGTGAGTAGATGCACCTGCTACCTCTGCTTCACCAGCATTTAAAAGGATCTGCTCTTCAATGCTTTAACGCTGGCTCATTGGGTATAATATCTTGCAGACAATGTTCAAGTGTTCTTTGTGTTCAGATAATTCTCAAGTTAAATCCTCTCTCTATTTCCTCCCTTCCAGGTTGCTGCTATCAGAAGCGATGCATCTCTGGGGATTGTTGTGCGCTCACCTGTCCCATCATTCTCACCCCCGCTGCAGCTACTGAACTCCACCCAGTCAGACTACCCAGCTCACTCCCCTTCATCTCCCACCAGCGTCATCCTGCGGGTTCGTCTATTCTCTCTGGGTATTTTCTGTTGGGCTCTCTGCTCGGCTCACATAAGTGGCCAATTTGTATTTTCCACTTCCCTGTCTCCCTTCTCCCACTAACAGCTCTCGTCTCTCCCCACAGACCATGTCTCCTCTGGCGAGTGGCGTTTTCCCTAGCTGTGCTCCCCTTTTGAAATTCAATAAACTGTTTAACTGTGCCTCTCAGTGTCATGAGTGTTTTTCACTGGTGTTGCATTCTGTTCGTGGGCTGATTAGACTGACATACCAGACCATAGATGGTTGGGTAGGAATCATTGAGAATAAATAGTTGATTTTAGGAAGGACCATCATTTTAATGGTTGTGACTCTTCCCATTAGTGATATAGGTAGTGTCCTCCAGCACGTATGGTCATCTTTTATTTGTTATGACTCACTGCTCATCAGCGGCGCCAGCCGCGCGCACACCTGCTCCTCGTCAGCGGCGAGGTATTTAATCCACTCTGCCCTGGGCTTCGGCCTGAAGCCGTCTCTCTACTTCGGCCCCTTTGCTACTACGGATCTCAAACCGACTAGCGAAGATATCCTGGGTAAGCTCCCCTTACCTCTCTCCTCTAGCTTTCCCCTGTGCACAGGTGGACATTCCCGGCGGCGGACTTCATCACCTCGCCGTTGGCTCTATGCTGCTGCCACAGGTACCGTAGGTCGCTGTCTTCCGGGCTCCGCCCTTGTCGACGCCAGCCACCTGTCACAACCAAGTAAGCCAGCTACCATCATTATTCCCTGTATTGGTGTGGTGCCCGTTACCCTTCTCCATCTGCTCTCTCCCACAGGGTTGTCCGGATGTACGGCCTCCTGCCCCCATGCCTGATGCAGACGCCACCACCAATACATTCTTATTCCACAGACACGCAGCCATACACTCCCTTGTTGCTAATAAAGCTGTTAAATCTATCCTGAGCCTGCGTGTGTGTCTCCTGGGCCATGCATAATGTCAGTACTGCTTCAGCAGAGCGGCTCGGCAGACAGCGGGCTCACACGCCGTCTTTCCACCCTCGAGGCTCGGGTGGATTTAATAGCTCATCAGCAACTGGTGATACTGAATGAATTAATCATCATTACCAACCGATTAGACCGCTTGGACCCCCAGCAGCCATTCCCCTCGGCTCGTCCGGGTGGCGTGGCTCCTGCGGCTCCGGTGGCCGTCCAGCCTGCTCTGGGTGCGCCAACACGGCTCACACCAATCCCCACTCCTGCTCGCTTCAGCGGTAAGCTGGGTGGAGCTCGGGGTTTTATTATGCAGTGTGAGTCCGTGTTTCTTCGCGTTCCCGGAGATTTTCCCTCAGACCATAGCAGGATTGGCTATATAGGTAATCTCCTTGAGGGTCGTGCGCTTACCTGGGCTTACGCCATTATGGTGAAGCCCAGCTACGCCACCCTCACCTATGGCCAGTTCGTGCGACAATTTCTGGAAGTGTTCGACCATTCGCGTTTGGACAGTGTCCAGGTCAACCGTCTTCTCGGACTCCAACAGGGGAGCCGATCGGCGGCCGACTACGCGATCGACTTCCGGGTTACCGCGGAGGAAGTTGGCTGGGAAGAGCGTGCGCTCTGTGGCATCTTCCTCCGCAGTCTAAATTCCGGTCTGAGGGATGAGTTGGCTGGACGGGATACCCCGGAGACGCTGGCGGAGCTGATTTCTCTCACCATCAGTTTGGATAACAGGCTGCGCGAGCGTGCCTCCGAGCGGAAGCAGTCTTCTCGCTCGCGGGGCGCCTCTGCACGTCTGCCCCAAGCTCGCCCCCTGGCGTTGCCGCCACCGGAGGTCTCCGAGGAGTCAGAACCAATGGTGACGGGCCGGACAAAGCTCCCCCTGGCGGAGAAACAGCGCCGTCGTGACCTGGGCCTCTGCATGTATTGCGGAGGTAGCCAGCACACGGTGGAGCGTTGTCCGGAGAAGCCAAACGAGGTGGTCCGCGAGTCACTGTAGGGGGCCTCGCGGACGCTAATCGGTTAAGTCCCCTCACACATTTGACGCTGCCCATCCGCTTCTGTCACAACCTCAATGGGCACCTCACACATGCACTGGTGGATTCAGGCGCGGAGGGTAGCTTTATTTCACAAAGCCTGGCAACCCGACTGGGCATCCACTGTCACCTCCTCGATACTCCTCTCGCCCTAGTTAATCTCTCCCGAGTTTCCCTGGGAAAAGTAACTCACCAAACATCCCCTGTCCCGGTGATCATCTCTGGAAACCATCGGGAGGATATCTCCTTTTACGTCCTGCCCACCTCAGTAACACCTGTCATCCTCGGTTATCCCTGGCGCCGCCTCCACAACCCCGCCTTGGACTGGAAGACTGGGAAGGTTTCTGCGTGGAGCACTTTCTGCATGGGTACCTGCCTCCAATCCGCGGCCTGCGCCCCGTCCTCGCCTCCCACAGCTCAGGACACCGCGCCCCCGGATCTCACCCTAGTGCCCTCAGAGTTCCACGACCTGGGTGCCGTTTTCAGTAAGTCCAAGGCGATGTCTCTGCCTCCTCACCGGCCCTACGACTGCGCCATTAACATCCGCCAGGGGGCGCCCTTACCCTCAGGACGCCTCTACAGTCTGTCAGCGCCGGAGAAGGAGGCAATGAACAGCTACCTGAAGGAGTCGCTCAGTGCTGGGATCATCCGACCGTCCTCCTCTCCTGTTGGTGCAGGGTTCTTCTTCGTTGGAAAGAAGGACGGATCTCTTCATCCTTGTATCGACTATCGAGCTCTCAACAATATCACGGAGAAGGACCGGTACACCCTGCCCCTTATGGACACTGCCTTCCACTCCCTCCAGGGGGCGACCTGGTTTACTAAGCTGGATCTCCGCAGCGCTTACCACCTCGTCCAGATCCGGGAGGGAGATGAGTGGAAAACCGCCTTCCGAACCCCAAACGGACATTTTGAATACCTCGTGATGCCGTTTGGGTTGACCAACGCTCCAGCCGTCTTTCAGCGCCTCATCAATGACGTCCTCCGGGACTTCATCGGCCTGTTCGTATTCGTCTACCTGGACGACATTCTCATCTTCTCCAGGTCCAGGGATGAACACCGGGTCCACATGAGGCGGGTCCTGCAGAGACTGGTGGAGAACCGTCTGTACGTCAAGGCGGAAAAATGTGAATTCTACGCCAAGACAACTTCCTTCCTGGGGTTCGTCATCTCCCATGACCAGGTGCTTCCGGACCCAGGGAAGATCAAAGCAGTGGTGGATTGGCCCACTCCAACTTCTCGAAAGCAAGTTCAGCAATTCATCGGGTTCGCCAATTTCTACCGCCGCTTTGTCCCGAACTTTGGAGCCACCGTCGGGCCCCTGACCCGCCTCACCTCTCCTAAGACCCCGTTCCGGTGGACTGAAGACGCCGCTTCGGCCTTCCAGGCGCTGAAGACGGAGTTTTCCTCCTCCCGGGTCCTCAGCCAGGTTGATCCCGCGCTGCAGTGCATTGTGGAGGTGGACGCTTCGGACACGGGGGTGGGGGCGGTGTTGTCCCAGCGGTCCCCAGCCAATGGAGTCAAGCGACCCTGCGCCTTCTTCTCTCGGCGCCTGTCCCCGGCGGAACGAAATTACGACGTGGGGGACAGAGAGCTTCTTGCCATCAAGCTTGGCCTCCAAGAATGGCGTCACTGGCTGGAGGGGGCAGCCTTGCCTTTTGTGGTCCTCACTGACCACAAGAACCTGGAGTACCTAAGATCTGCCAAGCGTCTGAACGCCCGCCAGGCGCGTTGTTCCCTGTTCTTTGCAAGGTTTAAGTTCAGCATCACATATAGGCCTGGCTCCAAGAACGGCCTGCCCGACGCCCTCTCCAGGCAATTTGCCCTGGAGGCCGCAGAAGACGTTGCTCACACCATCTTGCCCAGGTCGTGCGTCGTGGGGGCTGTTACATGGGACATAGAAGACAAGATCCGGAGGGCGCAGGAGTCGGAACCGGACCCTGCGGCGGACCGGAGGGGAGGCTCTTCGTGCCATCTGCCGTCCGGGGGGACGTCATACACTGGCTCCATACCTCCAAGCTCACTTGCCATCCTGGAGCTTCGCGGATGATTGACCTTCTCCAGCGATCCTTTTGGTGGCCAGGCCTGCGGAAGGATGCCGCCCGTTACACCCGGGCCTGCCTCGTCTGTGCTGCCAATAAGTCAGGTAACGCTCCCCGTGTGGGTCTGCTCCAGCCCCTGCCCGTCCCTGGCAGGCCCTGGTCGCACATCGCTCTGGACTTCGTCACCGGGCTCCCTGTCTCCAACAACTTTGACACAGTTCTGACCATTGCAGACCGTTTTTCCAAGGCCACCCACTTCGTGCCCCTACGTGGACTTCCCTCAGCCTTGGAGACGGTGGACCTCCTCATCCAGCACGTGGTCAGACTGCATGGAATCCCAGTCGAAGTGGTCTCCGACCGCGGCCCCCAGTTTTCTTCGGACGTCTGGAGGTCATTTTGCAACACCCTGGGAGCCAAGGTAAGCCTCTCCTCCGGCCATCACCCCCAGTCTAACGGGCAGTGTGAGCGGACTAACCAGGAGCTGGAGGCTACGCTCCGCTGCGTCACGTCATCCAAACCCATGTCCTGGAGTTCTCACCTCGCCTGGGTGGAGTACGCCCACAACACCTCTCGCTCTACGGCCATCGGGATGTCGCCCTTTAAAGCATCCTTGGGCTATGATCCACCCCTGTTCCCCGCGCAGGAGGGCGAGTTGGCTGTTCCCTCTGTCCAGGCACATCTGAGGCGGTGCCGTTCCCTTTGGTCCACGGCGCGTAATGCGCTTTTACGCACGGCGGAGCGCAATAAGTCTACGTCGGACCGACATAGGAGACCTGCACCTGCCTACCAGGTGGGACAGCAAGTTTGGGTTTCCACACAGGACGTAAACCTAAAGGGTGAGAGGAGAACGCTGGCCCAACGGTTCATCGGCCCTTATCCCATAACCAGAATCATTAACCCGGTGGCTGTGCGTGTGGCTATTCCCTCCTCCCTCCGCATCCATCCCACCTTCCACATCTTCAAAATCAAACCGGTGGTCTCTGACCCCCTCTGCCCTCCACCTGCGGCGCACCCCGCTCCCCGGATGATTGGTGGCCATCCGGCCTGGACCGTCGCTGACATCTTGGACGCCCGACGCCGGGGTCGCGGATTGCAGTACCTGGTGGATTGGGAGGGCTATGGACCCGAGTGGAGACAGTGGGTGCCTTCCTCGCTGGTGTTGGATCGGTCACTCATTTCTGAGTTTCATCGAGCGCACCCGGAAAAACCATCGCCAGGAGGCGCTGCTAGAGGGGGAAGTACTGTTATGACTCGCTGCTCATCAACGGCGCCAGCCGCGCGCACACCTGCTCCTCGTCAGCGGCGAGGTATTTAATCCACTCTGCCCTGGGCTTCGGCCTGAAGCCGTCTCTCTACCTCGGCCTCTTTGCTACTACGGATCTCAAACTGACTAGCGAAGATATCCTGGGTAAGCTCCCCTTACCTCTCTCCTCTAGCTTTCCCCTGTGCACAGGTGGACATTCCCGGCGGCGGACTTCATCACCTCGCCGTTGGCTCTACGCTGCTGCCACAGGTACCGCAGGTCGCTGTCTCCCGGGCTCCGCCCTTGTCGACGCCAGCCACCTGTCACAACCAAGTAAGCCAGCTACCATCATTATTCCCTGTATTGGTGTGGTGCCCGTTACCCTTCTCCCTCTGCTCTCTCCCACAGGGTTGTCCGGCTGTACGGCCTCCTGCCCCCATGCCTGACGCAGACGCCACCACCAATACATTCTTATTCCACAGACACACAGCCATACACTCCCTTGTTGCTAATAAAGCTGTTAAATCTATCCTGAGCCTGCGTGTGTGTCTCCTGGGCCGTGCATTATGTCATTATTGTTTATAAAAGGGAAGTGTGATTTAGTTGTTATAACTCTGAGAGCCTGGGGGAGATACAGCATCTATTCCTATGTATTTAATATTACCTGATTGCATTGGAATAATGGATGTATTTGAGAAATTACAATTTATAGGTAAAACTGTTGATTTACCCCAGTTAATAGAGTAGTATGATAATGATGAAAATTGATCAATGAGCGCCTCTGTCTGAAGAAGAGATCTTTGTGAGTTTTCAAGGAAAATCAATACATCATCAGCATAAAGACTTATCTTGTGTTCTTTTTCTCCAGTTTGGATACCTCCAATGTCAACATTCTGATGTATGGCTGCTGCTAATTGGTCGATAAAGAGGGTAAAAAGTGAGGGAGAGCGTGGACAACCCTGCCTAGTACCTCTCTGGAGATTAACGCTTCAGGAAGTCTGATCATTTGTTCGGACAGACACAGTTGGACAGCTATATTGTGTTTTAATCCAGTTTATGAAAGATGAACCAAACCAAAACTTATTTAACACCATAAAAATAAATTTCCAAATAAAATGATAATTTATTATCAAATAATGAAACAAAGATGCAGCATGGGAGCAGAAACACAAAAGGAGCTGTGGAAGGCAAAACTCACTCAAATAGGTTACTCAGATGACAAGGAGACCGGAGGGAAACACAACTATGACACTACACCAGAACACAAACTCAGACAGACATACAGTAAAAGGTAACTGATAATCACAAACGTAGGACAGCTGGAGAACAATCAAGGGCTAAACGGTAACACACATGAGGGAAAGTGTCTACAGGTATGGAAAACATGAGTAGCTGGGAACAATAGGTAAAGAAATATACACACAAGACCCAGAACCACACAAAGAACAATGACGAGTCTGAGGAGTGGAGAAGAAGTGTTGCGGTACCAGTTTTCAAGAACAAGGGTGATGCTCATAGTTGTAGTAACTACAGAGGTGTAAAATTTATCAGCCACACTATGAAGCCATGGGAAAGAGTTATTGAAGTCAGGTTAAAAGGAGAGGTGACAATCAGTGAGCAGCAGTACGGAGAGAGTACTACGGATGCAATGTTTGCTTTAAGAGTGTTGATGGAGAAGTATAGAGAAGGTCAGAAGGAGTTGCACTGTGTCATTGTGGAACTAGAGAAATCATATGATAGGGTGCCAAGAGAGGAAGTGTGGTACTGTATGAAAAAAGTCAGAGAAGTATGTAAGGGTGGTGCAGGGCATGTATGAGGACAGTACGGTAACACGGTAGTGAGGTGTGCTTTAGGAGTGACGGCTGGATTCAAGGTGGGGGTGGGATTACATCAGGGATCAGCTCTGAGCCCCTTCTTGTTTGCCATGGTGATGGACAGGTTGATAGATGAGGTCAGACAGCTTTGTGATCTGTAATGCAAGTAGGGAGCAGGTGGAAAAGAACCCGAAGAGGTGACATATGCACTGGAGCAAAGAGGACTGAACGTTAGTAGAATCAAGACAGAATACATGTGTGCAAATGAGAGGGATGTTGGTGTAACAGCGGAGATGCAAGGAGTAGAGGTAGGGAAGGTACATCAGTTTAAATACCTGGGGTCAACATTCCAAAGCAATGGAAAATGCACAAGAGAGGCGAAGAAAAGAGAGTGCAGGCAGGGTGGAGTGGGTGGAGACGAGTGGCAGGGGTGATTTGTGACAGAAGGATAGCAGCTAAATTGAAAGGGAAGCTTTACAAGACAGTAATGAGACCTGCTATGATGTATGGTTTAGAGACAGTGGCACTGACGAAAGGACAGGAGGCAAAGTTGAAGGTGGAAGTGTTGAAGATGCTAAGATTCTCATTGGGAGTGACTTAGAGGGACAGAATTAGAAATTAATATATCAGCGGGACAGCTCACCTTGAGTGGTTTGGAGACCAAGTAAGAGAGGCAAGCCTGAGATCATTTGGACATGTGCAGAGGAGGGATAGTGGATATACTGGACAACGAACGTTGAAGATGATGCTGCCAGGCAGGAGGAAGAGAGGACGACCAAAAAGAAGATTCATGGATGTAGTGAAGGAGGACATGGAGAGGGCTGGTGTTACAGAGGAAGATACCAGATATAAGGTGAGATGGAGGCAGATGATCCACTGTGGGAGCAACCGAAAGAAGACAAATATGAAGCATGTTTGCATGAAGACTAAAAGGTCACATCATCTACAGCTGCTACAGAGTTTTGTGTGTTGGAGTCACACATTTCAGTTTCAGATTAGTTTGGTTTGTTTCAGATTTTTCCCACCAGTGTTGATCTGTACATCATTCAGGCTCCATTTTGAATCCGTTCTGAATTTTAACCACAGGTTATCACTGTAAGAAGGCTGACTTTCTCATGGAGCGATGTAGAACCACCATGTCTCTACTGTAGCAAGATTTCACCACAATTCACTCACATCATTTGTCCTTTGCTGACAGTGTCACAGAGAATGTGCCCAGCTTAAGAACAGGTGAGATGGTCTACCAGTCCAGATCTTCATGATTACTTTCAGGTTGTGGGACATTGTTCATCTCACCTACTGGGAGGTCTGAAGAAAGAACAAAAAGTGTCAGGGATAATATGTCAGCCCTTTACAGATTGGTTAGTAGTTACATATTAGTGAGTGATTTGTTTAAAAAAATAACACTCAGGAAAAAAATATTTTACACATAGACTGCTGAGAAAGGCATTTCTATTTGTGACACTAATATAATTGTGATTATTTTAGATAGCAGTGTCATTTGATGCTTTAAGTGAATGTGGCTGCACAGAAGATTCCAATATAAGAGATACATACTTAGAAAGAGGGTTATTTATTGGAGGGGGTAAATAATTCTGACAAAATATCCATTATGTGATGCACTAAAATTGGATGATAATTGATGATATATTTGATGTAAAAATTGTTTTTGAAGTTTATGTCATGCATACACAAACATTTGTAGCAAGATAAATTCACAAAAATCAAGGAAATCAGCAGATTTGCTGTAGTTGAATGTTATAAATCATATTTTAAATAGATTAATGTACAGAAACAGAGTCTGATATGTATACTGATTTTAAGAAAATGAACAACATCCTTTAGAAAAGGGTGACAAACTCATTCCATGGAGGGCCAAGACCCTGCAGGTTTTACCTTCACCCAGTGTCTTCAGCAGGTGTTTTCACTGATCAGCAATCAGTGGGAAGAAATTCAGTGAAATCACTTGTTGAAGACACTGAGTGAAGGTAAAACCTGCAGGGTCTTGGCCCTCCATGGAATGAGTTTGACACCTTTGCTTCAGAACATAAGAAATGTTCTAAATGTGTTCATATTCTAAAATACCTTAACAGAAAACTTAAACAGAAAAAATCATGCAATCAGTATACTACAATTTGTGTTTCGTTGGTACTGGTTTATGGATATGTACTAACATATTCATTTTGCTCCCGTCTGCTTTGACATGGTTCAGGTGACCAACAGACAGACACGACTCAGGATTAACACAATTAACGTTCTTTATTTGTTAACGTGAGTGCGTGGATGCGTGAGTGCGGTTATGAGGTGTAATGTAGTGTGTGCAATCTGTGTATTCCCGCTGGGCCGGCAGAGCACCGTACAGACTTGCAACCCTGAAACAGAGACAAGGGCCGTTAGCAACAGTACACCTATGAAGCACGTCAGATGTAACTGGGCTTACTGTCAACAGATGTAGGCAAGTCTTCAGGTCACACCGAAGCTGCAGCCAGGGAGACAGTGTCCGCGGGTTACCTAGCAGGAGAGGGATAAGTCCGCCGCCTGGAGGGAGAAAGAGGTCCGCCGTGGCGGGCTCCACCTGTGCACAGGGGAAATGGACAGATTAGCAGCTTTAGAGCTTACTTGGTTGTTGGTCCGGGTAGTAGACCCGGACGTCGATCTGCTGGGCTTAGAAGCCGAAGGCAGGAGAATTCGGTGCAGGGGAGCACAGAGGCAAATAGTGGCGTGATTCACCAAAGGAATCAGACGACTCCGCACCCAGCACTGGTCCTGATGGGAATAAATAGGCCACAGGCCATAACCGGCAGGTGCGCACACAGGTGCCGTGATTGGCGGCCATGACAGTACTCCCCCACTACGGCACGCCTCTCGGTGTGCGTTCAAACCTGCCCGGGTGCGTCCGATGGAAGTCCGTGATGAGTTGCTTGTCGAGCACGAGGGCGGGACGCACCCAGGACCTCCACTCCGGCCTGTAGCCCTCCCAGTCCACCAGATACTGCAAGCCACGCCCCCGACGGTGGACGTCTAGGATGGAGGTGACAGGCCACGCCAGGTTGCCGTCGATCACCGATCGGTGGAGGTGGAGACCTGGGAGGGGGACACAACGGGCTGGAGGAGACAGGCTTAATTTGAGAGACATGGAAGGTTGGACAGATGCGGAGGGAGGGGGGAGAGTTAAACGCACAGACACTGGGTTAATAATACAACAAATAGGGTATGGGCCAATGATCTGCTGGGCGGTCTTCTTACGTTCTGCTTTCAGGTTGATGTTCTTGGTAGAAAGCCATACCTGTTGACCCCAGAACCCTGTGCCGATTTGCCACCGCAGTGTTGCGCTCTGCCGTCCGTTGCAGTGCCTTCCTACCTGCCTTCCAAATCCACCGACAGCGTCTTAGATGGGCCTGAACTGATGGGACGGCGATATCCCCCTCCTCTTCAGGAAACAGCAGGGGATTATAGCCCAACGATTCCTCGAAGGGGGACATTCCGGTGGCAGTGGACACCGCTGTGTTGTGGGCGTATTCGATCCACGGGAGGTGTGTACTCCATGATGCAGGATTGGCGGCAGTGACGCACCGCAGCGCTACTTCCACCTACTGGTTGGCTCGTTCACATTGTCCATTGGATTGCGGGTGATAGCCGGAGGACAAGCTCGCAGTAGCCCCCAAAGCGGTGCAAAAAGCCTTCCACACTTTGGAGATGAACTGTGGCCCTCGGTCCAACACTATGTCCTGAGGGATGCCATGCAGCCAAACAATATGCTGAACCAGCAGGTCAGCTGTCTCCTTGGCACACAGACGCACTCCTTGGCCACAGACGGTAACCCCCGCAGAGGGATGAAATGAGCCGCCTTGGAAAATCTGTCCACCAGCGTGAGAATGGTGGTGAAATTATTGGACGTGGGGAGGCCGGTGACAAAATCCAATGCCATGTGGGACTGTGGTCTACCCGGGATAGGGAGGGGGTGGAGCAGCCCGGCCGGTGGAGATGAAGATGTCTCCCCCGTGGCACACTCTGGACAGGCGCGGCTGTATTCCCCCACGTTCTTTGTAGGAGCGCCACCGTGCGCACCCTACCAGAATGGCAGGCGAATTTAGAGGTGTGCCCCCACTGGATGACCTCCCCTCGGACCGCTGTGGGAACAAATAATTTGCCCGCTGGACCCCCCCCCCCCCCCCCAGGTCACCTTCATCAGACTGTGCCCTAATAACCTTATCCCTAATACCCCAAGCGAGGGCGCCCACGAAACATGCTGGAGGGAGGATGGGATGCTTGGCCTTCTCTGCTGTCTCCGGGGCAAACTGATGGGACAGGTCGTCGGGCTTGGTGTTCTTGGACTCAGGGCGGTAGGTGATGGTAAAGTTGAATCATCCAAAAAAACAGCGACCAGCGGGGCTGTCGGGTGTTCAGCCTCTTGGCAGTCCAAAGGTACTCCAGGTTCTTGTGGTTGGTCCAGACAATGAATGGCTGCAACGCTCCTTCCAACCAATGTCTCCACTCCTCCAAGGCCAGTTTCACTGCCAGCAGCTCTCTATCCCCGATGTCGTAATTTCGTTCCGCTGGGGACAGGCGGCGAGAGAAATAGGTGCAGGGGCAGATCTTACCATCTGCCGGAAAGCGCTGGGACAACACAGCCCCTACCCCAGAATCCGAGGCATCCACCTCCACCAGGCACTGAAGGGTGGGGTCCACCTGCGTCAGGATTGGCAAAGATGAAAATCTACCCTTTAATTCCGAGAACGCGGTGTCCGCTTCTTCCGTCCAGCGAAAGGGGACCTTGGTGGAGGTCAAGCTGGTGAGTGGGAGGGCGATGCGGCCGTAGTCCTTAATAAACCAGCGGTAGAAGTTTGCGAAGCCCAAAAACTGCTGCAGCTGTTTCCTCGATGCGGGGGTGGGCCAGTCCACCACCGCCTTCACCTTTGCTGGGTCCAGGATGATCTCCTTAGGGGCAATAATAAAGCCAAGGAAAGAGGTCCTGGAGACGTGGAACTCACATTTCTCTGCCTTGACGTAGAGTTTGTTCTCCAGCAGTCGCTGCAAAACTCGCCTGACATGCACGCGATGCTCCTCCATGGACTGGGAAAAGATTAAAATGTAGTCAAGGTAGACAAACACAAAAGTGCCCAGAAAATCTCTCAAAACATCATTAATAAGACATTGGAAGACGGCCGGGGCATTGGTCAGCCCAAACAGCATGACCAGATATTCAAGGTGCCCACTAGAGGTCCTAAAGGCCGTCCACCAGGTGACAGGCATTGCACAGATCTAATTTAGTGAAGCAGCAAGCCCCCCGGAGGGAATCAAATGCAGAGTTAAGGAGGGGGAGAGTATACTTATCCTTGATAGTGATGTTGTTAAGTTCTCTGAAGTCAATGCAGGGCCTGAGGGAGCCGTCCTTCTTCCCCACCAAGAAAAAACCCCGCCCCCACCACCAAAGATGAAGGTCTAATGATACCTGAACTGAGGGATTCCTTAATATATGAGTCCATGGCCGCGCGCTCCGGAGCAGACAGGTTGTAAAGTCTGTTAGATGGCAGAGGAGCGCCGGCCCGCAGATTAATAGCGCAATCATACGGTCGGTGAGGGGGGAGGGAAAGGGCTTGGGATTTACTAAAGATGGCCCCAAGGTCATGGTACTCCGGAGGCACTTTAGACAGATCCGGGGGAGGAGAGGTGGGGACATCCAAGGGAGTGGCAGGCGAGCATGCAGCGGACTGCAGACAGGTACTCAGGCAGAAAGGGCTCCACGACACAATATTCCCCGAACACCAGTCAATGGTAGGGTTGTGCAGATGCAGCCAAGGGTAGCCCAGAATGACCAGGGATGATAACACCGGTAGGACAAATAGGTTTAGCTCCTCCCGATGATTGCCCGAAATGATGACTGGCACCGAGGCGACCCGATGAGTGACAGAAGCCAACGCCGCCTTAGCCAGGGTAGTAATTTTAAGGGGAGCTTTCAACGGCTGCATAGGTACATCCAGACGGGGTGCCAGACTCCTAGAAATGAAGCTCTGCTCAGCCCCTGAGTCAATGAGTGCATGTGTATTGTGTTCTTTGTGACCAACGCAAAACCAAATAGGGATGAGAAAACGGGTGAGGGGATTGCTATCTTTTACGTCTGTGAGGCCCCCTACTTTGACGCACGGACTTCCCCTTTTGGCCGCCTGGGACAAGAATTCAGGTCATGCTCCTTGCTCCAGCAATAGACACACAACTCCAACTCATGACGGCGCTGTCTCTCCTCAGCAGAAAGTTTCGAACCCCCCCCACTAACATAGGTTCTTGGCCCTCGGAGAGGTCAGTAGACAGAAGGGCCAGTAGGGACGGGGGCGGGGGGCTGGAGAGCTCGGTGTGGCCTATACTCCGTATGGCCGGAAGTCTTACATTCTGCCTCTTGTTCCCTCAGACGGTTGTCGACGCTAATGACCAGAGAGATGCACACATGCAGCATAGAGGGTTTCTCCAGGGGGGCCAGCTCGTCCCGTAGTCTAGGGCTCAAACTCCTCAGGAATATACTACTCAAGGAGGCGTCTTCCCACCCGACCTCCGTAGCTACGACCCGGAAGTCAACAGCGTAATCGGCGACTGCCCTCAACCCCTGCCGAAGATTTAACAGGCGAGAGGTAAGAACATCCTCCCGGTTCGAGTGACAAAACACTTCCTGGAATTCCTGTGTGAACTGAACGTATGTAATGGAAGCATAATCAGTCCTAGCCATAACTGCATAAGCCCATGCTAGAGCCCGCCCCTCTAACAGATTGATTGTATAGTCGATGCGGCTCTGGTCAGTTGGAAAATCCCCGGGAACCCATTGGAACACAATCTCAATACTGCATGAGAAACCCCCTGGCTTCTCCCAAAACCCCTTTAAACCGGGCTGGAGTAGGGACAGGGGTGAGCCAACTAGTGGAAGCTGAGGAGCTAGCAGGTGCTGTGGAAAAATCCTGTGGGTTAGTTAAATGATCTAACCTTTCGGTGATGCGAGTTAGCTGGGTTAGCATCACTTGTTGCTGATACGCCAATTGGTCTTCCCGAGCCTCGAGATGGTTAATACGGCGCACGAGTGCGCTGTCTGCCAGGTCACTTTGGCAGAGTCGTACTGACATGGTTCAGGTGACCAACAGACAGACACGACTCAGGATTAACACAATTAATGTTCTTTATTTGTTAGCGTGAGTGCGTGGATGCGTGAGTGTGGTTATGAGGTGTAATGTAGTGTGTGCAATCCGTGTATTCCCGCTGGGCCGGCAGAGCACCGTACAGACTGGCAACCCTGAAACAGAGACAAGGGCCGTTAGCAACAGTACACCTATGCAGCACGTCAGATGTAACTGAGCTTACTGTCAACAGATGTAGGTGAGTCTTCAGGTCGCACCGAAGCTGCAGCCAGGAAGACAGTGTCCGTAGGTTACCTAGCAGGAGAGGGATAAGCCTGCCGCCTGGAGGGAGAAAGTGGTCCGCCGTGGCGGGCTCCACCTGTGCACAGGGGAAATGGACAGATTAGCAGCTTTAGAGCTTACTTGGTTGTTGGTCTGGGTAGTAGACCCGGACGTCGATCTGCTGGGCTTGGAAGCCGAAGGCAGGAGAATTCGGTGCAGGGGAGCACAGAGGCAGATAGCGGCGTGATTCACCAAAGGAATCAGACGACTCCGCGCCCAGCACTGGTCCTGATGGGAATAAATAGGCCGCAGGCAATAACCGGCAAGTGCGCATACAGGTGCTGTGATTGGCGGCCATGACATGCTTACCTGTTATAATGTACACTGCCTAAAAAAAAAAAAAAAAAAAAAAAAAAAGATAACTGAGCTGGAGAAAAGTCAGAGAAGTATAAAAGGTTTTTTAAAAAAATTTTTATTTATTTTTTTTTTTTTTACATTTTAGGTTGTAGGGGTTATTTCAAGCTTTAAAAATCAGCATTTGTAAATTAGCATCCTTTCGTTGCATTAAACATACATTTGTCTTTCTTAATAATGTTAGCCTCCAAAAGCATAATGTTGGAATACAGTTATTATACAAAGGGATAAAGATAATTTATTAAACATTAGAAGTTTGCTGCATGATATGTTTCCTAAATTTAGGCATTATTACTCATATACCCAGGAATGAAAAACAGGGTTCTCTTTCCAGCCAACCTCTGCCTTTTTATCATGGGATATAATCATAAATATCATTAGTGAGGGGGGGAAAAAAGCACATCTGATAAGAAACAGCTGTATCTAAGTCAACATTTAGCATTAGCTAAAGGCTACCTTCAGTACTCACCTGGCCAGGTGTGTTTACGGATGTCTCTTGAAGTTATACATTGCGGTCTTGGTATCTTTAATCACCTTCTGCATTGTTACTAACGAAAGGTTGATTTGTAGATTCCCAGATACTGTAATAATCCCTGAAGTCAAAGGCTAAATAGCGGTCACTTGGTGTCCCCACATTGCTCCGGTCTGATATCCTGTTTGTCTGTTGGGACACTGATGCCCTGACCACAGTTGACAGCAATATCAGGGCAAGAAGAGCTAAACATAGCGATTTTGATCTTCATAATATCCTGTGGCTTGAAAGCCCTGTCATTTCATGGTGGGCGTACAGGTACTGTGTACAATTCTATGTGTGTGCTGCAGCTGAGCTCATCAGAGCAGAAAACTGGTGAAACTGTTAATATCGCTTGTCTGTAGAAATGTCCACAGGGCATCAGAGACTGTTCACGAGTCACATTCAAAGAGTCTGAGTCCAGAGTCAAAAATGTTGAAGTCAGAAGTCTGAAGTCACGTTTTTAGCAACTGGAGTTAACATCCCTAATATGCCACCTAATTCACCGAACGTTGGATACACATGTAGTTTGCCTGACCAGTGATGTTACACTCTGCTTTTTTTTCCATGTATTGATGTCTCCTCTCAAACTATCTAGTGTCTTCCACTTCCAGCTTCCATTTGGTCATAAAACAGACATGTAATATTACTAATGCAACCCTTGCTCTTCTGGTCTTTCTTGTACTTCTCAGCTCTTTATTTTTACTCCCATGGTAGCTATGAGAGCTTGAAACCATGCTCTCCCATGCATCACTACTGAAATGTTCTCATAATTAGATTTGTTCCTATACACTACCTTTATTTTTACCTGCAACATGTCTTCATCTGAAAGGCTGAGAAGACATTCTGTTTTGGCATGTGTCCACTGTCCTTAGCTCTCATCCTCCATTGGACTCTCACTGTCTTCTGTTTGTTTGTAGCTGAGTGTCTTTTGCACATGTTTGTGTCTTCACAAAAGCTGAACTGTTCTATTTGTAGTGATGTGTGACACACATTGACAGGAAACATCCAGCTACTTTTACTTCTGGCATACAAATTGGCAGATACAGGACTCATATCAGATTTATTTCCACACATGAATGAAGTCTGAATCTGATTTGAAGATATTGCATTCTATGTTTTTTTTTTGTTTCTTACTTACATGATGGTCGAGATACAGACCTGATCTGTGCCCCCTCGTAGGAAAAAAAATCAGAATTGAGTCACAGAACCATATAGTGTAAAGGTTGTCATAATGTCTCAGACAATGGTGAAAAAGATAGAAATTTGCTTAAAAAAAAAAAAAACTGAAGATGGTGTGGGATGAGTATGATAATGGATAAGATTTTTCTAATATAGAGGTGGAGGTGTGGCTCACTGTCTGTGACACACAGTGAAGTGAAGAGATAAGACTGCAGAACAATATGTGCAGGTTAGCACAAAACACATTAATTCACTGCATTTATCAGATAAAACTGACATCACTAAAGAATTTCTGCATCAGAAAAATTACTCTGGAACCCCTAAACATGGATGAGGAATGCTCAGGTGAGATATGGACCAATGGCACATTCCAGACACTGTTGTTGTTGTGTTGCAAAAACACAACAACAACCAAAACATTTTATTCTATATTTTTATATGTAACAATGACTGTGAATATATGCTTATTTTAATCATTGTGTTTCTTGGGTAAAAACACTTTTTAAAAGCATTCAAAAATAAAATTGAATAAAATAGACTGTTTAACAGTCAAATCAGAGATAAAATCAGTAAGATTCTTACCCCTTTAACTTGAATACAGTAACTACTACAACTCCTTCAATTGATATCCGTTTGGATGAGTTTACTCCAATTGACCTTTTAGAGTTAGATAAAATAATTTCCTCATCCAAGCCTTCAACTTCTCTTTTAGACCCTATTCCTACCAGGTTATTTAAAGAAGTCTTCCCATATATTGGGAGCTCTATTTTTCAAATAATCAATTCTTCATTAACATTAGGCCATGTACCGCAGGCTTTTAAAACTGCTGTAATTAAACCGTTACTCAAAAAGCCAATGCTGGATCCAGGCGTTTTAGCTAACTATAGACCAATCTCTAATCTGCCTTTCATTTCAAAAATCTTAGAAAGAGTGGTTGCTACGCAATTATTTGACCACTTGCAGGGACACTGTTTATTTGAAGAGTTTCAATCTGGGTTTAGAATCTGTCATAGCACTGAAACAGCTCTAGTGAAGGTCACTAATGACCTCCTTATCACATCTGATAATGGAATTGTTTCTGTACTTGTCCATTTGGACCTTAGTGCAGCTTTTTATACTATTGATCATAATATTTTACTTGATACACTAGAGCACCTTGTTGGACTTAATGGAACTTCGTTGCAGTGGTTTAGATCTTATTTATCTGATAGGTTCCAGTTTGTTCATGTCAATAATGAGTTTTCTTCCAACTCAAAGCTCAGTCACAGTGTTCCACAGGGATCTGAGGTAGGCCCTACTCTTTTTAGTTTATATATGCTTCCGCTGGGCAACACTATTAGAAAGCACTGTATACATTTTCATTGTAATACAGATGACACACAGTTATACTTGTCAGTGAAGCCAGATGATAGTAATCAATTAGCCAAGTTAGAGGCCTGTCTTAAGGAAATCAAAGCTTGGATGACTTGTAATTTCTTGCTATTAAATTCAGATAAGACTGAATTCATTCTAGTTGGTCCAAAAAACCTTAGAAATACCTTTCCAAATAAAACTCTTAGTTTGGATGTGGTTACTCTTTCTCTTAATAGTTCTGTATGCAACCTTGGAGTTGTTTTTGATCAAGATCTGTTTTTTTTTTTTTTAATTCACATTCTATCATTTGCGTAATATTGCCAAGATTAGGAGCATCTTTTCTCAGAGTGATGCTGAGAAACTAATCCATGCTTTTGTTAGCTTTAGATTAGATTTTAGATTAGGAAAAAGGCCAGTCAAGAATTGCTTTTTCATCTCAGGACCACTGTGGAGAACACATTCCTTTGTAAAGAGGCACGAGAGATAAGGATTCCATCTCGTACAAGGAACAGATTAGTCTACCTCATAAATAAATGGACTTCCTTTCTCAAGACCATTTTATTGACTCATAAAATGGTTTAACCCCCGTTGACAAAGAACAGGCATCCTATAAACTTTAAACCCACTTCCTAAGGCCCTAGGATTATGCACAGCTCGACACTTCCCCTGGTGGACTTCTCTGGAGTAGAGACTCACTACTACAGGACACATTCTAAGGACACTATACTACTGGCAGATACAGCGACCATGAGCACATGAAAAATGTGGGATGGATACCATTCCCCAAACCTAAACAAAACTTTGAGAAATGTCAAAAATGGGTCAGAGCTTGCAGCCGTGAGGGGTTTACTGTTGAAAAAGTTAAAAAATGGACTTACATCTGCACAAAGCATTTTGTTGGAGGCAATGGCCCAACTGAAACTCATCCTGACCCTATTCCTGCAAACTACAATGCCAGTCAGGTATGTGGATTTTAATGATTTGTGGATTGTATAAAATTGCAGAGGTCAAAGAAACAGGTTGACTATAGATGCCATTTCAATGCCTTTGAATTTACTTGAAGTATACTGAAATCTTGACAAGGAATTAGTGCTCTTGTTATCTCTAGATGATATTTTTGTTAACATAATATCAGTATGCCAAACATTGTGTCAAGTAGACCCTTGCATTTATTAAGTTATTCATTTACTGTACATATAGTTTAATTTTTTAATTTTTTTTTGGCATTAACAGGTCATGAAGGCATCTCGAAAAAGGAAGCCACCAATGGCATGCAGTAGCAGTCTGTCCTGCCCATCAAAGAAAAAAAAGTTGGAAACTCCTGATTCATTGTCACCACCTGAGAAAGTACCTGAGACATTGTCTGCAGCTGATGGTTCTTCCGAAATGGATGTACCTCTGATGAGGACAGGGTTTTGTTTGACCGACCTTGTGTAGTGCTGTGTACCACGTGACTACCAGCACGAAAACTGATGACGTAGTCCTCGATCGGCTCTATTTTTTTCCTTAATAATAAACACCTTCATTTAAAAACTACATTTTGTGTTTACTTGTGTTTTCTTTATCTAATATTTAAATTTGTTTGATGATCTGAAACATTTAAGTGTGACAAACATACATAAAAAAATGAGAAGTCAGGAAGGGGGTAAACATTTTTTCACACCACTGTAATTTGTCATGTGTCTATGGTCCCATGTCATCCTAGACCTCAGACATAGATTACTGTTGTATTTTGTATCTGTTTTTTGTCTGATCTTATGTATCTGTCTGTATTCCTGGGTTGCCTCTTGTCATGAACAGAGCCTGTCACGCCGCGCCGCTCATCAGCGGCGCCACCTGCTCACACACCTGCTCGTCATCAGCGGCGAGGGATATAAGCCGCCTCTCCCTGAGCTTCGGCCTGAAGCCGTCAGACTTCTTCACGCATCGCTGTGAGTCAAACCTCAACTTCAGCTAAGCATTCTGGTAAGAAGACCTTACCTCCTTTTCCTCCCAGTCTGCTCCCCTGTGCACAGGTGGATTCCCCGGCGGCGGACAACGCCTCTCCATCGCCTGATCCTCGCTGTTGCACCGGGCTCTCCAGGTGGCTGTCTACCGGGCTTCGTCCCTTGCTGTGCCAGTCATCTGTCCTATTCAAGTAAGCTCCTCTCTCGCTCTCATATCTCCTGTGTTGGTGTGTGCCCGTCACCCTTCTCCTTGTGCTTTTCCCTTAGGGTTGTCCGGCTGTACGGTCTCCTGCCTCTGTGCCCGAAGCAGACGCCGCCACCAACACATCTACATCTCGCAGACACACATCCATTCACTCCTGTTGTTAATAAACTGTTTGAACTACTCTGAGCCTGTGTGTGTGCGTCTCCTGAGCCATGCGTTATGTCAGTACGGCTTCAGCAGAGCGGCTCGGCAGATGGCAGGCTCGCACACCGGCTTACCACCCTCGAGGCTCGGGTGGATCAGATAGCTTATCAGCAACAGGTGATCCTCAATCAATTAATAAATATTACTAACCGATTGGACCGCTTGGACCCCCAGCAGCCGTTCCCCCCGGCTCGTCAGGGTGGTGTGGCTCCTGCCGCTCCAGTGGCCATCCAGCAGGCTCCTGCGGCACCGACACGGCTCACTCCCATTCCGACCCCCACCCGCTTTAGCGGAAAGCTCGGCGGAGCGCGGGGGTTCATAATGCAATGTGAGTCCGTGTTCCATCACGTGCCCGGAGACTTTCCCTCAGATCACAGCCGAATTGGTTATATCGGGAATCTCCTGGAGGGGCGAGCATTAACTTGGACCTACGCCGTGATGGCGAGGCCCAGTTATGCCACCCTCACATATGACCAGTTCGTGAGACGCTTTCTGGAAGTCTTTGACCATTTGCGTACCGAGACGGTCCAGGTCGACCGGCTTCTTGCCCTCCAGCAGGGAAGCCGGTTGGCAGCGGACTACGCGGTCGACTTCCGGGTAGCAGCGGAGGAATTAGGCTGGGAGGAACGCTCCCTCTGTGGCCTTTTCCTCCGCAGTCTAAATGATGATCTGAGGGATGAACTGGCTGGACGGGATATCCTTGAGACGCTAGCGGAGCTAACATCTCTTGCCATCAGTTTGGACAACTGGCTGCGCGAGCGCTCCTCGGGGCGGAAGTCGTCTTCTTCTCGCCCTCGTGGAGCCTCGTCGCGCCTGTCCCAAGCTCGCCCCCTGGCGACGCCGCCATCATCGCGCCCCGAGGAGTCGGAGCCGATGGTGACGGGCTGGACAAAGCTCTCTCTGGCGGAGAGACAACGCCGCCGTGAGTTTAATCTCTGTATGTATTTCGGAGATAGTCAACACACGGTAGAGCTTTGTCCACAGAAGCCAAACGGCGGGGTCCGCGAGTCACTGTAGGGGGCCTCGCGGACATCAATCGGTTAAATCCCCTCACACAATTGAAGCTGCCCGTCCGTTTCTGCCACAACTCCACTGGGCATCTCACCCACGCACTGGTGGATTCGGCCGCAGAAGGCAGCTTTATTTCACAAAGCCTGGCAACCCGATTGGGCATCCGCTGTCAGGCACTCAGGAGCCCCATCTCCCTGGTCAATCTCTCTCGTGCCTCCCTTGGGAGAGTCACACACCAGACCATCCCCGTCCCGGTTATTGTCTCTGGAAACCACCGGGAGGAGATGACCTTTTACGTCCTGCCCAACTCTGTGTCGCCCGTCATCCTGGGGTATCCCTGGCTACGCCTCCACAACCCTGTTCTGGATTGGAAGTCCACCGGGGTGTCGGCATGGAGCACGTTCTGCATGGGCACCTGTCTTCAGTCCGCTGCCTGCTCTCCGTCCGCTTCTCCCCTTCCTACGGACGCTGCACCCCCGGACCTGTCCCTGGTCCCACTGGAATTTCACGACCTGGGTATGGTATTCAGCAAATCCAAGGCGATGTCTCTCCCTCCTCATTGGCCCTACGACTGCGCAATCAATCTCCGCCACGGGGCGCCCTTACCTTCTGGACGGCTCTACAGTCTGTCGGCGCCGGAGAAGGAGACTATGAACACATACCTCAAGGAGTCGCTGAGTGCTGGGATAATCCGCCCATCGTCATCACCCGTGGGGGCAGGATTCTTCTTCGTCGGCAAGAAGGACGGTTCCCTCCATCCCTGCATTGACTACCGTGCGCTTAATGACATAACGGAGAAGGATCGTTACACCCTGCCCCTCATGGACACCGCTTTCCACTCCCTCCAGGGGGCGACTTGGTTCACCAAGCTGGATCTACGCAGCGCATACCACCTCGTCCGGATCCGGGAGGGAGATGAGTGGAAAACAGCCTTCCGCACCCCGAACGGCCACTTCGAATACCTGGTAATGCCGTTCGGGTTGACCAACGCGCCAGCCGTCTTTCAGCGCCTCATCAACGACGTCCTCCGGGATTTCATCGGCCTCTTTGTGTTCGTCTACCTGGATGATATACTCATCTTCTCCAAGTCCAGGGACGAGCACCAGGTCCACGTGAGGCGGGTCCTCCAAAGACTGCTGGAGAACCGGTTATACGTGAAGGCTGAAAAGTGTGAATTTTACGCTAAGACAACATCCTTCCTTGGGTTCATCATCTCACACGACCAGGTGCTTCCGGACCCAGAGAAGGTGAAGGCGGTGGTGGAATGGCCTACACCTGCATCAAGGAAGCAGGTGCAACAGTTCGTTGGGTTTGCGAACTTCTACCGCCGCTTTGTCCCAAACTTTGGCACCATTGTCGGCCCGCTGACCCGCCTCATGTCCCCTAAAGTCCCGTTCCGGTGGACCGAAGAGGCCGCGGCTGCTTTTCAGGCGCTGAAGGCGGAGTTCTCCTCCTCCCGGGTCCTTAGCCAAGTCAACCCCGCGCTGCAGTGTATCGTGGAAGTGGACGCTTCGGACACAGGAGTGGGGGCGGTGCTATCCCAGCGGTCACCAGATGACGGTATCAAACGGCCCTGCGCCTTCTTCTCCCGGCGCTTGTCCCCGGCGGAGAGAAATTACGACGTGGGGGACAGAGAGCTCCTCGCCATCAAGCTCGCGCTACAGGAGTGGCGTCACTGGCTAGAGGGGGCGGACCTGCCGTTCGTGGTCCTGACGGACCACAAGAACTTGGAATATCTTAGATCTGCCAAGCGCCTGAACGCCCGCCAGGCGCGCTGGTCCTTGTTCTTCGGCAGGTTCCAATTTACCATCACCTTCAGGCCTGGCTCCAAGAACGGCCTGCCCGACGCCCTCTCTAGGCAATTCGCCGCTGAGGAGTCGGAGGACACGGTTCACACCATCCTACCCAGGTCGTGCGTCATGGGAGCCGTCACCTGGGACATCGAGAGCAAGATCCGGAAGGCGCAGGAAGTGGAACCTGACCCTGGCGGCGGACCGGAGGGGAGGCTGTTCGTGCCATCCACGGTTCGAGGGGAGGTCATCCACTGGTTGCACACGTCTAAGCTCACCTGTCACCCTGGCTCCTCCCGGATGATTGACCTCCTCCAGCGGTCCTTTTGGTGGCCGGGCCTGTGGAGGGACGCTGCCCGCTACGCCCGGGCCTGTCCAGTTTGTGCCACCAACAAGTCGGGAAATGCCCCTCCAGCGGGTTTGCTCCAGCCTCTGCCCATCCCTGGCAGGCCCTGGTTGCATATCGCCCTGGATTTCGTCACCGGACTCCCAGTCTCGAACACCTATGACACCATCCTGACCATCGTGGACCGTTTCTCCAAGGCAGTACACTTCGTCCCCCTTCGAGGTCTCCCAACTGCCCTGGAGACGGCGGACCTCCTCATCCAACACGTGGTCAGGCTGCATGGGATTCTGGTGGACGTGGTCTCGGACCGGGGTCCCCAATTTTCCTCAGAGGTTTGGAGATAGTTCTGCAACGCCTTAGGAGCCAAGGTGAGCCTCTCCTCCGGCCATCACCCCCAATCCAACGGGCAGTGTGAGCGGACCTACCAGGAGCTGGAGGCTGCGCTCCGCTGTGTAATGGCATCCAAACCCACGTCCTGGAGTAACCACCTTGCCTGGGTTGAGTACGCCCATAACACCGCTCGCTCTTCTGCTACAGGGATGTCACCCTTTAAGGCGTCCCTGGGTTACGACCCCCCGCTGTTCCCGGCGCAGGAGAGTGAGATTACTGTCCCCTCAGTAAGGGCGCATCTCAGGCAGTTCCGCTCCATCTGGGCGTCAGCGCGTAATGCGCTTTTACGCACGGCGGAGCGCAACAGAGCCGTGGCGGACCGGCACAGAAGACCTGCCCCGGCGTACAGAGTTGGGCAACAAGTCTACGTGTCGACCCAGGAGGTGACATTAAAGGGCGAGAGGAGGAAGCTGGCACAGCGCTTCATGGGACCTTACCCCATCACCAGGATCGTCAACCCGGTGGCTGTGCGTGTAGCTATTCCCCCCTCCCTCCGCATCCATCCCACCTTTCACGTGTCCAAGGTGAAGCTGGCAGTCTCCGATCCCCTTTGCCCTCCTCCTGCTGCGCAACCCGCGCCCCGGATGATTGATGGCCATCCGCCCTGGTCCGTCGCCTCCATCCTGGACTCCCGGCGCCGGGGTCGTGGGTTGCAGTACTTGGTGGACTGGGAGGGCTATGGGCCTGAACATCGACAGTGGTTACCCTCGTCGTTTGTGTTGGACCCGTCGCTCATCGCTGATTTCCACCGAGCGCACCCAGAGAAGCCATCGCCAGGAGGCGCTGCTAGAGGGGGGAGTACTGTCACGCCGCGCCGCTCATCAGTGGCGCCACCTGCTCGCACACCTGCTCGTCATCAGCAGCGAGGGATATAAGCCGCCTCGCCCTGAGCTTCGGCCTGAAGCCGTCAGACTTCTTCACGCATTGCTGTGAGTCAAACCTCAACTTCAGCTAAGCATTCTGGTAAGAAGACCTTACCTCCTTTTCCTCCCAGTCTGCTCCCCTGTGCACAGGTGGATTCCCCGGCGGCGGACAACGCCTCTCCATCGCCTGATCCTCGCTGCTGCACCGGGCTCTCCAGGTGGCTGTCTACCGGGCTTCGTCCCTTGCTGTGCCAGTCATCTGTCCTATTCAAGTAAGCTCCTCTCTCGCTCTCATATCTCCTGTGTTGGTGTGTGCCCGTCACCCTTCTCCTTGTGCTTTTCCCTTAGGGTTGTCCGGCTGTACGGTCTCCTGCCTCTGTGCCCGAAGCAGACGCCGCCACCAACACATCTACATCTCGCAGACACACATCCATTCACTCCTGTTGTTAATAAACTGTTTGAACTACTCTGAGCCTGTGTGTGTGCGTCTCCTGAGCCGTGCGTTATGTCAGAGCCAGGTTGTTCTTTGGGCTCGGTTCTGACTTGCTGTGGCTCAGGTTTATCTGTGTATTTGTGCATTGTGTTATCTTTTGAGTTCTTGTAGTTTCTATGTCACTTGTTCTTTTTTCCGTACCTGTAGCCACTGTTCTTGCCGGCAGCTGTTAGGCAGCCTCCTTTGAAGTACATTCGTGTAGGAGTTGTCTGACACTTGCCGGTCCGTCCACGCCCCCTCTCTCACGACAGCCAGCTGGTTTCACTGAGGTGATTGCTTTTCCCACACCTTGTCCAGGTGCACCCAATCTGTTGTGCCAGCAATGCTTGTACTTAAGCGGCCTTTGCCAGTCAAGCATTGCTGGACGATTGTTTTGTCCTATGAGGGTGTCGGGATCTACACTGTTGCTTCTCCCCTCAGTGTAGTTATTGGTTGTGTGTGCCGGTCCCAGCATTCTCATTGCCAGCTCCAGCTCCAAAAAGACAACCTCTAATCCCGGATCCCTGGACAAATCATCCAGTTCTTCTGACAGCCGCTCTCCATACACCAAGCCCGGCTATTCCTACAGCGGACTCTTGCTCTTGTTTTTCCTCGCTGGCAGTCCCGTCGGCCAAATCTCTCTCCACTTCTGCTGCAAGGCCCCCTCCTTTGGTGGATCCTCAGACTGTCAAGGCGCATTTGATTTCTTCACCGGCAGCTCCCGTTTCTGTGGCTGGAGGGTTGGCTCCTCCACAATCCTCAGGTGTGCCCAGAGTCTTTCCAGCCACGGAGCAGGATGACTTCTCACCAGCTGCAGCAGGAAACATCATTAACCAGGTGAACAGGCAAGTTTTCTCCCTTTTTTCTTCTAATACTGATGAAATAGCTTGCCTGATCCCTGGTAGAGAGTCTCTGGGTATGCAGTCCCCAGAGACCTCGTCACCTGCTGCAGCCAATCGAAGCTCATCAGTCCTTCCCATGTCTCCTCCATCTCTTCCTGAGTGTCCACCAGTCCAGGACCAGAACCGCTGGACAGTAGGGGAGCCTGAGGCCCCTGGAGGATCCAGTTCCTGGGCCAGTGGTGAGGCAGCCCTCAGCCACCATCCCAGCTGAGTCACCAGCATGGGGAACATCGCCTGGAGGTCCTAAGACTGCAATGACCATCACGCCTACTGCAGAGGCCGCTGTAGCAGAGTCGGAGGCTGAGCCCGGACCTCCATCTTTGCCTCGATCATCGGAGTCCTGGACGACAGTGAAGCTTGACCTCAGGCAAGTGCTCTATTTTGCCTTCCTCTTTTCAGTATTGGCACAATCTTACATGACTCTTGGTGGGGATACCCAGGTGCAGCCACCCGCTGCATCTGAGCTCGCCTCGCCAGGCTCCACCGCTGCTGGTGACCCTGACATCTCCTTTTGTTCTGTGTCCGAGTCCTCTTTCAGGGTCGCTGCAGAAAACCCAATGCTGCCAGATGAATCCGTGTGTCCAGGCTCACCACCCGAAGACGCCGTGGGTGCAGCTTCCCCTCTGCCCAAGGCTGTCATCTTGGTTCCACCTCCTCAGTTCGAGGCTCCATGGGTGCTGCATCCCAGCCGGGGACCATCGTGGGTGCTGCGCTCCAGCATCAGTCCTACATGGGTGCTGCGGTCCAGTTCGAGCCCGCCATGGGCACTGTGCCTCAGCCTGGGGCCCACCGAGGGTGCAGCGTTGGCCCAGCCTGGGTCCACCGAGAGTGCAGCATTGGCCCAGCCGAGGTCCACCGCGGGTGCAGCCGAGTCCCAAGCTGGGACAACCGTGGGTGCAGCTGTAGCCTAACCGGGTCCCACCGCGGGTGCAGCCATCTCCCAAGCTGGGACCACTGAGGGTGCATGCATCCAGCCTGAGGACGCTGAAGCCTCCTCTTCCCTTTCAGAGGCCTTTGGAGTGCCTCTTCCTCCTCTGCCGGGCGCCGTCGGGGTCCTCTGTCCTCTGCCACCAGTTGCCATGGGGGTTCCTCTTCTCTGGTCTTGCTACCTGCCTTTAAGCCTCCCGGTGGGAAGACCGCCTCCTTATTTACCCCTCCGGTATTGGTGGCTCAACAATGCTGGCCGGCCGCCCAAAGGACTTGATCTCTGGGTCGGGTGGTCCATATTCTCCGGCAGGCTACCTGACTATAGTCTGCAGGCCATCTGCTGGGCCTGGGACTTTGGCTGGCTGCCCGAACCCTGGAGCCCTGGGACTAGGGGGCTTAGGGATTTGCCGGGGCACAAGTGTATGTGTGAGCTGATTGTTTTTCCCCTCCTGGCTGGGGTTCCCCCACCTCCCTCCCTTGGTGTTTTTTTGCTGTTCTCCTTTTTTTTGGGGGGGGGACTTCTTCTGGTGATACCGGGGGGTGTCTGGATTTCACCCCTTGAGGGGGAGGCTCTGTCATGTGTCTGAGGTCCCATGTCATCCTAGACCTCAGACACAGGTTACCGTTGTATTTTGAATCTGTTTTTGTCTGCTCTTATGTCTCTGTCTGTATTCCTGGGTTACCTCTGTCTCTTTCCAGGCACTTCCCACTGGCTGCTCACAGCCTGCCCTGCTGCTCACAGCCTGCAGTCAGCCCACCTGCACTCAGCACACACCTGTATTAATTTATGTCATTTGTTCACGTTGTATTTAAGCTCTGTGGTTTCATTCTATTATTGTTGCAGTCTCATCTATGTTCAGGCTAGACTGTATTGCTATGGTCAGTCTCCCCCTCCTGTCTTCCTGTGATTCTACTTCATGTAAGTTTACCTGGTCGGTTTTTTGCATAGTCTGCACAGTTTATTTTTGGACTGTTATGTTGTTTGCCAATAAATTGCTTCACTGCAGTTAAGCAAGTGAGTTCGTTCATGACAACAATTAATCCACTATTTGCTACTCAGAACTTGCTTACTGATGAGTTGTCACCCCATTGTTATTTTTGTGTTATATTGTGGTCACTCCACTAGAATTTCATAACCTGCAAATGTATCTTGACCTTACCTACTAAATATTTAATGGTATACCCTCTCTCTGTGCTTTTCTGGTATAGGACATGTGATACTTTACATTTTAACTATTAAAAATATATTTATTAAAGACTACTTGGAAAAAAATTAAACTTGTATCATATTTTATCAAAGGTCCCTGGCAGCTTATCAATAATGTCCAATTGTGATTGATATTCTAAAGCTTTCCTTCAGGTAAATTTGATCTAGAAGAGGAAATGAGGGTAAGACCCAGGGAGAAGTGTTTCCAGTAATGCACCCTGAAATACATTTGAGAAATCTTAAAAAAAAAAAAAAAAAACACTTTGGTGAATGTGGTTTAAAGACAGAGAAAAATGTGGAGCAAAAGACAAGCCTGGAAAGAGATTCCCAAAAGCTTGAAATCTGCTGCCTCATTGGCAGTTTAATGGTGTGTGTCATAAATGGTGTCATCACCTCATCTCTGCTTCCTCACCCAAAACCTTTATTTCTCCAGTCCATTCCACTTGAATCCCCAGCCCCATCCTCATCCATCTCTACACAATTCCCCACTCCACTGCTACCTGGCTCTTTATCCTCGGTCTGGGAGATGTGTGTAGTCCCACTGCAGGAGATCAAATCTCATTCTGCTCAGTGCCTGCAAGCTTTAGCTAAAACTGGCAGGTTTTATTTAGGAGGGAGGCCAGGATACTGTGTACAGTTAATGACAAGGTCAGGTTGTGTTCTCACTGACCTAGTGGCAACATAAATAGTATTATAGCTAAAGCATTTATAGTGAAGTGTCAAAGAACAATATATTTCTCGGAAATACTAGTATTGTTGTGTAAAGATGAATTAAAATAATAATTATAAATTTGTCGTGCTCAGGATAAATTCACTCGAAAGTGAGGTCTGGAAGATAAACACCGGCATTGTTATCTTTCCTCAAAGGAAAGTAATAAAATTTAAATGAATAAATGTAGAAGAAGAAATCTGAATTATCTGTATGCTACACTGAATTAAAAGGCAGGCAATAACACATAAAAATTTAAGAACTCTAGTTGAAATATGATGAATTATTAAGTGAATAAATGAATGGATAAGCCAAGTTTAAAAACACTAGCGTTAAAAAGTGTAGTGTGACCTTGAGTTCCAATTTATTAAAATCATTCTATGCTGAAGAAAAATTGTTTCAGCTCAAAAGTCTGGCTTTCGAGACTGCTTCTGTTGCCCAAGAACCAGAGCTGTAACCCTATCCATCGGCCATAAAGTGGAAGTTAATCCCTTTCTCCAAGATTCTTTGGCAAAGGAATGTTCTAATTGACAGTTTTATTATCGACATAAACCACGGTTACATGGGCAAAATTTCTTCAATCCGATTAAAATTCAGATCAGAACTTTACTGTTTGCATGGATCCTGAAAAAGCTGATCTGATTAGGACATGTGTTTACATGTGTCACGCGTTTGAATGGAATAAATCATTTTGATATGCACACGTCGACATTTCGACATTCTGAAAATAGTAGAAAAAGCAACTTCCGATGTTAGCAAGCCCCGCTTCGTGTCTTTCTCTTTTTAAAATGGACCTGTATTGTGTTATTCAGACTGTACTCTTGCTTCTGCTGGTCTCCGTAATGAAGCTACAAGTACATACTTCTGCATATGATGAACAGAGGGAGACAGCTGGACGATACAGACCAGTTTTGTTTTACTCCCGCTATGTCTTCAGCTAGCTGCTGTAACGGTGGAAATACATCACATCGACGTGTGGCTGATGTACAGACATGCGCAGTAAACATAGTTTCTGCCCAACCTTCGGAATAAGTGTTTATATGCCCACCATTCAGATTAACAATCTGCATAACCCACCCATCTCAATCGGAATGAAATTTTGATCCGAAGGACCGTGATTGGGTTAGAATATTCAGAATGGCGTGTTTACATGAAGCATTTTTTTTTTCGGATCAGGCTTTTAATCCGGTTACTTGTGTCCATGTAAACATGGTCATAGTCCAGACATTTGGGGAAGCCAAGACGCTCCACTAAAAAAACAGACAGTTTCACAGTGCCATCTGGTGGACGAATCAGGAATATTCAATTCCCTCTTTTCAGTGTAATTTATGCCATTTTGGACCAATGAACTAATTAATATTGTTTCTTTTAAGACAGCAGCTGCTATGGAAGACATGATTGAACTCTGGAGACGGACAATATGGGTTTCAAATGTTTTATTGATATGATTTGATATAACGTGATATGCATCACTCTGTTTTCAAGAAGAAATTAATGTTTGCATGCTTCCTATCACAAATTAGTCCCACAGTATGACGTAGAGATATTGATTGTTCCCTTATTATTGAAGTAGATTATCTTAGTCACTAAAGTTTAAGGAATTTATGCTTTCAGCAACATGTGTCTTAAAGGGAGGTCTCACTCTCGGATCGAATGTCTCTCTCTCCCCCTCCTCTCTCCTCTGTTCTACAGGAGTCCATAGCTGCACTTTAACTGGCCAGCAGAGTTCAAAGCTTCAATGCATTTTCCTTTTCAGGTCAAGTTTAGGATCCTTGTTGGAAGAAGCTCAAATATAATTGGGCCACCTCAGGTCTCATGAAGTTTTGGACCACCCTGCAACACTAGAGAAAACCTGAGTTTTATTGCTCTTTCTTGAGTCTGTCCTGGGGCATTGGCCAAAGCTGTAAGGAGCTTTCTCTTCTCCTCCAATTTTGTTCCTATATTTTAAGAAGGGCCCAGAGCCTGTCATGCTCTGTGTAAATCCTGTTTCTTTTCTTTAAAATTCATTTTTCTTATTTTATTCTTCTTTTTCTTTAAATCATTGTGCAAGAAGATTTTGTTTAATTTTTTTTTAAAGCTTAAACCAACTCATTTAAAGCATCAACATTGGAAGAAATTAATTTGTGGCACGTTTTATCCCATTTTGACTTTCTGATAGGACTTTGACAAGTAAACTAATTCCTTCTTCATTGCATCAGAGAGCTTGCCCAGCCTGCTGGAGACCAGCCGTTGTGATCCTGGGAGTTAGGCCATAAGTAGTAAGGAGCCTGTTTGCCAGCCTCCCCACAGACCCACGATGGTCCAGTGAAACAGAATCCAGTGCACCCGCCTGCTACCCATTGGGACGCAATGATTCTGCTTGGCTGATGGTCTGTTGTTTCATTGAACTTAATTCTTCAGAATATTTCTGGTATTTCTTTTAGCTTAATTTCTTGCAACCCCCTACCAGAGACTCAAAATGCATGTTGTTCTTTCATTAATCTACGTTCTTTTTCAGAGTAATACAAATTTTCTAAATTTTTATAAATAGTTAATTATCATTTTCTTCATAAAATTGCATCCACTTTCCTTAACCAATGCTATTTTATGGTTTCCCAATTTACAGTAAGCTGACGAATTAAACTATGCTGTATTTGGTTCCAAAAATGCTTGATTCATAAGTAACTCAGTAACAGTCTATGATGCCCATGATATATGTGAATTCTCTGTTTTAAAGTTATCCGCACATGTTAACCTATTCTGACATTTCTTATTAAATCATTGAAAGACATATGGGAGTTTTTTGTTTGAATTCATGTCCATCTTCTTGATCATAAGAGACAAGAACTCACACAAGGGTTTATTATGAAACTGGTCAAATATTTTCAATAGAATTATTAACTGAGGCTTAATTTACTAATTGCTAAATTCTTAAGCTTAGGTCTTTGTTCATAAGAGTTTCCACCGCTATAAAACGTGGATGGTGCCCTAACAAGGAATTGAGTGTGATGAAAGTAAATCTTCATTCCTACTCACATTCATATTTACATTAATATGTGGGTCAACATTAAATTATCTATAAAAACCCTTAATTTAACTACAAAAGGAAATCTTCATCAGAGAGGATGAGCAAAATGCCAAAAACGAGCAACATGTTTAATAAAGGAGATAATCTATTAAAACTAAAATGTTTCTAAAAGTGTGAAATATTTTGGAGCAAGTTTTGATTGCAATATGATAAATAGTTGCTTTTGGATAATTTATAAGCCATGCATGGAGTAATGCCCTCAAGAAATGTTAATATGGCTTTAGTAAATCAATTTTTTTTTTTTTTGTATATGATGTAATTCATCGGTGACAACTCTAAATTTTCATGTAAATCAAGAACAATTTAAAAAGAGAGTACATACTCTGGATTAGAAAAGTTCTAAGCATTTTTTAATAAACTCTTTAGGGCATGAGATCTCACATAAACAATGGTAATTATGAATAAATTTAAGTGGTATTGTCAATACCTAAGCCAGTAATAAAGAAGCAATTGATAAATTTTAGAATATGCAGGCTATTTTAAACAGCGTCTTTTTCTGGGCTTGATCAAAGTATCAAGCCCACACTTTATGTTCATTTATTGTTTTTCTGGAATTTTTATGAATATTTTTTGCCCTCTGTGTTCCCCTGAGTCCTCTGTCATTTTCTTCTGCGTCATCCCTTGTCTGGTCCTGAGGCATTGTGTGTTCCTGTTTACCTATTGTTCCGGCTCCTCATATTTTCCATACCCATAGCCACTGCCCTTTCTGTATTACTCCTGTATTATTGTCCTGTTTCACGTGCATCCCCTGTTTATGATTTTCTGTGCAGCTCCACCCATCCTGTGCTCCTCACCTGCAGTCACTTCCCTGCTACCCTTGATTGTTCCCCCGCTGTCTCGTGTTTGTAATTATTTGTTTCCGTATATATGTGAGTGGTCTGTCGCAATCTAGTGTGGCACCATTAATGTTAACATGATTCCCTGGTCGTGTCTCCCCGTGTCCTGTACCAGCTCTCAGTAAGTTCATTTATCCTCAGTGTTCATTTTGCTTTGAGTTTTTCCTGTTAATAAATTACCACTTTGCACCAAAGTCCTGCCTGCACCTTGAGTCCAGTTCTTTCACCACCATATCTGCTTGTTAAAAGCATATTTCTGACAGAATGACGCCACCAAAAAAGGACTCATCAGGCAGGTATTCATTCATCATGTCCATGGGGTGGGAGCTTTGTTGCACAGCATTACAAATCGATCAGCTGGTGACCGTGGCTCGCTCTGCTCTCACCCCAAAGGACTCCCAATGCTATATAAGGCTTGTGATGCTTAGATCCACCACCATCCATGGCTGGAGGAGTCCCCAGAGAGAGAGGAGGTAATCTCCTCCATCGTCGAGCTGCAGTGCTCACTCCGCAGGCTGGGGAGTTCACTGAGAAAGCAGGAGTCTGTGCCTACAAGACAGCATCCCCTGGCCCCGATGTCTTCAGCCTTCCCTCGCCCACTAGCTCCAATCTGCCTCTCCCGAACTCTGCAGGCACCTCAGGGGCTGGAGGAGAGTTCACCATCTTCACTGAAGCCTGTGCGGACAAATAAGCGTCCCCTGGCTCCGGCACTTGTTACACCTGTTCCAGCCCTGGAAGGCTCTCCAGCATCAGCTCCGGTGACAGCAGCAATGCCGGCTCCAAGTCATCCTCCACCTGCAGTGCCAGCTCTCACATCTGCTGCGTGGGTGCCCATGCCTGCTGCCCCATCAGCAGTCACCGCCTCCACTCTGGGCTCTTCTCCAGCAGTGACAGCAGAACAGCGGAACAGGCAAGCACATTTCTTTCTACCAACTAATGATATGTGTTGCCTTGTTCCGGGTGAGGGGCCACAGCAGGAACCCCCTTTCTACTGCTGAGCCCCCACCGCCTGTTTCTGCTGTCACCCCTGTGTTAGTGCTGCCACTATCTCTGGTTTCCCTGGTTTTCCTCGAGGTGCACGCAGCAGCTCCAGCAGTCTCTGAAGAGCATGAGCCTGCTCCAGCTGCCCCCGTGATGCACATCCCAGCTCCAGTTCCGGATCCACATCACTCTGGACATCCTGTACCTGCTCCTCGGTGCCTTCCAACTCCAGTACCTGCTCAACGGTGCCTCCCAGCTCTAGCACCCGTTCCATCTGCAGCTTCCTTAGAGCCCGCCACTCCAGCTTCTGATCCTGAGGTTATCACCCCAGCAGCAGGAGACCAGGAGTTAAGAAAAGTACCTTTTCATTTATTTTCAACCACCATTTTTGAAAAGACTTGCCTTGCTCCTGACGGGGACACCCAAGTGCACATTCCATCAGCTGCTGAGTCCTCCCCAGCAGTCTCTGCTGCTTATGACTGTGGTGTCGCCTCACTGACCTCCTGTTTCCCTCCATCATCTGAGGTGGCCGTGTCAAGGATGGAGCCGCAGGAGGACCACAATCCAGGTGTTGTCCCAGAGGTCAGGGGCCTTCCAGCCATTATCCCAGAGATCAGGGGACCTTCAGCCATCATCCCAGAGGTCAGTAAACTTCCATCCATCATCCAAGAGGTTGAGCAGTCTGCTCTACTCATCGTCCAAAAGATCGAGCAGTCTGCTCCACCTTCATCGCCTCGGGTCACCGCTTCTAAACTACTGTTAGCTCTTGTGCCGAAGGCCCCTTGGGTACTATCTCCAGAACAAGAAACTCCTTTGTTGATATCTTCTGAACTAGAAACTCCTGTGTTATTGTCCCCTGAGCAGAAAGCTCCTATATTGGTACCTCCAGAGCAAATAGTTCCTGTATTGGTATCTCCAGAGCTAAAAACTTCTATGTTGTTGTCCCCAGAGCAAAAAGTTCCTTTGTCGTCTTCAGAGCAAAGAGCCCAATGTAATCTCCTGAGTTTCAAACCCCCATGTTGTTTTCTTTGGAGCAAGAGGCACCTGCCAGTCCATTCTGAATCACCCAGAGCCCTCAGGTCATCATAGTCCGGCCTACTATCTATGCCCTGAGATAGAACCAAACATAATGAGGCAGCGTTCAGTTTTTATGCCCTTCACATATGGAACAAACTCCCTGAAAGCATCAGGGCTGCTGAAACTCTCAGCTGCTTTAAATCCAGGTTAAAAACTCTATTTGCCATGGCCTTTCAGTAGAACAACTGTAAATCTCCTACAATGTACTGTTATTTTTATTTGTCTTATTCTATTTTAGCTTGCTTTTGTTTCTCTTTACTTTTTAGTTTGCTTTGAAATTCTTATGTATTCCTTTTGCAACTTGATGCAATGCTTTATCTAAAGCACTTTGAATTGTCTTGTATACAGAATGTGCTATACAAAAAAAAAAAAAAGACTTGCCTTGTCTTGCCATACCTGTGTCATCTCCTGAGGTTAAAACTTCTGTTATCTCAAGAGCAAAAAAAAATCCATGTTTTCTCCAGAGCAAAAAGCTCCCGTGTCATCTCATGAGTCTAAAGGTTCTACATTTTCACCTCCTGAGTTTCAAGGTTTTATGTTGTCACCTCCTGAGTTTAAAGATTTTATGTTGTCACCTCCTAAGTTTAAAGAGTTTTCTTCTGAGCAAGTAACTCCAGTGTTGTTTTCTCCATAGTCTAGAGCTCCTACATTGTTTTCCCCAGAGCAAAGAGCTCCTGTGTTGTTTTCTCCAGAGCAAAGAGCTCCTGTATTGGTTTCCCAAGAGCAAAGAGCTTCTACATTTTTCTCCCCAGAACAAAGAGCTTCCAGATCATTTCCTGAATTTAGAACTGCTATGTTGTTATCCTCAGAGCAAAGGTCTCTTACTTTGTTTTCTTCTGAGCAAGAGGCTCCAACTGTGTTTTCTTCTGAGCAAGGAGCTCCTAAGTTGTGTTCTCCAGGGCTAGGAGTTTCCATGTTGTTTTCTCCTGAGTTTAAAACTCCTTTGTTGTCATTATCTCCTGAGATTCAAGTACCTGTGTTATTACTATCTCCTGAGTTTAAAGGTGCTGTATTGTCACCTCTTGAGTTTAAAGTGTCCATGTTGTCACCTCCTGAAGTTAAAGGTTCCATGTTGACACCTCCTGAGGTTAAAGGTTCCATTTTGACACCTCCTGAAGTTAAAGGTTCCATGTTGACACCTCTTGAGGTTAAAGGTTTCATGTTGACACCTATTGAGGTTAAAGGTTCCATGTTATTATTTGCTGAGTTTGAAGTTTCCATGTTGCCATTATCTCCTGAGTTAGAAGTGTCTGTATTATCCCCAGAGCCAAAAGTTCTTGTCATCTCCAGCGGGGAAAAAAAAAACAAAAAACTCCTATGTTGATATCTCCAGGGCAAGAGGTCCCTATGCTGTTTTCTCTTGAGCAAAAAACTCCTGTTATCTTCGGTGCAAAGAGCTCCACTGTTGCCATCTGCTGAGCTTAAAGGTCTATGTTGTTATCTCCTAAGCAAAAAGCTTCTATGTTATCTTCAGAGTAGGAAGCTCCCAGGTTGTTTTCTTCTTAGCAAAAGACTCCCATGTCTTCTTCTGAGTTTCAAGGTTGTATGCTGTCATCATCTGAGTTTAAAAGGCTTCTATGTTACCTCCTGAGTTTGGAGCCCCTGTGGTTTTGTCCCCGGAGTGCAGGCCTCTTTTGGACCTGGCCCCTGGGCTCTGTGCTCCCATGGTGCCTTGTTGCTCCATCTGATGGCCCATGGACTCTGATAGGCCACCCCAACATGCCATGGTCAACTGTCTGGTGGCCCTTGGACTTTGGTAGGCCAACTGACACACCGTGTCCATCCACCTGGTGGTCCAGGCACTTTAGTAAGCCACCTGATGCACCATGCTCATCTGTGCAGTGGTCCTTGGACTTTAGTAGGCCACTTGGCGTGTCATGTCCATCAGTCCGGTGGTCCAGGGACTTTGGCCGACCACCTGATGAACATTTTTCCTTTGATTGCACTCTCATTTTGCCCCGCCGTGCCTGTATCCCCTTCCTCCCACCCGATTGGGGTATTCTCTGTTTTGTTTGAAGGGCATCTAGAATCTGCTCTTGGGGAAGGGGGGGCTGTCATAATCTGGGCTTGGTCACAGGATCAAGCCCCCACTTTATGTTCATTTATTGTTTTTCTGGGATTATTTATTAGTTTTTTGCCCTCTGTGTTCCCCTGAGTCCTCTGCCATTGTCTTCTGTGTCATCCCTTGTCTGGTCCTGGGGTGTTGTGTTTAAATGTTTACCTACTGTTGCAGCTTTTCATGTTTTCCGTACCCATAGCCACTGCCCTCTCTGTATTACTCCTGTATTGTTGTCCTGTTTCATGTGTATCCCCTATTTGTGATTGTGAAGCTTGACCCATCCTGTGCTCCTCACCTGCAGCCACTTCCGTGCTACCCTTGATTGTTCCCCAGCTGTCTCTTTTTTGTAATCATTTGTTTCCGTATACACTAGTCACAAAAAGTTGGGGATATGTAGCTTTTAGGTGAAATTTAAGGAAAGTGTAAAAAGTTCACACTACAGTAATATAATATCATGAAAGTAAGGCATTTAAGTAGAAGCATTCAATGGTGATTTCGTCATCTCAAACAATTTATTGAAATAAAAGCTGACAACAGTGGTGAGTATATCACAATAAAAAATGTCAGGGTCTCAATAACTTGCCGTGCCCTTGAGCATCAATTACAGCTTGACAACGACATCTCATGCTGTTCACAAGCAGACTTATTGTCTGCTGAGGCATGGCATTGCACTCTTCTTGAAACGTGGCACTCAGGTCATTGAGGTTGTGGGGTGCAGGGTAACGAGCCTCTAAATTGCGATCAGGTCTGGAGAAAGTGCAGGCCACTCCATTTGAGGTATCCCACCCTCCAGCAGCCGTTTCCTAATGATGTGACCTCGATGAGCTAGAACATTGTCGTCCATGAAGATGAAATTAGGCCTGTGTTGTTCATGCAGGAGCACAATGACTGGATTAATGATGTTATACAGGTAGTATCAGCTTGTCACTGTACCATTCACAAGGTGTAGGACAGTTCTCTATTGACTAGACACACCTGCCCAGACTGTAACACCACCGCCAAAGGCTCATCTGGTGATGACGGTGGCTGATGCATAGCGTTCTACTTGACGTCTCCAACATCATTGGCAGCCATCATTTCTGTTCAGCATGAATCGACTTTTATCAGAGAACAGCACCGAGGCTCACTGGTCCCTTGTACAGCATAAATGCTCCCTGGCCCATGCAAGACGATGATGCCTGTGCCTGGTGTGGTCAGGTACCCTTGCAAGTCATCTAACATGCAGACGACGCTGATGTAAACAGTTTTGAATGGTCTTACATGACACTTGGATGCCTCTCACCTCCCTTAAATGTGCCTGGAGTTAAGTAGCATTCATCATCCGGTTCTGCAGGGCACTCTTCACAATGAAGCTCATTTGGTCACATCCCATCAGCATGGGATGTAGCCAAAGGACGTCCACTTCTATGCCTTTCTGTGACTTTTCCAGTCTCTCTGTATCTCTGTTGAAACCTGCTGATGACACTCTGAGACACTCTAAGCTCAGTGGCCACTTCCCTCTGAGAACATTCTGTTTGAAGCCTTGCAATGGTGAGGTACTGTTAATGAATTGTTAGATGTTGTCTTGGTCTCATGATGTCAAAATGTGAACAGCATGATGAAGAGGACTGCTTAAATACCAATTCTTATTGAACCAGAAAATTTAATGGTTGATTCATGGATCAAACACCTGCTGTGAATTTTGCTGTTAAGCAACTTGTTAGAGAATAGCAAGTTACACAAAAAGTTCTGAAACATTGAACAGATGGAAGTGTGCATTTAAAAGGACAGAGAATGTCAAATTAAGTTCACCTGAAAAGGTTATAGTGCATTTTAGGGGCATTCTGAAATTTCACCCGAAAGCCAAATATCCCTAACTTTTCGTGAGTAGTACATATGTGAGTGTTCTGTCTCAGTCCAGTGTGGCGTCATTAATGTTTAAGTGGTTCCCTGGGCGAGTCTCCCCGGGCTCTGTACCGAGTTCTCAGTGAGTTTATTTATCCTCAGTGCTCTCAGCCCCTGTGCTGCTGTTAATTTGACTTTGAGTTTTTTCTACTAAATTACCACTTTGTGCCAAAGTCCTGCCTGCACCGAGTCCAATTTTTTCACCACCACATCTGCTCACTAAAAGCAGATTTATGACAAACAGTCGATCTGTGATTACGTACAACTGCCTTAATCTACTTCTAGCATAATGCATGCAAATGCACTGACTGCACAATGACCTCTTGACTTGGACTTTTGACTGTAGAATCTCTTGTGAAAGTAAAGAAAGCTTTGACCTCTGGTCTTGGTTAAGGCATTCTTGACGATTTTATCTTAATACTGGATGAGAAATGTAGTTTATAGTGCTGTACTTCTACAGCTGTATGGTGACAAACTGAAACCTGTTGGCTTTGGTAATATTTCCAATAATGAAGTAATGGAATCTGTAATTACCAGTTCATTATGAAATCTATAATGAGAAATTGAGCATTTATAATTTGGAGCTGAGAAATGCAAGGCAAACATATTTTTTGACTTCATTGCTTAAAACAGCAATAATCCACACACCTTGTTCACTACTGTTGACAGGCTAACAAATTCCCCTGTGTCAGTAGCTCCTGAACTTCTATCCAACCGTACCTGCAATGACTTTAGAAAATTAGAAAATTAGAGAGTCAGTCAGTGCTCCTATGCCAGGTGCTGGACATGTACTTCCTCTGTGTCCACGTAGAGAAGACATAAACACCATGGCAAAATTTTTTTCCAATCAATCATAAACTCTTGGATGACATCATACGCCACCTGAAATCCACTACCTGCTGCATTGATACTCTCCCAACAGGTTTTTTTTTTTTTAAGTGCTTCATATTGTATGGCCGTAGATCTACTGCAGATCATAAATATGTCCCTGCATTCAGGTGTCTTCCCTCAGTGCTTTAAAACAGCTGTTATCAAGCCACTTCTAAAAAAGAGCAACCTAGACACCTCACTCATGAACAGCTATAGGCCCATTTCAAACCTCCCCTTTCTTTGTAAAATAATAGAAAAAGCTGTTTTTTCAACAATTGTGCAACTTTCTGACATTAAATAACTGTTTTGATGTCTTCCAGTCAGGTTTTAAGCCACACTGCAGCACTAAGACTGCTCTAGTTAAGGTCCTTAATGACATCCACTCCAACACAGATAATGGCAACATTTCAATCTTGGTTCTACTGGACATCAGTGCTTCATTCAACACGTTTGACTGTAATATCTTACTAGACTGGCTGAAAAACTGGGTGGGACTTTCTGGTACAGCACTTAGCTGATTCAAGCCCTATTTAGAAGAAAGGGACTATTTTGTGTCTATAGATAACTACAAATGTGAGCAAAAAAAAAAACAAAAAAACCCAAAAACCTGTGGAGTTCCCAAGGTTCAATTTTGGGACCTTTGCTTTTCAACTTCTATATGCTCCCACTAGCTCAAATCCTAAAAAAAAATAAATAAAAAAAAATATTACTATAATTATGCAGATGATACACACATCTACATAACCGTCTCACCAGGAGACTATGGCCCAGTTAAAACCCTGATCAAATACATTGGTCAAATTAAAGAGTGGATGTGCCAGAATTTTCTTCATTTTTTTTTTCTTCCCTTGTCCTGTCAGGAAGCTAGATAAGCAGAAAAGAGATCTGTTACCCTTATTGTGCCTAAACAGATTTAGAATTATCTTCAGTCAAACGAAGACAAAACCAAAATAATAGTTTTTGGAGCCAAAGAAGAAAGACTCAAAGATAGTACTTAGCTTTAATCAATGATGCTAAAACCCAACAGCCCAGCAAGAAATCTGGGTGTAGTTCTGGGCTCAGACGTGAATTTTAACAACCACATTAAGACAGTAATGACATCCACCTATTATAACTTAAAGAACTGTTGTGATTCCCCGTACACTTTTATGCAGCGCACGGAGAAAAGAATTAAAATCCACTTGCAGGAGATAGTTGTGTGTATTTATTAACAAAAAGTGAATAAACAGTCCAAAATAACAGGTGAGTTGCTCAGGATAAACAAGGAAGTCCTCCAGGACGCTCTACAGACATAAGTGAGAATTAAACTGGGAAAAATGTCCTTAAACACAACAGACGGAACTGTAGCGGGAGACAGACATGGGAAGCCCAGGTTGGACAGCAGGGGCGAAGCAGTTTGTACTCACAAGGCTGGAGCTGTCCCAGTCAAAAACCAATAATGAGACACAGCTGATCACACTGACCAGAGAGGGAGGAATGGCTGAGCTGTCAGGTAGCTGGGCCACCCCAGAGGCTCCCTGAAAGCGCCTGATGGAAAATAGGACACGAAATACACAAAAGAACGAGCAGCCACCGCATCATAGAACTGGGCTTGAAACATCAACCCCAGTTCATGACAGAGCCTCCCCATCAAGGGTTGGAGCCCAGACACCCCAGTAACATCAAAAAAGAAAAACAAAAAAGCACGGCAAGGGGAACCCCCCTTCCCCCTGGGGAATTATCACAACAAACCAGGGCGGGAGGTGGGGGAAACTGGTCAGGAGGGAAACAACAAGTGCAACAACACAGGAAAATAATACACCAAAGCACACTGAAACTCAACCCCACAAAACCCAGGACAAAGCCCCCAAGGCCTGAGAGTTTAAAAGTTTAGGGGGGCCGGCTAAAGTCCCCAGGCCACAGGGTGGCGAGCAGAGACCAGTCAGATGGTCTGACCACATCCAAACCTAGTCAGACCGCCCGGGAGAGCGGGTCAGGAGGCCGGCCAGGGAAACTGGGCCACCTAGCCCCATAACACAGTTTACCGGGCGGATGGCCTGGGTCCTTAAGCCATCAGTCCAACAAAGGTGGCCTGGGAGGAGGTCTCCCCACGAGAAAACTCAAAACAGGGAGAGGAAGCCAGGAAGAGGGAACTCCGATGTTGTCAGACAGTGACGAGAGGGGAACTGGCCTGCCCCCCATAGCCTCGAGCTGAGGAATAGCTGCACCCACGGTGGTTCCAGTCCGGGACCATGCTACACCCACGGAGGCTCCAGGCTGACGCTTCATGGCACCCGCGGCAGACCCCAACCGGGCCATAGCAGCAACCTTGATGGCCCCGGCTTGGGACCGCGCTGCACCCTCGGTGGACCCCAACTGGGCCAACGATGCACCCTCGGTGGACTCCAGCTGTGCCAATGATGAGACTGGAGCTCCAAAGCACCCCCGGTTGGCTCCAGCTGGAGCTCTGCAACACCTGCGGTGGGCTCTGGTTAAAGCTCTGCAACACCTGCGGTGGGCTCCAGCTTGAGCTCTGCAGCACCTGTGGTGGGCTCCGGCTGGAGGTCTGTAGTACCAGTGGTGGGCTTTAGCTGGAGCTCTGCGATGCTCGCAGTAGAGCAGCTTACAGCAGGGGTAGCTGGGACCTTCGTTGGTGGACCTTGATCTTCAGAGGCCTCTGGCCGTTCTGACTCCTCTCCGACAACCCTGGGAGTAAGCTTAGAGATAGCAGAAAAGGGAGAAGGGTCAGGGTCGCCACCAGTGGCGGAGCCCGGCGAGGCAAGCTCAGGTGTGGCAGGCAGCTGCACCCATCCCTCCTTGCCAAAGGCCAGACAAGGATGCTCAGAAACAGGGGAAAGAGAAATAAATGAGAGCACCTGCCTGAGCTCGAGCTCCACCGCCATCCAGGACTCCGTCGATCCTGATGATGGCGCCATGGGCCCGGCCTCACGATGGTTCAGCACTGGTGTGCTACAGTGGTGGCCCCCACAGCAGGTGTGATCGTCTTGACAGTCCCGGTCACCTCCAGTGATATTTCCAACACAGGCGACCTCCCCGACGTGGATCCTGGAGGCAGTGTTGCTGGGCTCGAGGAGACTGAAGCCAGGGGACGTTCTTTCATCTGTGCAAGCTTCAGTTCGGCTACAGAGCCCTCCCTCCGATCGTAATGATGCTGCGGAGCTGGGGTGGAGTCCTCCAGTACCATGGATTCCTCCATCATCCAGCAATCGAGCACTGGGGCTGATGGACACTCAGCAACAGATGATGGAGACGTGGAGGAAATGTGAGAATTAATTACTTTTGCAGCAGGGGGAGAGCACTCAGGCAACTGCATAGCCTGGGGCTCTCTCCCGGGGGACAGACAAGGTTTATCATTGTTAACTGAGATAGAATAAAAACACACTTGCCTGACCTCCCGGGTCTGGATGTTGACTGCTGTGGACAGCATGCTGTCATCCTCCTCCGTGTTAATGGTTCTTCTGGGCCCCTCGGAGGTTGGTGGAGGAGCTGGCTTGAACGACACAGGAGTGAGTGTGTCAGGAAAAGCTCTGGCAGTCCCTTCGGTGGCAAGAGAGGACAACCCAACGACGGAGGCTGAGGCTGAATCAGAAGAGGCACCGGCTGGTGTGATAGCTGGCACAGAGGAGGGCATCGCCGCAGAAGTGGTCGGGCATGACATCCAGGATTTGGCTGCCGATGAGGTGATGGGCTTCTTCTGGCAATTTGACACAGGATGATGCTTACACCATGTGGTTAGCTCCTCCGAGGCTTCTGGTTCCCCCTGCATCCCGCGACCTCCTACCAGAACCGGCAAAGAGTTAGGAGACAGAGAAACAGGTGATGGAGGAGAGGTTACAGCAGCTGATTGGGGAGCCCCAGTGGATTGTAAAAGCTGGAGCTCCTCCACTGGAATCAGGCTAATCCCTTCAGGGGGGAGAGCTAGTGAACAGAGAAGGACTTGCCTGAATTCCTGCTTGGTGATGGTGCCAGCTGCTGCCTCGGTGTCTCGCTCCATCCTCCCGGGAGTAAGGTGAGACGTCTGGCGGGAAGAGGAGGGCACCGGCTCATGAGGTGAATGGCGGGCTCTTGGCTTCCGGGAGCACTTCGTAGGTTGCCGTGGTCACGCTCCGAAGGTCCCTCCTGCAACCTCTTTGAAAGGTTGTCATGACTCAACAATCTTGGTCAGCAGCAACGTCAACCCTGGATATTTCCATAGACCGGGGCACGTCTGGAGCACCCCGACCGCGATGTCCAACAAACAAAAGTTTACCTCCGGGGAGTTGGTGGCACAAGTTCTTGAAACAAAGTCCACTGCCTGGTTGGCCACTGCGCACTCCTTGGGGCTCAGTCCAAAAACCGAAAAGTCCATGGTTCACAGGCTGGAGAAGACACAGAAGAGGGGAAAAAAAAGGAAAACACACAAGCACAACCTCCTCGCTGGGTTTTACACTGGCCGGATCATCTTGTTGTGATTCTCCGTGCACTGAGAAAAGAATTAAAACCCACTTGCAGGAGATAGCTGTGCATATTTATTAACAAGATATGAATAAACAGTCCAAAATAGCAGATGAGTTGCTCAGGATATACAAGGAAGTCCTCCAGGACGCTCTACAGACATAAGTGAGAATTAAACTGGGAAAAAATGTCTTTAAACACAACAGATGGAACTGTAGCGGGAGACAGACAGGGGAAGTCCAGGAAAGAACCTCCATGCAGAACTGGATGGCAGGGGCGAAGCAGTTTGTACTCACAAGGCTGGAGTTGTCCGAGTCAAACCAAGTAATAATCCAGGCAAAACAAAACCAAGCAGTTGAAGGTGAACAACGCCACACAGAGTGATGTGGTACCGGGAAACAGGCAGGGCATCTAGTTATGTGTGACGGAGCACAAACAGTGAGTAAACAGTCAGTGTTGGACAATGATCCAGCAATCTCTTCCAGCAGGCACAGAGCTTAAATAATGCCAAACTTAATGAGGAAAGAGATTGCCGGTGTGTGTAGCGTGAGTGAGTGTGAAAATCAATAATGAGACACAGCTGATCACACTGACAGGAGAGGGAGGCGTGGCTGAGCTTTCAGAGAGCTGGGCAACCCCAGAGGCTCCCTGAAAGCACCTGATGGAAAATAGGACATGAAATACACAAAAGAATGAGCAGCCACTGCATCATAGAACTGAGCTTGAAACACCAACCCCAGTTCATGACAAAGAACATAGCGAGGATTAAAGATTTGATGTCTCAGCAGGATCTAGAAAAACTTGTCCATGCATTTATCTTCAGTAAACTGGACTACTGTAAAGCTGTCCTCGCAGGTCTCCCTAAAAAGTCCATCAGACAGATGCAGTTAGTTCAGAACGCTGCTGCTTGAGTCCTCACTAAGACCAAGAAAGTAGATCATATAACTCAAGTCCTCAGATCTTTACACTGACTTCATGTTTGTAAAAGAACAGATTTCAAAATACTCCTGGTGATTTGTAAAGCTCTGAGTGGTTTTTAGCCTAAATACATTTCAGATCTGCTGGTCCATTATGAACCATCTAGCGCTCTCTGGTCGTCAGGGTCAGGCCTACTGTCTGTGTCCAGAGTTAAAACCAAACATGGTGAGGCAGCGTTCAGTTTTTATGGTCCTCACATATGGAACAAACTCCCAGAAAGCATCAGGGCTGCTGAAACTCTCTGCTGCTTTGAACACTTAATCTGCTACAGTGCATTGTAACTTTTATTTCTTACACTTTTTCTGCCTTGTTCTATTTTAACTTGTTTTTGTTTCTCTTTATTTTTTTAGTTTGCTTTTAAATTCTTATGTATCACTTTTGCAGTTTGCTGAAATGCTCTAATGTTTTATGTAAAGCACTTTGAATTGTCTTGTATATGAAATGTGCTATACAAAAAGAACTTGCCTTTCCTTCACTACTAGGCAAGCCTAAGGGAATTTTACCAATAGGCTTTACTGCAGAATTCCTCTGTCTTTTCAGTCTGCTAGTTACTCCACGGTACAACAGTTTTAATCCATCTCCAATGCTTCCTGAATTGCTTTTCTTCTATCTGGTTTCTTGTACACAAAGTATGTCCACCTTCCTTCTGTCCATCATAACTGCCGCTCTCTCCCTTTATCAGCCATAGTCCCTACATTTAAAGTTCCTACTCTCTTTTTGAACTGGGGTTTGCTTATTTTGATAGACCACTCGAATCATTCCATTCCACATGAAGGATTCTGATGACCTATCTTTGAAGAATACAATTGATTTGGTGGAGAATGTCAAGGACATTTATATAAAAAAAGAAGTATTGGTAGTAAATATTGACAATGCTTTAACAGTATTCCAGCTAAAGAAGTGGACCCAACAATTGGTTACAAACTGGACAGAGAAAGTAGCACTCTTGTGTCAGACAGGACTTCTCTCTCCCCCTGATCATAGAATTTTGATATGGCTTAAACCAGTTCCTGTTGATGAATTCAGAAATGAAGAATGTAAAATGGACCCAGTAAAAACTAGGGGAGAAAAATCCTTATATGAATGAAATGGCTAATTAAGAAGGATGAAATGGTGATGGATGGGGCAACACAGGTGAACCCAGTCTTGACAACAACATGGCTGGGAACAGAATGCCTTTGTTTCTGCTGTCTTTGTGTTGCAAGCATATGGGTATATTATAATACAGATGTGGCATCATTTTGTCGGATCAATTCAACCTCTGCAAAGCTCTGCAATGGCACTCAGGGCACAGTCATTATTCATCAGCTCAGCCGTGAACAAGTGGGGACATTATGAAATTAGAAACATCTACATGAGATGATTGACAATGTCGCCGCTCATGTTTTGTCTGTGCTGCATATTCATGCAAATTACCACTATCTGGCCTCAATCCATTAACACATTTGAAACTTCACAGAAGCCCATTAATTTGTGCTGCTCCCAGAGTCTGCTGCACATTTATGGTATCTTTATGAGTCATTTTTTTCTCCTACCTCTTCAGTCCTATTGTCTTGTGGTGGCCTTGGGGTCCTCTATAAATTAATGGAAGGTTACATTGATTTACAAGTATTGATCTGGGTCTAATTATTGTTGCACAACCTAGCAATGATCTTACATGAAGTATAGTCAGAATGAGAGATAGGACCACCAACCAGAACATATGTCTCAAGGAAGGAAAATCCATAAGCACATCTTATCACAGACATACAATCAGCACATATGTTGAAGGATTGCTTATTAACACTCACCGTCTCCGCATTTAGACTCTGGCTATAAGTCATTGGGCCCATGCAAGAACATGTTACTATTCGTATACCATATATAAATCAGGTGTATTTTGTTAATAAACTGCATTAGTTCCATTGAGCCACTACTGATTCTACAGACTGTTCTTATGTCCTCCAAAGATGTAAACAGCATCTGTAAGTCACCTGAGACACATCCCTTTACATGAGAAGAGAGATAACAAGTCAACTGGAATGTTCCATTCTGTGAATTTTGCGTTATCACTGACCACAGATGCTACAGCCCCTGGTTTACTTCCTTTTCAATTCTGGTTGAACTCTGGACAAAAAAAATGATTCTTCCACATATGGGTATTTGATACATCTAAAAAACAATTATTTCCCACACTGCTACTGTTTTATTTCATTTCAGTGAACCTGTAACCACATGACACCTAATCCTAAGGAAAGGAGCATTATACCAAATTAATCACACCTGTGGATGCACACCTTATATACAGTATATCCCATGCATCCACCCACTCTTCCTCTTTATATCCTCCTGGTAAGTAAGAGCTAATTCCAGTCTGTTTAATGTTGTGTTTTGTGTGCTGTATGGGCTGCCTTACCCTGGATACCCCATCGCTGTGTCATAACCCTTTGAGTGTGAGATTTTGCGTGCCCCTAGTGGCAGAGCACGGTGCTGCACCTGTCACCTCACTCTGACATCTTTGGCTGCACTGAGGATTTGTACTGATTTGTACTGATCTGCCAGTTTCAGAAGGTGGCAGACATGCGTCGGAGGACTCAGTGGATGACACGTAGTGCACGAACGAAGAAGAACTCCTCATTTGCTTTTCCTGTTTTCATCCTTTTAGCCCAGAAAGCTAATATGGCTGCCGTCCATCGTCATGCACCATCACAGACGGCTTCGTACACGGAAAATAGCCACGGGCTACAAGCGAAATTTATGCGGGATAATCATATGACTTTGTCGATGTGGTAGAGAGCATAAATGACCAACGGAATGCACAATAACGACCACGATTGACTAAAACGCACCGACCATGGCAGCGAGTGAGTCTCCTTAGCCGCCGGAAAGTGACAAATTTCTTTGTTTTGTTTTTTTTTTTATATTGTACTGATTTCTTGTTCATATACTTTGAAGATAAGATGATAATGTACCTCTGTACAAAAAACAGTGTCAAAAGACTGAACCATTCTAAGATAAGATAAGATAAGATAAGCCTTTATTAGTCCCACAATGGGGGAAATTCCAGGATTGCAGCAGCACAGGGATAGCAACATTCAGAGCAACAATCAGAAGGCAAGAAAGAAAAAAAAACAAGAGCAGCGAGTATACATATAAACATAAATATATAGACACACGATGCGGAGCATTGCAGCTAGATGGAATAAATATATCGATATATAAACGCACCGACCATGGCAGCGAGTGAGTCTCCTTAGCCGCCGGAAAGTGACAAATTTCTTTGTTTTGTTTTTTTTTATATTGTACTGATTTCTTGTTCATATACTTTGAAAATAAGATGATAATGTACCTCTGTACAAAAAACAGTGTCAAAAGATTGAACCATTCTAAGATAAGATAAGATAAGATAAGCCTTTATTAGTCCCACAACGGGGGAAATTCCAGGATTGCAGCAGCACAGGGATAGCAACACTCAGAGCAACAATCAGAAGGCAAGAAAAAAAAAAAAACAAGAGCAGCGAGTATACATATAAACATAAATATATAGACACACGATGCGGAGCATTGCAGCTAGATGGAATAAATATATCGATATATAAACACACAGTGCGGAGCATTGTAGCTAGATGGAATAAATATATGAACATATAAACACACAGTGCGGAGCATTGTAGCTAGATGGAATAAATATGTGAATATATAAACACACACAGTGTGAAGCGTTGTAGCTAGATGGTATAAATATATGAATATATAAACACACAGTGCGGAGCATTGTAGCTAGATGGAATAAATATATGAATATATAAAAACACAGTGCGGAGCATTACAGCTAGAGGAACAAACATGCAAATATATAAACGCACACAGTGTGGAGCATTGTAGCTAGATGGAATAAACATGTAAATATATAAACACACACAGTGCGGAGCATTGTAGCTAGATGGAACAAATATGCAAACACATAAACACACACAGTGCGGAGCACCGTAGCTAGATGGAATAAATATGTAAACATATAAACACACAGTGTGGAGCATTGTCGCTAGATGGAATAAATATATAAATATACAAACACACACAGTGCGGAGCATTGCAGCTAGATGGAATGAAACAGCATAACCGTCTACTTAGTTATCGTACATGGTATGATTATGTACCCATACATATTGTCACCCTCCGTAGCTACCGGTATTTTCCTAGTTGTATACCGGAGGGGACCATTGTGTAAGTCTATTGCGTCTTTTGCATTCAATACTATTAGGTTGTCACGTCTTTTTGCTATCTCTGTGAGCAGCCCTGCTTAGGTTATACAGTCTGACAGCCGTTGGTAGGAAGGACCTGCGAAACCTCTCGGTGGTGCACCTAGGATGATGTAGTCTGCTGCTAAATGAGCTCCTTAGTGCATTCAGTGTGTCCTGCATAGGGTGGAACTCGGACTCCAGCAGAGATGACAGTTTACCCACCATCCTTCTCTCTCCCATCTCCTCCACTGGGTCAAGGTGCTGCCCCAGGACAGAGCTAGCTTTCTTGATCAGTTTGTTCAGTCTCTTCCTATCGGAGACTCTAAAGTGGCCCTAGGTGTGAGTGTGTGTGTGAATGGTTAAGGGATAGTGCCGTATCGTGGCTGCTTCATCCATCCAGGTGGTGGATGTCCTCAATTTCCCCTCTGGGGATCAATAAAGTATACTAAAGCTAAAAAAAAAATAATTAAAAAAAATTTTAAAAAAATCTATCGGCTGCTGTAATGCCACTGTCCCAGCAGACCACTGCAAAAGTGATGGCTGATGCCACCACCGTGTCATAGAATGTCTTCAGCAGCGCCCCTTGTACACCAAGAGACCTGAGTCTCCTCAGTAGGAACAGCCTGCGCTGTCCCTTCTTGTAGAGTGCGTCAGTATTGTGTGACCAGTCTAGTTTATTGTTCAGATGAACACCCAGGTACTTGTAGGATGTCACCATCTCAATGTCTGTTCCCTGGATGTTTACTGGTGCTGTGATGGGTTGTCCTTGCCTGCGGCAGTCCACCACCAGCTCCTTAGTTTTCCTCGCGTTGATCTGGAGGCAGTTCCGATGGCACCAGTCCACAAAGTCCTGGATAAGCCCTCTGTACTCAGCTTCATCTCCGTTGGAGATGAGGCCAAAGATCGCGGAGTCGTCAGAGGACTTCTGTAGATGGCAGTGTCTTGTGTTGTGTGAGAAGTCCGCAGTATAAAGGGTGAACAGGAAGGGAGCCAAAACCGTTCCCTGTGGGGCCCCCGTGCTACCAGTGATCGTGTCGGACACACAGTCCCGGGTTCTCACAAACTGAGGCCGGTTTGTGAGGTAGTCCAGGATCCATGATGACAGGTGCTGGTCCACCCCTGCGCACAGCAGCTTGTCCTTCAGGATCATCGGTTGGATGGTGTTGAAAGCACTGGAGAAGTCAAAGAACATGATCCTCACTGTATTCCCGGGCTTCTCCAGGTGGAACAGAGAACGGTGAAGGAGGAAGATGACCGCATCCTCCACCCCAATACCATGCTGGTAGGCGAACTGAAGTGGATCCATCGCTGGACCCACCAGGGGGTGGAGGTGAGCAAGGAGCAGTCTCTCCAGGGTCTTCATCATGTGGGACGTCAGGGCCACTGGTCTGTAGCTGTTCAGATCTTTGGGGTGGGAAGTCTTTGGTACAGGTACCACACAAGATGTTTTCCACAACTGTGGTACCCTCCCCAGCTTCAGGCTCAGGTTGAAGATGTACTCCACAATCCCACACAGCTGGTCTGCACAGGACTTGAGGAGCTTTGCACTGATGCCGTCCGGTCCCGACGCCTTCCTCGCCTTGATCTTCCTCAGCTCCGTCCTCACCTGGGTCTTAGTGAGGGTCAGGTTGGGGGGCTGTGTGTTGGGAGTGTGTGTGTGTGGGGGGGGTGATGGTGGAGTGGGGAGTGGGCAGCAGGACTTGATGTCTTCAGTGGCAGCAGTGGTTGTTGTGCAGTCGGGGGCGAGGGCGGTTGGTCAAACCTATTAAAAAACAGATTCAGATTGTTCGCCCACTCCCTGCCTCCCGTGGCCTGGGGGGAGGTATTCTGGAGCCCAGAGATGGTTTTAAGGTTTCTCCAGACCCCACTGATGTCGCTCTGTTGCAGCTTGTCCTCCATCTTCTTCCTGAAGCAGTCCTTGCCTTCTCTGATCTTCCTCCTCAGCTCCCTCTGTACGGACTTCAGCATCTCCCTGTTCCCCGACCTGAAGATCCTCTTCTTCTCTCTCAGAAGTGTTTTTATCTCAGGGTTGATCCAGGGTTTGTTGTTTGAACAACACCGTATGGTCTTGGTGGGTACGATGTTGTCCACACAGAAGCTGATGTAGTCCGTGATGGTGTGAGTGAGGCCATCGATGTCCTCACCATGTGGATCGCAGAGCTGCTCCCAGGCGGTGGTTTCAAAACAGCCCTTTAGAGTGTCCATTGCCTCCTCAGACCATAACTTCACTGTGCGCGTGACCGGAGGTTGTCTGTACACTAGGGGTTTGTACACCGGCCGGAGATGAACCAAGTTGTGATCCAATCTCCCGAGTGGGGGGAGTTGTAATGAGGTGTACATATTTCTTTGTGTAAATATGTCCAAAGTCCGCTTTTGACTGAGTTATGTAATTCAGTATAGCTGCCGTTGCATTATGCAAATTAGATGCGTAATATCACTCATGTCTGAAACTTTGGATCATATTTTACATCTTTCTAATTGACAGTAAGCCATTATCTCTTCCCACTTTCAAGTTATAGCCTGGGAAATCTGAACTATTTTATTGACAAAAAATATTTACCACTCTTGACCACTAGGGGTAATGTCGCAATTCGGCGACAGTCACACTCAAAGTCATAAAATTATGCTTTTCTGCTGAATGAGAGAAGGTATGCAGCGGCTGTGTAGCACGACCTGCACTGTCCATGCCTGCTTGAGGTATGTAATATACACTTGCCTTCTTTTCAGCCGGAACTGTTAACAGTTTAGTAGCATGAGGTATGTACTACCCTTACCTGTCTAAGGTTTGTGATGTATTTTGTGCCTTCTCTTCAGCCAGAAGAACTGTTTTACAGCTTAACAGCACATGATATGTTTTATCTGCTTGAGATTTGTGATATATTTTTGCCTTTGTCAAGGAGAAATTGCTTAACAGTTTAACAGTATGGTACAATTTGCCGTTAATTCTGTATCATTTTGTTTTTCTAGACTGAGAGTCATCTTCTTAAAAAAAAGAAAAAAGGAGACATCTTCTTTGTCTGGGTACTGAGCACTCCTGTGCTTGGTGCACTCTCGCCACCTTTTGTGGGGGAGTGGTACTGCATACAGGTGGGAACTGAAATCTGATATTTCTATGTTGTCTTATGACTTGCACACTTTAAATTAAATCACCCTTATTGTCATTCAACCGTACAACCAATCATGTACAGTAGAACGAGATTGTGCTTTACCTATCTACAGTGTCAATCACGCACACCCCAGTGCAGAATCAGAGGGCCGCTACCATGCAAGGCGCCGCTACAGATTTCCCTCCTCCATTCCATTATTGCTGAGCACCAAGCTGGACGGCAGGAAGTTCCACTTTTATATGGTCTTCGGCATGACCTGGCCGGGATTTGAACCCCTGCCTCCCGGGTGTGGGGCAGATGCTCTACCAACTGAGCCACCACTCCTGTACCTCATGGAACAGCCCTTTGCCCTGTTTATAATGACATTAATAATAATGATGAGAATAACTGTCTTGTTTTCTCTGCTGTTGTTCTCCTGGAGAAATAATGGCATCTGTGGGGAGTGAAGGAGGAGGAAAAAGCCCGGACACTGGTATGCCACCATCCCCAGGCTCTGTCCCTCCAGGTTTAAATGCTCCAGCTGGAACTGGGGAGGCCAGCAGGAAGCAAGAGCGGATTGAAGGAGTCAGCCACACAATCCAGTGGGTGGATTTCATGCAGAACCTGTCACGTGCCGAGCCGGCTTGGCTTTCCCCGGCTCTATCTCTATCTCTTTGTGGGGTTGGCTTTGCTGGTTATGTGTGTTTTGATGTATTCTTGTACTTATGCCATGCCTCTAGCCACTGCCTGACCGGCAGCTGTTAGTCAGCATCTGTCATCACCTTTCTCTCATGCTGCTGACAGGCTAACGCTGACGTGGCCTAGCCACGTCCCCTCGCTCTCCTTCTGGTGCATCAGCTGTTTCCAGTCCCCGGTAATTATCTGTCCGTGCCTCGCCCAGGTGATTCCTATTTGTCACGCCAGCGGTGTCTGTATTAAAGGAGCTCTTCGCTAGACAGACGCCGCTGGATTATTGTACTGGTTAGATGGTTTCTCTCTGCCGTCAACCGTCACGTCAGTAAGGACTGTCTGTGTGTCTTGGATTCTCGCTGTGACAACTCGGTCTGCCCCCCCACTGTAACTGCCTGTGCGCTGTTCCGCCGCTGTTTTCCTCCTGTGTGTGTATAGGGCAACCTTGAGGACGCTAACAAGGATCCAAGCTGTTCTGTGTCTGTATGTTAAGTTGTGTGTTAATAAATGTGTGTGTGTGGTGTAACCCAACATTTAAGTCCTCGTCCTTTCTCCCCTCGCCGTGCACTAGGAAAAGCGCACGGGCATGTTCATGACAGAACCAATTGGAGGAAATGCATAAGACCATTGAACATATGGCTGCAAATCATCTTTGCCTTTGGGGTATGCCACACCAGGCCCCTGTATGTGTCTCTTGTGGCCTCTTAGGTAAGACCATCAGTTCTGGCTGTGGCACCACATATATATCTGCAGAAGTAGTGGGCATGTCTAAGGAGGCTGCTGCCCCTCATTCTGGACTCAGTATTTTGAATGGTGCTGCAGAGCAGGGTTTGGATGGTGTGTTGAAGGTGACTCTACCTGTGCACTGCTGGTTGGAGCTTCCCCACAGACAGCAAGTCTATATGCCACCCTAATGGCAAGTGTCATGCCACTGATGAGTGAGTGGCTAGTGCCTACAAGTCTGTTGCTATGGCCTCTAGGCTGGCAAATGCTACTGCACTTCTTTTAGTGTATTTGCAAGGTTTGAAAAGTGACCTAGAGTCAAAACCTGGTGAAGCATCCTGTTTCCACTGATCATCCGGTCGAGTGAATGCTGGCGTGTTTTGCTGCCGCTGCTCTCCGGTTTTATTTTAACTTACTAGTTTTAACTTACTTGTTTTGTTATCTTTGAGAGTTTTCTTGTTTGGACTGAACTGCTTTATCTACGGGCTATTCCTACTGCAACTGATTCTTACCTCTTGTCCACACCTGACTCCTCCCATCACCTGGTGCTTGAAACAACTATGTGGATAAAGGGGTTGTGCATGTGGTCTGCTCACCTGGGCTGCCCTGTCCTTGGTCCATTGTCCTGTGACAGCGTTGCTCCAGTATTCTGCTAATGAGCTCCTGCAACTGCGGTTCCACCAGACAGTTCCACCACCTGTGGCCCTTCATCTCTACATGGAAATCACTGTGCATCCTCACTGCAGATACATACACTGAAAATCCCATCAGAGCTTCAATTACGACAGTCATTCCATAAGGTCCATTTGGTCCACAGCTCATCATCCTCCCCGTAACACCGCCCATGCTGCTGACCACAGTGTGTTAGCCTGCCTAGCTAGGTCGGCTAACCCCACCATTAAACAAGGTAACACCAGTCTCAGCTTTGGTCTGCTTAACATCTGCTCTCTCACGGGCAAGGACCATCTTATCCAGGACCTCTTCTCAGAACGTAAGTTGAATTTTCTCTGTTTATGTGAAACTTGGCAACAGCCAAATAACTTAGCCTCTCTGAACGACTGCACTCTGATGGGGCTTATTTACACCTGCCATCCCCGTGGCTCTTACCGTGGCAGGGGTGTTGCTATGATTCACCCCGAGAGGTGGAAAGTCTTGCTGGTGTCTGCTCCAACTTTCCACTCATTTGAATATTCAGCATTACAACTCACTGGCATTATTCCCACCTTTATCTGTACTGTTTATAGGCCACCTAGGCCCAACAAGAACTTTTCAAATGACTTTGCAGCTCTCATCACTCATTTTTCCATAATATCTCCTAACTTGGTAATCCTTGGTGATTTCAATATTCACTTAGACAATGAAATAACACCTTTTGCCAAAGATTTTACATCTTCCTTGTACAGTTTTGGACTCTATCAACATATTAATTTTCCCTCTCACTGTAAAGGTCATAGTTTGGACTTGGTTTGCTGTTCTGGTGTTACTCCCACTTACTGTAAATCTCATTTTATCCCCTTTTCCGTCCATATGCTCATTTCCTTTAATATAAATTTATAAATTTTCAAAACCAACCCTCCCTGTTACATTACCTTCAGGAAAATTAGGGATATCAATCTTGACACTTTTTCATCTGCTATAAATCGCCTCCCCAGCTCAACTAGCCGCTCCATCCCCGGTCAATTAGTCTCCCACTTCAGTAAGAATCTACATAATCTCCTTAACACCTTTGCTTCACTAAAACAGAGATCTGTTTCTTTCTCCCTTTCTGCACCCTGGTATAATCCCTCCCTACGTGAACTAAAGGCCAAAGGATGTCAATTGGAACACCTTTTCAAGAAAACTGGACTAACCATTCAGAAAGAAATGTACAATAATCATATCTTGCTCTACAAAGACTCCATTGCATCAGCTAAATCTACATATTACTCTGATCTAATCCCATCCGATGAAGGCAACTCAAAGGCACTCTTTTCTCTCCTCAGCAATGCCACAAGGCCCCCGGACTCATTCCCCTCCTATATGCACTCACCCAGTTTCTGCACCTCTCTCATGTCATTCTTTATTTCCAAAATCTCCACTATCCATCAACAGCTTATGTCTGATGGAGCTGTAGTTTCTGGAGTGGATTCCCCAAAATATTTTTCTTCCATCATTCATCCCTTTTCAAGTTTTACACTCGCCTCCATAATTGACATATCCCAGCTAATTCATAAATCCAAATCATCCACTTGTCAACTTGACCCCCTCCCTACTGTCCTCATTAAAGCCTGCCTTCCTTCACTTTCTCCTTTGTTTACCACCATTATTCACTCTTCCCTCAATACTGGAATTGTATACTATAGAAACGGCACTGATCAAAATCATTAACAACCTCCTGATGGCTGCAGACTCTGGCTTACTCACCATACTCATTCTCTTAGATTTCACCGCAGCCTTTGACACCATTTCTTATAGCACCCTCCTAAATAGACTGGCTTCCATTGGTATCACCCACACTCCCCTCATTTGGTTCACTTCTTATCTCTCTGGCCCCTCTCAGTTCATCCAAATCAAATCCCACACCTCGAGTCTGTTTCCCATTTCTGCAGGTGTTCCCCAGGGCTCTGTCCTGGGGCCCCTTCTCTTCATTATCTACATTCTTCCACTTGGTTTAATTTTCCATAAATACAATATTAATTTCTATTGCTATGTGGATGACACCCAGGTCTACCTTTCCTCTAAACCCAATTCCATACTGCTACCTACCTGTCTTTCTGATTGTCTTTCTGGAATTAAATCATGGTTTATCTCTAATGTCTTCAAACTCAGTGGCAATAAAACAGAAATTACTTGTTGGTGCCCCCTCCATCTTATCCAAATCCTCCAGTTTCTGCATTGATATTAATAATTCTTCCATTTGCCATTCCCCTCAGGTTAACAGTCTGGGTGTCCTCCTCGACAACATTTTATCATTCCAGTCTCACATCACAAAAGGGCCTTTTCCACTAGCACGCTTTAGCGCGACACGGGACAGCTCAGCACGCTTTGTACGCTTTTCCACAAGCCCCAACACGGTTTAACAGCCGCAATTCTCAGCCCCGCTGAAGGGCAGGGTACAGCAGTGCTGAGCTGTGCCGTGTTGTGACGTTAACAGACTGGTCGCCGCTGATTGGTCAGGTCGTAACCGGCGCTGATTGGTCAGGTTGTAACCGCCCCTCTCCTCCTCCTCATCTACCAAATCTTCACGACCTTCTCAATAAAGTTTTTGAAAAAAAAAAAAAAAAAGAATCTTCACGACCGCCTTTACTCAGCACGCAACCACTGTTGGCGGTTCCTTTTCAGTGTATTGCTGTGCTATTTTCATTTATTCTCTATCAAAAATGGCTTCGCGTAATACGGGTGTTCCATGGACCAATAAGGAGCTGCAGTGTCTGCTCACTGCATTGTCAGACGAACGTATGCAGCGCGAGTTAGACGGAGCCGCCCGGAATGAAAAAATATACCGGGAGGTCTCGACGTCGGAGTCCTTTAACGGTGAGTTTTAAGTTTTTTTTATTGTGCGTTTTTTCGCAAATATATTCGGTAAGACGCTCAGTTTATTTATGCAATAAAAAAGCCGTTCATTTGTGGATGGATCGCTGCTTTATTGCAGCACACTGCGGACTAAAGCTTTTATTTTAATTATTCATGAGAACAATACGCTGAAATAAGCTTATGTATTCTTGTTAAAAACTATTGTCTTTTCTGTATATATTGCACTTTCGTGCTGTATTTTATTGTGTGCATTTTCCTTGTAGAATCATCCCACGTGTCCGCCGCGACAGCCCGTCCGGATTATTCAACCGAGCCTTCCTGACCCACAGCTGGCAGAGACGCCTCCATTCATCCGAGTCGTGACCCAGTTTGGGAAGCTGGTGTAGACACTCAGTGGTCGGCGTGTATAAAATGTTGATTAACCTTCATGTTGTGTTGCAAAGTTTTTTTTTCTTTTAATATTTTGTATATAATAAAATGGAATTGTTTTGGAAAGTGTGGTTTGTCTGTTATAACACTGAATTATAAAACAGTATAATTACATAGAAATTCCATTGCCTAATCTGATCAAAATGATACTGATCTTCCTGTCAGGGGTCAACCATTGTAAAGGTAATGTAATTTTTAACTAGACCAAAAAACAAATGTTTTTGTAAGCTTTCTGCTCTTTTTATTGAAATATCATAAAAAATTAGCCCCACATGATCCAGTTCTAAACTTTGGGTACATTTTTTATGTTAACTTATAAGAAGTTGCACAGTTGGACTTTAAAATGCAGCAAGAGAGACTGATCAAGCTTACAAGTCAAAGTATGTAAAAAAGTAAGTATATGTAAATTGAATGTTCTATCGGCATTCCAAATTCAGAGAATTACAATACTTTAGAAGGAGTGAAGCATCATCTAAACGGAAAATAATAATACTGTTGTTCCAAACGTTGACCTGAAGGTGAAAAACATGATTTTTTTTAATTCAGTACATCCAAAATGCCCTAGGATGTAAAAAATAATAATTTGGTGTTGGGCAGTGTGCCACCGTGTCATTATTTAATACGAATAAAAACAAGTTTCAGCTCATTATTTCTAGGTCATTTGGCAGTTAATTCAAAACAAAAGTGACTTGTGTTGTTGCAGCTTAATTATGAGATAAAATTAATTGTGAGATAAATCCACAGAGCGAGCAAGGCAATAATCCTTGGATCCTTTTTTGTCTCGTGTAAATAAGGACTCAGTCGGGTGCGTAACGTCACGGGAGTGTGGCCCCGCCTCGCTGAGAATCTGCTGCTGCCCCGCTTCTAAAACCTCCTAACACAAACCATCACAGCACAAGCACAACACCGTGCTAATGGAGACAGAAGCATTCCGAGCCGTACTGAAGTGAATCAAGCCGTACCGAGGTGTGTTGGGCTAGTGGAAAACAGGCTTAATATTACTCAGTCTGCCGATTTTCATATTCATAACATTAACTGTCTGCATCCCTCCCCCACTCCACACACTGCTGCCATTCTAATCCAAAGCCCTGTTACTTCCCGCATTGACTACTACAACTCACTTCTCTTTGGTCTCCCAAATAAACCCCTCCACAAGCTACTACTTCTTCAGAACTCTGCAGCCAGGATCATCACTCACACTCCTTCCATAGAACACATCACCCCTGTCATTCAGCATCTTCACTGGCTCCCAATAAAGGACAGAATAAACTTCAAGATACTGCCTCTCACCTTCAAAGCCCTTCATAACCTGGCCCTACCATACTTGTCTGATCTCCTCCACATTTTCACCCCTAGCCACTCTCTCAGGTCCTCCTCCTCCCCTCACCTCACCATCCCTTCTGCTTGCCTCATCACTATAGGGAATAGAGCCTTCAGTCGCTCTGCTCCCCGGCTCTGGAACTCACTCCTACCTGACATATGCAACACTCGTTTTCTTCCATTATTTAAATCCAGACTCAAAACTCATCTGTTTAAACAAGCTTTTTCTCTTTGATAATTTACCTTTTAATTAACTGTTTTTGGTTTGTTACTCAAGTTTTGTTATTTGCATTTTAAATTAGTTTCTATTGTTTTAATGCTCTTTTGTAAGGTGACCTTGGGGGTTGACAGGCGCCTAGAAATAAAATGTATTATTATTTTTATTATTAATAAAAGCAAAACTGACCTTTTACCAGAGTTGGTAAAGGTGGTGGACACTGCGATTCAAAGAGCTAGCTCACAGGCTACAGTACTTGGGAACTCCCTGGCCAGCTGACCATGGCCCGGTGGCATGTGTGGTTGAGTCAGTCTGGACTGGTGGATGCGGACAAGGCTGCTGTTTTAAAGGCTGTGGTAGCGCCTGGTGAGGTCTTTGGGCCAGCAGCAGAGGCAGTGTTGGACAAAGTGCAGACGGTAAGGCTGCACACGCAGGCCTTTCATTGGCCAGGGCCATCCAGGTTGAGCATCCGGAGACCTCTTAAGGGGTTGAGAACCCACAGCGGCTTCGTTTTCACAGAGTCAGGTTCCTTTCAGAGCTCAGGTCACCCGAGGCAGAGGGCCTCCCAGCAGCGGGTGCAGTTTCAGTAGCATTCATGTCAGCGCTCTCGGGAGCATGTAGGCCGTGGTCCTGCCAAGCCTCACCAGCATCTCTCATGGTACGTTTCCCCTGATGTCAACTTTTTCCGCAGCGCACCTCATGCCCATGGGTGATCGATGCACTGGAGTGTGGATACCACCTACAATTCAGATCTCATTCACCAACTTCAAGGGTTCTTTAAGCAAAAGTAAGGAGGACACTCTTCCTGCAGTTCTGGCCAGCAAGGTCTCTGCCCTGCTGAGAGAGAGTGTAATACGGTCTCTGTCTCCAGGAGAAGGGAGGCTATACTTTTTACACTGCCTATTCCTTGTCTCCAAGTGGATTGGTGGGTGATATACAGAGCTACCGGAGGACTGACCCCCTCCACTGTAGCTTTCGCTACTTACAGTGGCTGTGCGACCTAAGGTCAGAGAAACGGGATCGGCACTGCCCTATACATCGTATCGTGTCCCACATGCTGCGGGAGGGAATTAACTAACTAACTAACTAAATAAACCGGGGGTCTCCGTCCAGTTTTGGACCTGAGACAGTTGAGTAGGTGTCTCCAGGTGTTTCCTTGTCCAGTGCTCAGGCTGAGGACATTATTCAGGCCATAGGGCTAAGCGATTGGTTCACAGCAATGGACATTCATGATGTTGATTTCCATATTTCCATAAATCCGGCCACAGGAAGTTCCTCAGGGTTCCTTCAGGACAGCTTCTGGTTACGACGTCCTGCTTCTCGGCTTGTCCCTGTCCTCGGACTTACACCAAGCGCATGGACGCTGCACTTGCCCACTGCAGCAGCGGGGCATTGGAGTTCAATTATCTTGATGATTGGCTGGTTTGTGCACCATCAGAAGCCGTAGTGAGGAACAATATGGAGACCATATTGGCTCACCTGGTGGCATTCAGGTTGCATTTGAATGCGGTGAAAGGCTGCCTGGCTCCAACCAGGGTTGTCGAGTACTTGGGGCTCACTCTGGATTCAGTTGCCATGAGGGCATCCCTGACTCCAAAGAGAAGGCATACTGTCAAGGAAAGTACCAAGAGCTGCATCTCATAGAGGACTGTCTCAGTGCAGCAGTGCCAGAGGATCTTAGGTCTCTTTACTGCAGCTGCCCAGGTGGTGCCACTGGGTCTTTTACACACTTGTCCCCTTCAGTGGTGATTTGCACTTCAGAAGGTGGTTTTGCCCAGTGACAAAGGGAGGAGACTAGTTGTTTCCGAAAAGGGCCTCATGGTTCTCAAGTGGTGGAGATGCTCCTCAGCAGTCCAAGATGGTGTTCCCCTGGGCCAAGAGGGCTGTGGGTGACCATTTCAACTGACGCCTCCCTAACAGGATGGGGTGCAGTCTGGGATGGCAGGTTTGTTCAGGGGCACTGGACTCTGGCTAAGCAGTCTTGGCATTAAAATCATCTAAAGATGGAGGCAGTACATTTGGCTCTGAGGTATTTTCTTCCATTCTTTCAGGGCAGAAAAGTTCTGGTGCAAATGGACAGCACAGCTGTGGTGTTGTATATAAACCGGAAGGGCGGTCTGAGGTCCCCCTCTCTCCATGCGAGGGCGCGCCATCTGCTGTTGTGGGTTCAGGCCAAAGGTATGTTCCTGAGGGCTTTTCACCTGCTTGGGCCCCAGAACATAATGGCAGATCTGCTGTCACAAGGGGGTCCCCATCGTGGCGAGTGGCGACTGCATCCAGTGATAGTCAAGCAGATCTGGTGTCGATTGGGCAGGCGGAAGCAGACCTGTTTACAATGGCAGAGAACACCCACTGTGCTCTCTGGGCCTCAATTCACAGCCTGCCATGTCCACTATTTACAGATGCTTTGAGCGTTGCCTGGTCTCCAGTGAAACTGTTTGCCTTTCCGCCAGTGCCTCTCCTGCCAGCTTTCCTCGCGAAAGTGAGGCGACTGTCTGGTCAAGTAATTTTGAAAGCCCCAAATTGGCCACAAAGACCATGGATGGCGGAGAACAGGCACAGGGCAGGATTTGGCATCCAAATCCCCAGCTCCTGAGGCTCCATGTATGGTCCTTGAATGAGAGCAATTGTATAAACTTGGCTTAGAGAAGGAGGTTGTAGACACTGTGCAGGCTTCACGGGCCCTGTCTACCCAGCTGCAATACAGTGGGAAGTGGAGAGTGTTTTCAAATTGGTGTTGGACAAAGCGGGAGAATCCCTTGTCATTTCACATCTCTGTCATCTTCTCTTTCCTCCAGTACCTCTTCTCCCTAGGTCGGGCAGAGTCGACTATCAGGGGCTACCTGGCAGCGGTGTCAACTGTCCATGAGAAATGTGATGGCTTGCCTCCTGGGGCGCATCCCTTGGCAAAGCAGTTTTGAGAGGTGTGAAACGGAGCTGTCCATCTCGGCGGCCGTTGCTGCCCACTTGGGATTTCCAGACAGTTCTTAGGGCTGTATGCTTGCCCCCTTTTGATCCACTCCCCAGTGCTGACCTTCGTCTGCTCTCTTGGAAGACTGCTTTTCTCTTGACAATTGTCTCAGCCAAGAGGGTCAGTGAACTGAATGTGCTCTCTGTGGACGCAGCATGCCTGGGGATTGATGGTGATCAGGTGGTTCACCTGCGGCCCAACCCAGCTTTTCAGCCAAAGGTGCTTGCTAGTGGGTTTGTTTTCCACCTTCTTGTGCTTGAGGCCTTCTACCCTCCCCCACACACCTCTTCAGAGGCTGAGAGGCTCCATAGTTTGTGCCCAATAAGGACCCTTAAGCTTTATGTTGACCGTACAAGGTTTGTCCGTTCTTTAGACAAGGTTATTTTGTCCTATGGGGAATCCACAATGGGCAGGCCTATCACTAAGCAGTGCCTGCCCCATTGGATCGTTGACCTGATTGCTTCACACATGTACAGGTTGAAGCGGAACCACCAGATAGGCTGGTGGCTCACTCGACTCGGGGAATGGCCACTACGTGGGCATTGTTTAGGGGTGCACCCTTGGAGGATGTATTCGCAGCCAATGGCTGGGCTTATTCCTCAATGTTCACCCGCTTCTATAGGCTCAGTCTAGCCTCATCAGTCATCCCGTCATCTGTGCTGGGGGTCGGAGCAGGTTGTTAAGTTGCATCTTAGTTTCCCTCATGTGAGCCGGCATGTGTGCCTTGTGCTTGAAAGGTTTTGTTTCGGTTCTGGTTACCTGGAGGAACCGGCTTAACTTGTGCATACACAGTAAAGTACAATAAGGGAGCCAAACTCATCTGATACGAGCTATTCGGTCTCTGTATGACCGTTGTGAGAGTTTGGTTTGTATTGCCAACACTCGGTCGGATTCATTCCCAGTGAGAGTTGGACTCCACCAGGGCTGCCCTTTGTCACCGATCCTGTTCATAATTTTTATGGACAGGATTTCTAGGCGCAGCCAGGGAATGGAGGGTGTCATGCTTTGTGACCACAGGATCTCATCTCTGTTGTTTGCAGATGATGTTGTCCTGTTGGCTTCATCCAGCAATGACCTACAGCTCTTGCTGGGACGGTTTGCCACTGAGTGTGAAGCGGCTGGGATGAGAATCAGCACCTCCAAGTCCGAGTCCATGGTCCTCAGCCAGAAAAAGGTGAATTGTCCTCTCTGGGTTGGGGACAGGCTCCTGCCCCAAGTGGAGGAGTTTAAGTATCTTGGGGTCTTGTTCACGAGTGAGGGGAAAATGGAGCGAGAGATCGACAGACGGATTGGAGCAGCATCTGCAGTGATGTGGACATTGTACCGGTCTGTTGTGGTGAAGAGGGAGCTTAGTTCTAAGGCAAAGCTGTCGATTTACCAGTCAATCTACGTTCCTACTCTCACCTATGGTCACGAGCTTTGGGTAATGACCGAAAGAACGAGATTGCGGATACAAGCGGATGAAATGAGCTTTCTCCGTAGGATTGCTGGACTCACCCTCAGAGATAGGGTGAGGAGCTCAGTCATCCAGGAGAGGCTCAGAGTAGAACCATTGCTCCTCCACATTGAAAGGAGTCAGTTGAGGTGGTATGGGCATCTGATTAGGATGCCTCCTGGACGCCTCCCACTTGAGGTGTTTCAGGCACATCCCACTGGGAGGAGACCCCGGGGCAGACCCAGGACTCGGTGGAGAGACTATGTCTCCCAGCTGGTCTGGGAACGCCTTGGTATCCTCTCTGAAGAGCTGGAGCAGGTGGCGGGGGAGAGGGAAGTCTGGGCTTCTCTGCTTGAACTGCTGCCTCCGCGATTCGGACATCCGGAAAAGTGGTAGAAGATGGATGGATGGATGGAACTCATCTGATTGTATTTGTGCTTAATGGCATGATTAGGGTATTGTGCTCCTTCGACCTGTGGGTGACGCCAACTCCATTCTCCTTAGGACTCATTTGGTATATGGTTGCCACGTGGTTACAGGTTCACTGAACCACGTCCAAGCAAGTTCACCCCAAGATCAGACCACAAGATGCTAAAAGAAGTCTCTAAAAACCCTAAAATATCATAACGGGACCTACAGCATGGCTGTTGCTACTGTTGATGTTAAAATGCATGACTCTACAATCAGAAAGAGACTGCACAAGTTTAACTTGCATGGGAGATGTGCAAGGAAAAAACCTTTGCTCTCTGAGAAACATGAAGGCCAGACTGAAGTTTGCTAGAGAGAACGTAGACAAAGATCAGGACTTCTGGAATATTGTTCTTTCAACAGATGAGTCTACAATTGAATTATTTGGACACCAGGACACAGGACGTGTTTGGCATAGACCAAATACAGTATTCCAGGAAAAGAACATCATACCAACTGTGAAGCATGGAAGTGGAAGTGTAATGGTTTAGGGATGCTTTGCTGAAGCAGGACCTGCTCAACTCACCATCATAGAATCCACCATGAATTCTACAGTGTATCAGAGGATGCTTGAGGACCACGTGAGGCCATCTGTAAAAAAAATTAAAGCTAAAGCGGAAATGAACCCTGCAACATGACAATGACCCTAAACATACCAGTAAATCCACCAAGGACTGTCTAAAAACTAAGAAATGGAGAGTCCTGGAATGGCTGATTCAAAGCCCAGATCTTAATTCCACTGAGATGCTGTGGGGTGACTTGAAATGGGATGTACATGCAAAAAAAACCAAACAAACAAAACCCTCAAACATCACACAGCTGAAAGAATTCTTCATTGAGGAGTGGGGCAAACTTTCTTCAGACCAATACTAGAGACTTGTAGATGGCTACAAGAAGCGTCTCACTGAAGTTATTTCAGCCAAAGGGGGTAACACTAGCTATTAGGTAGTACTGTGTCATTATTTTTCCTCAGCTAGAATCCACATTTTTTTTTGTTATCTTTTGTTTAATGAGTAAAACAAGGTTAATTTTTGTTATTTACCTTCAATTAAATCACCTTCTTTTACAGAGATAAATAAAAACAAAATTAGACATTAATATGTGAACTTATAAAGAACTGACTATTTAATGGGGTGTCCTAATTTTTTCACATGACTGTTGTTGAGTTTATCTAGGTTTTAGTGTTTTAAGAATGAAATATCAGAGTGGTTGGTTGGGTTGTTGTTGCAAGAAATGAGAATAAAAAAAATCTTCACAGTTGATCAAGCTACACTTCAAATGAAAAATACAGCTGAAACCAGAAGTTTACATACACTGTATAAAAAGACAACCTTTTTTTCCTCACTGTCTGACATTAAACCAGAAGTCAGACGTTTACACACACTAATAATACTATGTCTTTAAACAACTTGGGAAAGCTCAGATGAAGATGCCATGACTTTGGAAGCTTCTGATAGGTTAATTGACAACATTTGAGTTAATTGGAGGCACACCTGTGGATGTGTTTTAAGGCACAGCTCAAATACACTGCTTCCTTATGTACCTCATTGGAAAATCAAAAGAAACTAGCCAAGATACCAGGAAGAGAATTATGGACCTCTACAGGTCTGGTTCATCCTTGGGTACAATTTCCAGATGTCTGAAGGTGCCACATTCATCTACTCAAACAATTAAACATAAGTATAAACATCATGGGAATGTCTGGCCATCATACTGCTCAGGAAGGAGACAGGGTCTGCGTCCCAGAGATGAAAGGTTATTTTTGTGCAAAATGTGTGTATCAACCCCAGAACAAAGGCGAAAGATCTTGTGAAGATGCTAGCTGAAGCTGGAAAAGAGTGTCATTATCCACAGTGAAAAGAGTCCTATACTGACATGGGCTAAAAGGCCACTCGAGGAAGACGCTATTACTCCAAAAGCAACATAAAAAAGCCAAAATACAGTTTGCAAATGCATACAAGGACAAAGACCTTAATTTTAGAAGACATGTCCTGTGGTCTGATGAAAATAAAATTGAACTGTTTGGCCATAATGACCATTGTTACATTTGGAGGAAAGAGGGGGAACCTTGTAAGCCTGAGAACACCATCCAAAATGTGAAGTACAGGGGTGGCAGCATGATGCTGCAGGTGTGTTTTGCTGCAGGAGGGACTGATACACTTCCCAAAATAGATGGCATCAAGGTCGTCGGCCTCCATCGGTCTATGATGACCATGGAAGAGAATCCTAAACGTCTACTCTGCTGGAACAGCACCGCCTGTGGCTGAACAGGCTGATGCGCACCGGTGTTCTACCTTCCAGCGTTGGGCGTTGGTAGGATTCAAGCCTGGGCAGGAAGATATGGAGGACAAGATGTTACCCATGCAGCATGTCCCCCCTCTCCACATCACTGATGAATCCAAAGGAACAGCAGGGCTGCTATAGTTTGGCACCAGCGCTGTCGCAGGAGCTGCCAGAACGATGTTGAGCACAACAGAGAACTGCCTTAGGGGCTCCGACTCCGGATTTTTCCTCAGGGTTGACTCCCGAAGCCTTTCCCATGACCAGGTGTGCCGCAAGGCAGCGGAGGTTTGAAATCAGGGTTTACCTTCCCCTAGATGGGCTACCTTCCCAGGTTGACGAGCCACCATCTACCCGAAGCATCTGGTTTTAAGGCGCCAGAGATCCGCCCTCGCCCCTTCTCCTATTAGTAAAAGCAGTTCCGCCGGGCTTAGAGACTAAACCACACGGGCAGGCTAGGAGTTGGACTTAGTTGTCAGAGGCTTTTCGAGACGCACGCCGTAAGGAGCATTTTATGAGCACTGGGCGCTTAACCCCAGTGCCGCTCCTGGCTATGACAACCTTGGAACCAATGGCATCAAGAGGAAAGAAGATTCCCAGTCAACGTACCCAAATGGGCCCAACCATAGGTTAAATCTGGGGTGTCTTATGGGTCCCATGTGGATTTGTCTGTGGGTTCCATGTTGGCCTTATCTGTGTTTACACATGTGTACTTTACATATGGCGCCAGTATTTAGGAAACCGGTTCATCCACATTAAATCTACAGTAGTGTGAAAAAGTTTTTGCCCCCTTCCTGATTTCTCATTTTTTCGTATGTTTGACACACTTAAATGTTTCAGATCATTAAACAAATTTAAATATTAGACAAAGATAACACAAGTAAACACAAAATGCAATTTTTAAATGAAGGTGTTTATTATTAAGGACCAAACCAAGCATTTGCGATAACTGGCAATGACTGCTTTTACAGCCCTGTGGAGGAATTTTAGCCCATTCATCTTTGCAGAATTGTTGTAATACAGCCACATTGGAGGTTTTTTGAGCATGAACTGCCTTTAAGGTCATGCCACAACAGCTCAATCGGATTCAGTTCAGGACTTTGACTAGGCCACTCAAAAGTCTTCATTTTGTTTTTCTTAAGCTATTCAGAGGTCGATTTGCTGGTGTGTTTTGGATCATTGTCCTGCTGCAGAACCCAAGTGCACTTCAGCTTGAGGTCATGAACAGATGGCCAGACATTCTCTGTCCAGAATTTTTGGTAGACAGCAGAATTCATGGTTCCATTTACCACAGCAAGTCTTCCAGGTACTGAAGCAGCAAAAAAGCCCCAGACCATCACACTACCACCACAATATTTTACTGTCGGTATTTTTTACCTTTCTGAAATGCTGTATTACTTTTATGCCAGATGTAATGGGACACACACCCTCCAAAAACTTCAACTTTTGTCTCATCAGTCCACGGAGTATTTTCCCAAAATCTTGGGGATCATCAAGATGTTTTCTGGCAAAACTGGGATGAGCCTTTATGTTTTTTTTTGCTCAGCAGCGGTTTTTGTCTTGGAACTCTGCCATGCAGGCCATTTTTGCCCAGTGTCTTTCTTATGGTGGAGAAATGAACACTGACCTTAACTGAGACAAATGAGGCCCGCAGTTCTTTGGATGTTGTTGTGGGGTCTTTTGTGACCTCTTGGGTGAGTCGTTGCTGCGCTCTTGGGGTAATTTTGGTCAGCAGGCCACTCCTGGGAAGGTTCGCCACTGTTCCATGTTTTTTCCATTTACGGATAATGGCTCTCACTGTGGTTCGCTGGAGTCCCAAAGCTTTAGAAATGGCTTTATAACCTTTTCCAGACTGGTAGATCTCAATTACTTTGTTTCTCATTTTTTCCTGAATTTCTTTGGATCGCAGCATGATGTCTAGCTTTGGAAGACCTTTTGGTCTATATTGATTTTATGATCTGAAACATTTAAGTGTAACAAACAGACAAAAACATGAGAAATCAAGCAGGGGGCAAACAATTTTTATACCACTGTACATTTTTATCAATAGCTACTTAAAAGTTAGGGTATATTTCTGGTGGTAAAGGGTGACTGAGTACATTATAGTATAGACATTGGATAGTCAGTGGTTGTAATCTGAATATATTTAACATTATTGTTTAATTTTCTGACAAAGAAAGATTGTGAAGACTATAACCACTTCATCGGCCCAAATTGACCATCAGTGTTTCACTACTGTACCAGAAGACGATAGAAAGAGACTTGTAAAAAAGAGGACATACAATGATTTTAGTGATGGTAAGAGCATAAGAGTAAATTTGATTGTATTGTCTGTGTTACTTTCAAAAGTAAGCTTATTTCTGTAACAATTTCAGGAAATTCTCTATCAGGAGAGAGTTCAGTGGCTAAAAAAAAAAAAAAAAAAGAAAAGTAACGGGCTGTTATAGTCCCTTTGAGGCGATAAAGTTTGCATTCTTTAGATTGTGTTTGCATGCACGGCAATATTCAAAGTTGTTTTTGAGCCAATGCAGCTCCCGTTCAGCAACCGCGTTTCGCACATGTGCAGTGAAAGTAATGAGCAATTCACATGCCCGTACTGCCAGCGGCAGCCAAGAGCCACCAAAAATTTTAACAACTGCAATCAAAACACAAAAGAAGAGCTCGGTGGCGGAGATTTTTTTCTCAGCTTTTAGTAATCTGTGGATTAAATGTCTTAGATATATACAGTATTTACCATAAAGTGAGCGAAACAATTTTTCCCAGCCCCAAACCACACCTGTAGCAGCTGCTGTCCCAAGCTATGGATAAACACAAAGAAACGAAACAGGAATATAATTTACTGTTTTGGTGTTCTGGGTGAAAAATTAACAGATAAGCCACTTCACAGTAGAAGAATGCACAATGTTTATTTCAAGGTTACGCGAAAAACATTTTAATAGCGAAACATATGCACGTCGGTTTAACCTCACCAGTTAATCAATACTTCCCCGTCCAGGAGGGCAGGAGTTCTCTGGTGCATGTGCAGTTCACTGCAACCACTGTGTTTTTGTATATGCAGTTATTGTTTGGGGCCTGCATACATTTGGTCAACACTCGCCCTCTGCGTAGGGTTTGTGCACAAATGTTTCCACTGTGTTCACTCGTGTATCAGCATGCCTTTGCCACTATGAACTGTGCTTGAGTGGGAATACACAGCTTTATTCAATTCATCCAACCATCCATCCATCTTCTTCTGCTTTTCTGGATGTCCGGGTTGCAGAGGCAGCAGTTCAAGCAGAGAAGCCAAGACTTCCCTCTCCCCCGCCACCTGCTCCTGCTCTTCAGAGAGGATACCAAGACGTCCCCAGACCAGCTGGGAGTCATAGTCTCTCCAGTGAGTCCTGGGTCTGCCCCGGGGTCTCCTCCCAGTGGGACGTGCCCAAAACACCTCAAGTGGGAGGCATCCTGATCAGATGCCCATACCACCTCAATTGGCTCCTTTCAATGTGGAGGAGCAGCAGTTCTACTCTGAGCCTCTCCCGGATGACTGAGCTCCTCACCCTATCTCTGAGGGTGAGTCCAACAATCCTACGAAGAAAGCTCATTTCAGCTGCTTGCATCTGCGATCTCGTTCTTTCCAGTCATTACCAAAAGCTCATGACCATAGGTGAGGGTAGGAACGTAGATTGACTGGTAAATCAACAGCTTTGCCTTAGAGCTTAGCTCCCTCTTCACCACAACAGACCGGTACAACATCTGCATCACTGCAGATGCTGCTCTGATTCATCTGCAAATCTCTCGCTCCATTCTCCCCTCACTCAATTCAATTCAATTCAGCTTTATTTATACTGCACCACATCACAACAGAAGCCATCTCGTGGTGCCACAGTGCAGAAAAAAAAAACCACAGTCTCAGAAAAAAACAGCAATCAGACGATCCCCTGTGAGCAAGCACTTAGCGACAGTGGAGAGGAAAAACTCCCATTTGGCAGGAAGAAACCTCTAGCAGAACCAGGCTCAGGGAGGGGCAGTCATCTGCTGTGACTGGCTGGGGGTGAGGGGATAGGGAGGATGGAGAGGACAGACATAAAGAACATAAAGTAAGATGCAAAGTAACATTATTGGAGGTCAACCAGCAGTATGGATCAAATAACAACAGAACAAAACTGGAGTTAAGAGACACAAAACCCCTCCTTAAATGTAAGCTATATTAAAAAGGAAGGATTTTACCCTGTTCTTAAAAACAGAGACCGAGTCTGATTCCCGGACTCAGAGTGGTAACTGGTTCCAGAGAGAAGATGCTTGGTAGCAGAAGGCTCTGCCTCCCACTGTACTTTTGGAGATTCTGGGCACCACAAGTAATCCAGCATTTTGGGAGCGTAATGCTCTATTAGGATGGTAAGGTAATATCAGATCTTTTATATATAGGGGGGCCTGATTATTAAGAGCTTTGAAAGTAAGAAGAAGGATTTTAAACTTGATTCTAAATTCTATGGGAAGTCAATGAAGGGAGGACAGAACCGGGGAGATACAATCTCTTTTTCTAGAACCAGTTAAAACTCTAGCAGCAGCATTTTGAATCAACTGAAGATTTTTTTAAGGATAATTTAGGACAACCAGATAATAATGAATTACAATCATGTAATCGAGAGCTGACAAAGGCGTAAATCAGTTTCTCAGCATCAGTCAGAGACAAGATGCTCCTGATCTTGGCAATATTGCACAGATGATAGAAGGCAGTCTTATAAACAATTTTAATATGTGAATTAAAGGACAAATCTTTATCAAAAATAACTCCAAGGTTCCTCACAGAGTGAGAGTGGCGGCATCTAAATTAAGAGCATAATTTGAGAAGGAATTTCTAAGATGTTTTGGGCCAACAAGAATGACTTCAGTCTTATCTGAGTTTAATAGTAGAAAATTACAAGTCATTCAAGCTTTGATGTCCTTAAGACAGGCATCTAACTTGGCTAATTGATTACAATCATCGGGCTTCATTGACAGGTATAGTTTTGTGTCGTCTGCGTAACAGTGAAAATGTATACAGTGCTTTCTGATGATATTGCCTAATGGGAGCATATATAAACTAAAAAGAGTAGGGCCTAACGCAGATCCCTGTGGAACTTTGTGACTGAGCTTAGAGTTGGAAGAAAATTCATCATTGATGTGAACAAACTGAAATCTACCGGACAAATAAGATCTAAACCATTGCAACGGAGTTCCATTTAGTCCAACAAAGTGTTCTAATCTATCAAGTAGAATGGCATGATCGATAGTGTCAGAGGCTGCACTGAGATCTAAAAGAACAAGAACAGAGACAAGTCCATTATCAGATGCGATCAGGAGGTCATTAGTGACCTTCACTAAGGCAGTTTCAGTGCTGTGATGAGCTCTGAACCCAGATTGAAACACCTCAAATAAACCAACTCCCTGCAAATGGTCAAATAATTGCGCAGCAACAACTCTTTCTAAGATTTTTGAAATGAAAGGCAAATTAGAGATTGGTTGATCATTGGCCAAAACTCCTGGATCGAGCGTCAGTTTTTTGAGTAAGGGTTTAATTACAGTAGTGTTTAAAGCCAGTGGTACATAACCCAGAGTTTATGAAGAATTAATTATAAGAAGAATACGGCTACCAATAATTGGGAAGATAATTTTAAATAACCTGGAAGGAATAGGGTCCAAAAGGCAAGATGAAGACTTAGATGAGGAAATCATTTTATCCAACTGTAAGAGGTTGATTGGAGTAAACTTATCTAAGCAGATACCAATTGAGGGAGTTGTAGTAGTTAGTCTACTTGAGTTTACTGGTAGGAAGAATCTGACTGATTTCATCTCTAATAGATAAAATTTTAAGATTGAAATAGTTCAGAAAGTCCTGACTAGAAAGCTCAGGGGGGATGCGAGGATTGACCGAGTCCTGGCTCTTTGTAAGCCTGGCTATAGTGTTGAAGAGAAACCTGGGGTTATTCTTGTTTGCTTCTATTAATGCAGAATAATAGCTTGATCTAGCTTTTCTAAGAGACTTTTTATAGATTAAGAAATGATTTCTCCACGCTAAGTAGAATTCATCTGAATTAGTTGAACGCCATTTCCTTTCCAATTGACGAGTTTTCTGTTTTAAGCCACAAGTTTCTGAGTTAAACCAAGGGGTTAGAAATCTCTGGTTAGACTTTTTCTTCTTTAAAGGGGCTACCAAATCTAGAGTCCGATGCAGAGATGCTGTAACACTATCAACCATGCTATCAATCACGAATGGAGCAGACTCTCCATCTTTTATTTCTGTTGTTTCTGTTGTGTTGACCCATGGCATAGAGGAGACAATCTGCAAAAACTTGGCAACAACATCATCAGAAAGACATCTGCTGTAGTAGTATTTTTCTTTAGGAAACAAGTGATCAGAGATTATGAAATCAAAAATTAACAGACAATGGTCAGACAGTACATGATTATGAGGAGACACTACCAGATTTTCAATATCTATACCATAAGTCAAAACAAAGTCCAATGTATGGCGGAAATGATGGGTAGAATTTTTTACTTTCTGGGAAAACCCCATTGAGTCTAAAATTGAATTGAATGCCTTATTAAGACAATCACTCTCTACATCAACATGTATATTAAAGTCCCCTACAATAATTATTCTATCAGATTTCAGCACTAAATCAGCTAAAAATTTGGCAAATTCAGATAGAGACTCTGAATAGGCTGAGGGAGGACGATAAACTATGGCAAAGAGAATTGGGTTCAAGCCAAGATTGCCAACAAGCCCCACACTGAGGACCAAACCTTCAAAGGAATTAAAACATAATTTATGCTTAACATTAACTAGTAATTTAGAATGGAAAATTGCCACCAGTCCACCACCACGACCGGAACCTCTGGGGTTATGACAGTTTAAATACCCAGAGGGAGTTGATTCATTCAGACCATTCAGAATCATCTCGTGAATAAGACCCCAAGATACTTAAACTCCTCCACTTGGGGCAGGAGCTTGTCCCCAACCCGGAGAGGACAATCCACCTTTTTCCAGCTGAGGACCATGGACTTGGATTTGGAGGTATTGATTCTCATCCCAGCCGCTTCACACTCAGCGGCAAACCGTCCCAGTAAGACCTGTAGGTCATTGCTGGATGAAGCCAGAAGGACAACATCATCTGCAAACAACAGAGAGGAGATCCTGTGGTCACCAAGCACGACACCCTCTGTTCCCTGGCTGTGCCTAGAAATCCTGTCCATAAAAATTATGAACAGGATCGGTGATAAAGGGCAGCCCTGGCAGAGTCCAACTCTCACTCTTTGCCAGAATCTCTTCAAGGCCGACCAAAAGTCTTGTTCTTTGGCCTCACTGAACTCCTCCCATACCCAAGTTTTTGCTTCAGCAACCACATGAGCCACATTTCGCTTGGCCTTCTGGTACACCTCTGCTGCTTCGGGAATCCCACAAGCCAACCAACCAAGCTTGATAGGACTCCTTCTTCAGCTTAATGGCCCCCCTCACCACTGGTGTCCACCACTTGGTTCGGGGGTTGCCACCACAAGATGCCCCGGCGATCTTGCGGCTGCAGCTCTGGTCAGCTGCTTCAACAATGGAGGTGGAGAACATGGCCCATTAAGACTCCATGTCTCCAAACTCCCTCAGAATGTGGTTGAAGTTCTTCCGGAGGTGGGAGTTGAAGACCTCCCGGACAGGGACCTCAGCCAGGCATTCCCAGCACACCCTCACTATACATTTGGGTCTACAAGATCTGAATGGCATCCTCCCCTGCCATTGGATCCAACTCACCACCAGGTGGTGATCAGTTGACAGCTCTGCACCTCTCTTTACCTGAGTGTCCATGACATATGGTCGCAGGTCTGATGACACGATAACAAAATCGATCATCGACCTGCGACCTAGGGTGTCCTGGTGCCAGGTGCACATATGGACATCCTTATGCTTGAACAGGGTGTTCGTTATGGACAAACTGTGGTTAGCACAGAAGTCCAATAATTGAACACCACTCGGGTTCAGATCAGGCAGGCCATTCCTCCCAATCACCCCCATCCAGATTTCACTGTCATTGCTCACGTGCACAGTGAAGTCCCCCAGTAGGACAATGGAGTCTCCAAGAGGAGCACTCTCCAGCACCCCAGTCAGAGACTCCAAAAAGGGTGGGTACTCTGAACCATCATTTGGTGCATAGGCACAAATGATGTTGAGGATCCATTTCCCAACCCGAAGGTGCAGGGAAACAACCCTTTTGTCCACTGGGGAAAACTCCAATATAGAGGCAGCAAGGTGGGGGGATACAAGAATACCCACCCCTGCTCATCGTCTCTCGCCTGGGGAAACTCCAGAGTAGGCCAAGCTCCAGCCCCTCTCCAGGAGACTGGTTCCGGAACCGGAGCTGTGTGTTGAGGTGAGGCCGACTATATCTAGCCGATATCTCTCAACCTCATGCACCAGCTCAGGCTCCTTCCCCACCAGAGTGGTGACATTTCATGTTTACTCAATCGATAATTGAATTTCTTTTTTTTAATTTTCATCAAATATATTATCCCAAGAAGGCTTTCTACATTGCTATATGAGTTCCAGGACTGTTTGCCTGGATAAGATGGCCTGGAGTAGACAGCAACTGAATGTGAAAATAGACAAGGTAAGCTATCTTCTGTAGTTATAATATTGGGCTACTCTAATGGGGGGCAGCACTGATTATTCGCCTGGCTGTCATTTGACTATAGATAATGAAGTGCAGCCTTGCTTCTTCTTCTCGTTTTGGGTGCTGTCTTTAGGGGTCGCCGCACCAGCTATTCTGCCTCCATCTTACCCTATCCCAGTGCTTCTCAATTATTTTTTGTTACACCCCCCCTAGGAAGAAGAAAACATTCCCCCCCCACACTCTCCGCCGCAACTATAAATAGTATCATTTGTCTATAAAATTGTTATAAGTACACCTCTGCATAACATTGTATCCTTATTAACATTAAAGAAAACAAAAACAAGAAAAAAGAAATATACAGTAGATCAACTTACAACAAAGAATAACTTTATTAACATTGTTTTTTAGTCTGTAACAGAAAAGATTTAAAGTTCATCAATTTGCCTGAAATTAAAAAAATAAATAAATCCCTATTTAATCTATAAACATTTATAATATAAACATTGTCATTGGACAGCGCTTGTGTCATCCATAATGACAGAGACCATGTCTAATGCTGCAGGCAGTATCAGCTCCACCGCTATGGTGTGGGGTTTTTTGCACTGAGCTATTTGGTACACCACCTTATATGATGTTAACAGTGTTCGCTGGTTTACTGAAGTAGCATTAACAAAGCAGGATGATTGTTGGGAATATTCGGCACGTTTTCACTGAAAAAAGTCAAGCAGCGTGATTGGGGTGTAATATCATTAAGTGACGCCTTAATTTATTTGGCTTCATGCTGTCCGCTGCCGTCATTTTTAGACACAGTAAACACACCGGCCTTTCCTCGTCTCCCACCGTAGTCACAGTGAAGCCAAGCGCTACATACTCTTCGTCATATTTCCTCGTCTTAGCTTTCGGGTGACTTTTGTTTGTCTCATTATCTCCGTCTCCCTCCACCTTTCTTTTCATCCCTGTTAAATATTTTTCAATGGTGTCTCTTCAGTGTTTGTTCACTTCACTTCATATCTCCTGCTCTGTGCTGTGTGTGCGCATGCTCAGTGCAAAAGAACCCTACACCATAGACCTAATACTCCCTGCGCACACTCTGACAATGAGAGCGTCACTGCCACCTACTGTAGTGGATGTGCAATTACACTTCATTCTAGTAAGGAAAAAAAAAAAAGCATGTTCCCTGGGGTCACACGCGCCCCCCCCCCCCCCCGGCATCGCACCGTGCCTATTTGAGAAGGACTGCCCTATCCCTATATTCATGAATCTTTTCTGTGGCGTTCCTCTTTTTTTCTGTCTGGATGTTCCACCTTTGATAGCCTTTGTCTGTTAAATCCCCTATCGCTCCTTTGATCATGTCCAAATCATCTTAGCCTTGCCTCAGTCATCCCTCTGATATGCTCATTGGGGGTCCAAGTAGCTGTGCTGTGGGAAATCTATTGTTTTTGTTTTGATTCTTCTTATTATAATTTTTATTATTATTACTGTTCAAAGCAACTATGCTGCAGGACTTGTTTTTCTTCTCATTCTTCTTCTTCTTGTTATTATAATTGTTATTTTTCTCCACTAAAAGTGCATGGGGAGCAAAAATGGTAAAACATGGAAACCTGAAGCTTTACAGTTTGATCAGAAATTCTCACCACTACTCAGCGACAAAAAAAAAAAAAAAAAAAAAAATCAAATCACTGCATTACTAGGTGGTGCTATAATAAACAGTTTTATGTTTTTGAAAATATCTTGAACAGCTGGGCCGAGACTAAAAATTCTTTAATCATTCTATTCACACTGAAACCTTTTGCAATTTTTTGTCAATGGTGGCAAACTCTGAAAATTAAGTTTTCTGCACTATATTTTCAAAAATGTTCAAGTGAACTCAAAATGAACTTCTCCTAGGCCATTCATCCAAATTGGTTGAAATTAAGCAGACATCATCCATCACTGATAATGTAATTTCCCAGTTTGGGATCAATAAAGTACATCTATCTATCTATGTAAAAAAAGAGAGGACAGGCAGGGTGGAGTGGGTGGAGACGAGTGTCGGGGTGATATGTGACAGAAGGATAGCAGGTAGAGTCAAAGAGAAGATTTACAAGATGGTAGTGAGACCTGCTATGGTGTATGGTTTGCAGACAGTGACACTGACAAAATGACAGGAGGTGGAGCTGGAGGTGGCAGAGTTGAAGATGCTAAGATTCTAATTGGGAGTGACTAGGAGGGACAAGATTAGAAATGAGAACGCCATGTTCCAAATTATTATGCAAATAGGATTTTAGTGTTATAAACATTCATTTTTTTGTTTGTCATTTAAACTCCTGGATGGTATTATGTCTCAGGGCTCTTTGGATCACTGATATCAATCTCAGACACCTGTCATAAATAGTTTGCTAGGTGAGCCCAAATAAAGAAAAACTACTTAAGAAGGATGTTCCACATTATTAAACATGCCACAGGTTTTAAGCAATATGGGAAACAAAAAGGAGCTCTCTGTTGCTGAAAAGCGTCAAAGAGTGCAATGCCTTGGATGAGGTATGAAAACATTAGTTATTTCACAAAAACTTAAGCGTGATCATCAAACTGTGAAGAAATTTGTGGCTGATTCAGAGCACGGAGGGGTTTGTGCAGATAAAGGCATAATGAAGGTTTCTGCCAGACAAATTCATCAGATTAAGAGAGCAGCTGCTAAAATGCCATTACAAAGCAACAAACAGGTATTTGAAACTGCTGGTGCCTCTGGAGTCCCATGAACCTCATGGTGTAGAATCCTCCAGAGGCTTGCAGTTGAGCATAAACCTACTATTCGGCCACCCATAACCAATGCCCACATGCAGAAATAGTTGCAGTGGGCGCAGAAATACAAGTGAAGACTAATTGTCAAACAGTCTTGTTTGCTGATGAGTGCAATGCAACCCTGGATGGTCTAGATGGATGGAGTAGTGGATGGTTGGTGGATGGCCACCATGTCCCAACAAGGCTGCGATGTCAGCAAGAAGATGGCGGAGTCATGTTTTGGGCCGGAATCATGGGTAGAAAGCTGGTAGGCCCCTTTAGGGTCTCTGAAGGTGTGAAAATTACCTTGTAAAAGTATATAGAGCTTCTGCCTGACCACTTTCTTCAATGGTACAAAAAGAAGTGTGCCTTCCGTAGCAAAATTATCTTCATGCATGACAATGCACCTCACATGGTTTTATGACCCAGTGACCACACACAGACTCAAGAATAGATCCAATTAGATTTATTAATGTAATGTGTGTGAGAATGTGTGCGTGTGAGTGTGTGCTGGAACAGCAGGGGACAGAGCAGGACACCGTTCGGCCTGGCAACCCTGGAAACACACAGAAGCGTGACAGTTAGCAGAGGAGACAATTGGTGATGGATGATTAGTCAGAGGCTTACTGGTTGTGCAGATGGTGGGAGGTTCAGGTTCAGCTCGGCAGCTGCAGCCAGGGAGACAGTGTCTGCTGTTGGGTGTTGTAGCTCCTGCTGGGGTGTTGATGTGGACGAGTGGCGTGCTGGAAGAGGGGATAGGAGTCCGCCGCCACAGAGGAGGAAAGGATCCGCCGCCAAGGCGCTCCACCTGTGCACAGGGGACTGGAAGATAAGGTGAGTTTGAGGAATGGTTGCTTACGTGAGCTGTGGACGATGTCCTTCAGGTGTTGGGACAGCAGGCTTGGATAGCAGAGGACGGTAGACTCTGGCAAGGATGAGAGGATAGACGGATGAAGCTCCTCTGGAGCACAGTGAGACATCTCCGCCCAGAAGCCTGGGCAGAACCATCTAAATAGGCCCAGTCCTGATGGGAAGCAGGTGTGCACCCAGCTGCTGACAATCAATCATGGAGCAGACCATGACAGCACCATCTCATGCTGCAAAGAATATGTCTGTGTCATTGGCTGCTATAGGCATAAAAGGAGAGAAACTCATGGTGTGGCCCCCGTCCTCCCCTGACCTCAACCCGATTGGGCTCATTTCTACCAAAATAAGAGCCAGTGCTAGTTCGGTTCTGGGGCTGGTGCCAGTGCTTAACCAGTTCAACTGTAGTGCCTCATAAGAACCAGTTGGTTTTCCACCGATATGGAGCTAGTGGGGGATTACGTCTGGGCTTCGTCATTACGTAGTGTGAAGCGCCTTTATGCAACCCCACAGAACACCACAGAAGAAGAAGTAGCAGCGCTAGCTTGTCAACAGCTTGTCAACATGTGGAGTTTGTTGTCGCTTTGGAAGTGCTGCTTTTATTATTCCAAACCTGTATTAGCATCCAAAACAGTTTTATTCTTAATTGCAAAGAACGGCGGCTACGTTTAAGGAGACCGGTAATTATCAATGTTTCAGTTATCAGCAGTTGTTAGATCAAGTCTGTAGCGCAAGCATTGACTACACTTTTAAACATAATATTTATGTCAATTCTGTAATAGGTGGTGTTACGGCGCATTACGAGACGGAGCTCGCCTGTTATGTCATGCCAAAAAGTGATCAGCTGCCCAAAAAATGATCGTCAGGGGCCATATTGTTATGGGGTTTTATTAGCCGTAAAATATATATCTCAACAGATAAACAGTACTTAGTTAGGTATAACAAGATATATTTAACACTTATGATGCATTTTGAACTCGAAACAAACTTGATCTAGGATTAAAGCAATTAAAATAATGCAGTCATAAGGTTACATGGAAAAATGCATAGATTTACTGCATATATACATGAAGATACTGTATCTTCATGGTGCATAGCTGCATGGTGGCGCAGTGGTTAGCACTGTGGCAGCACAGTTTACCCTCGGCCGGGGGATCGTGGGGATCATGGGTTCGATCCCTGCCCCCGACCAACAGTGATCTGTGTGGAGTTTACATGTTCTCCCCGTGTTGCGTGGGTTTTCAGAATCAGAATCAGAATCAGATTTATTGCCATTGTTCATGTAGTACACAAACTAGGAATTTGTCTCGGTGCAATGCTGCAACATTAAACATGCTAAAATAAAAGAAATAAACTATACATGCAATAAAGTGTAGAATAAGAGTGAGTGATACTAGTCAGCAGTTTAAATATATTAGCGAGCAGCAGATAATGTGGAGAACCATATAGTGCAGTCGGTAATGCAGGAAGAAAACAGTGATGATTGACATGAGTCTGGTTGAGCTGCTGTACATAGTGCACGAGAGTCAATAAGTCATTTAGTGTTCAGCAGTCTAATGGCAGAGGGGAAGAAGCTGTTCATGTGACGGGGGGGTTTTAGTCTGGATGGACCGAAGTCTTCTACCTGAGGGGAGAGGGGCAAACAGTACGTGACCAGGGTGTGAGGGATCGGCTATGATCCGGCCAGCACGCCTCCGGGTCCTGGAGATGTACAGATCCTGGAGAGATGGGAGCTTGCAGCCGATCACCTTCTCAGCAGTGCGCACGACGCGCTGCAGCCTTAGTCTGTCCCTGGCAGTGGCTCCTGCGTACTGCACGGTTATGGAGGTGGTGACGATGGACTCGATGATGGCTGTGTAGAACTGCACTAACATCTTGGTGGGTAGCTTGAGCTTCCTCAGCTGCCGCAGGAAGAACATCCTCTGCTGGGCCTTTTTGATGAGGGAGCTGATGGTCGGCTCCCACTTGAGGTCCCTGGTGATGGTGGTGCCTAGGAAGCGGAAGGAATCAGCAGTGGTGATGGGAGAGCCTGTGAGGGTGAGGGGGGGCAGAGGGGTTGTGACTTTCCTGAAGTCCACAATCATCTCCACTGTCTTCAGAGCGTTCAGCTGCAGGTTGTTATTGTTGCACCAGGACGCCAGCTGGGCCACCTCTCTCCTGTAGGCGGACTTGTCGCCGTTGGAGATGAGCCCGATGAGGGTGGTGTCGTCCGCAAACTTGATCAACTTGACAGACTGGTGGCTGGAGGTGCAGGAGTTGGTATAAAGGGAGAACAGTAGGGGGGAAAGTACACAGCCCTGGGGTGATCCAGTGCTGATGCTAGCAGAGTCTGAGACAGTCTTTCCCAGCCGCACATGCTGCCTCCGGTCCGTCAGGAAGTCGGTGATCCACCTGCAGAGGGAGTCAGGCACGTTGAGCAGGGACAGCTTGTGCCGGAGCAGATCGGGGCGGATGGTGTTGAATGCGGAGCTGAAGTCCACAAACAGGATCCTGGCGTAGGTTCCCGGGGAGTCCAGGTGCTGCAGGATGGAGTGGAGGGCCAGGTTGACTGCGTCGTCTACAGACCTGTTGGCTCGGTAGGCAAACTGCAGCGGGTCCAGGAGGGGGGTGGTGATGGACTTGAGGTGGGGCAGGACCAGGTGCTCAAAGGACTTCATGACTACAGAGATGAGCGCTACAGGTCTGTAGTCGTTAAGTCCAGTGATCCGTGGCTTCTTGGGGACAGGGATGATGGTGGAGGATTTGAGGCAGGACAGCACGTGGCATAGCTTAAGGGAGGTGTTAAAAATGTCTGTGAAGACAGGAGCCAGCTCTTTCGCACAGTGTCTCAGGGTGGAGGGAGACACGCCGTCCGGACCGGGGGCCTTGCGCGGGTTCAGTCTGGAGAACTGTTTGAGCACGTCCTGCTCACTGATGACAAGGGCGGGGGGAGGGGGGCGCCTTTGATGAAGTAGGGATCGTGGAGGCTGTGGAGCTGGAGGGAGGGGGGGAGTTGGACACAGTGTTGGGACAATCTTTGACAAAGGGCTTTGTCACCCTGACCTTTAGGAGCCTGAGGCTGATAGTTGATGATTTGCCTCAGTCCTCTCCACACAGAAGCCGAGTCATTAGCAGTGAACTGCTGCTGGAGTCTCTCAGAATACACAGATTTAGCTCTCCTCAGCTCTCTGTTAAACCGATATTTAACCTCCCTGTAGCAGCCCCTGTCTCCACTTTTCAGCGCTGCTTCCTTCTCCTTCCTGATCTGTCTGAGCTTAGCAGTGAACCAGGGCTTATCATTAGAGTACCTCACCCTGGTGCGCGATGGAAGAATGCTCTCCTCACAAAAGTGGATATATGAGTTCACAGTGTCCGTGTACCCATCCAGATCATGCGTGGCTCCTTTAAGCATGCCCCAATCAGTTATTTCCATGCACGTTTCCAGCTTCTCCTCAGCTTCACTGGTCCATTTCTTCGTAGTGCTCATAACAGGTTTAGTGAGCTTCAATCTCTGTCTGTATGTGGGAATGAGGTGGACCATCACGTGATCAGATAGTCTGAGCGCAGCGCGGGGAACAGCGCGATATGCGTCTTTCACTGTAGTGTAACAGTGATCCAGCGTGTTCTTTCCTCTGGTGGGGCATTTAATAAACTGTTTGTAGCGGGGGAGATCGTGGCTCAGATTGCTCTGGTTAAAGTCGCCAACCACAATAACCAGAGAGTCTGGAAAAATCCGCTCCGTGTGTTGGATGTGATCCGCGAGCACGCGCTGAGCTTCGCGCGTGTCCACGTCAGGAGGGACGTACACAGCGACGAGGATGAATGAGGCGAACTCCCGCGGGGAATAAAATGGCTTGCAGTTAATAAAAAGAAATTCCAGGGCGGGAGAACAGTGTTTGGAAATCACCGTTACATCAGAGCACCAGCTGCTGTTGATGTAGAGGCAGACTCCTCCTCCTGAGGATTTACCGGAGAGCTCTGTGTCATGATCAGCACGAAACAGCTGAAATCCCTCGAGGCGCAGCGCGCTGTCCGGTGTATTTTCCCTGAGCCAGGTCTCGGTAAAACAGAGGGCAGCTGAGGAAGAGAGGTCCTTAAAACGCATCAGCAGTCTCAGTTCCTCTACCTTGTTAGAGAGAGAGTTGGCATTGGACAGAAATATGCCAGGCAAAGCCATGCGCGTGCCTCTCCTGCGGAGCCGGACAAGAGCGCCCGCTCGTCTTCCTCTCTTTCGCCGTCTCACTTTTCGAGCCAAGCAATGAACCAGATCGGCAGCAGGAGCTAAAAAAACTGGGAGTAGGTCCATGGGAGTGAAAGTCCTGATATTTAGAAGCTCTTCACTGGTATAAGAGCTGGCAGACACACAATTGACAAACAAAAACAAAGGGCGCAGCGAAGCACCATGGCGACCACTGTGGGCGCCATCTTTACTCCGGGATTTCTCCGGTTTCCTCCCACATACCAAAAAACATGCAGGTTAGGGATACGGGGCACTTGTGCACGCAGCGACCGGCAGCTGGTGGCTTGTCACCAGACTGCAAAACAAATCTACCTACGGGTACAAAATAAGTAATAAAAAAATAAAATAAAAATCTATATATTCGATGTACCTCCAAACGATGTTTTTGCACATAAATGTTGCAATCAGATAAATTCTATACGTTGTTTTCCAAACTGCAACACTTTGGCCAACACTATAATTTTTCAGATGTGATAAAACCTCAAAACATTTAGACACATTGTAGGTGGACTGAGACCAGGCAGTCCACCTTTAACAAGCGGGCGCTCCTGGCTCCTGTAGACGGTGATCACTTTTTGGCACAACACCGGATTTCACTTCCCAGCCGACCCCACGCAGTAGTGGCTGATGAAACCCTTTTCGGACACAGGCAGACTTACTTCTGAACGACGTAACTACAACTACCGGATGAGCCGTGCACGTTCAGTTGTGGAAATGGCTTTCGGTGGCTTGAAAGGATGATGGAGGTCCTTCCTGACAAGGAATGACTGCAAACTGGAGCTGAGCAAGAAAATGGTGCTCACCTGCTGCATACTTGATATTATTTGTGAGGAACATGGTGACAACTTTGGACTCCCAGACACACCTGATCACAGTCAACCTCCAGTTCAACCACTAGCTGACCATGCCAGTGTAGAATGACATTAGGGCAGCTTTAATGGAGTATTTTAACAGTGGGGAGCAATAACCTGTTTAATGTCTGCCATGTCATTTACAAAATATAACGTGAAGTAGTTCAAAATAATTAATGAATAAAACATTCAGCTGACAATCAGTCCTCAGTGTATGCTGTTTAAGTATTTATGGTGTATTTATAGGCACATTTACAGAGTTGTTAAAGGTATACTCTGTACTTGTATGCCATCTATTCTGGTTAAAGTACTGATTCAAGTTTTTATTCATGTAGGGGTAACAAGAGACAGACTGTAAAGTGTACACGTTTAAAGTACTTTCCCCAGAAATGATCTTGCCCAGAGCTGATAGAATGTCATGTGGTACGTTGTCAAAAGAATATAAACTCATTATCATTTTTGAAGCTGGCAACTTGGAACATTTTCCACAGAAAAAGTGCATAGATTTAAAGTTTGTTGCTGCTTGTTCTATAGAAAATGTGAAAAAAGTTGTCAAAAATATAAGTCCACAAATACCTGATATATTGTCCAATACCTGAAAAAATTAACTTAAGTGCAGTAATTCAGTACTTGTACTTTCACGTCCCACCACTACAGTGTTATAGTGATTTGCATTGTTTGTCCTAAATAGCTTTACATTTCATGTGTATGTTTGGTGTGAGGATAATAATTAATGTAGAAGCAAAAAAACACTTAAGGAAAGAAAGCTTTTATTTACAAAATGTGCAAAAACTTAAGACTGCTACATATGAAATATTATGTACACACAGCCAAAAATATCAATGCTGTGATAGTTACTTTGTCTGCAGTCCCTCAAGAAAAGACACAACGTGTCCCATCAGTCCAACAAGGGTATTGGTCCTGTCCTCCATCTTCTGGATGCTTTACAGTAAAGAGGAGGTCATCTGCTCCTCCCTCCTGCTCTGCTCCTGCTGTCTCTCATCTGACCTCTCCAGGTAGTCAAGAAGGAGGTCCATGTTTGTGTCCCACTTCTGTTTCCTTGTTTTAAAGTACAACAATAAGCAATATAAAATAACCACACACTGAAAAATGCAGGAATTGTCAATCCAATATTGAATGTGTCTATTCTACATCCATTTACTGTTAGTGGCATCACAGCATTCAATTCAAGTGTATAACTGGTTTAATTCACTCCCTCCTTTGTGTGAATGGGTCATGAGCTGAACATATATGACCTAATCTGGTCTGATGAGAAGAGGAGGAAGCGCAGGAGGAGGACAAGCTTGGTGCTGGTGAAGGTGAGCTGGACACCACAGGTCTGGCTGGTTCTCCTTCATCATCCAGCTGTGATAAATCTGTAAATACAAAAAAAGTGTTTTAGTTTGTGCAGTATACAACTTAAGCCTTCCATTAAATGTGCAGACATAGAAGGCAATTTTATTCAATATCAATAATAGCAAAGCTTACATGTCTGATTATGGAATAGAAGAATAGGAATAGAATAGGCTTTATTGTCAATGTACAGTTCTACAGTACAACGAAATTGTAGGTGCTCCACCAGGCTACTGCGCAATAAAGTAAGAGAAGGATGAGATAAAATACGGTTACACAACACACAATTAAACACACGAGTGAAATTTTAAAAAAAATCGCCCGATTATGGAAATATTACCAAAATAGTAAAAATGACAACGTTACTAGCGTCTTTGGTAGAAAAATCTCCCATAACACAACACAAGGCACCCATTCATACACAGTATTGATACCACAAAAAGCATACTTTGCGCTGGATATCTTTACAAAAAAAAGTATTCTGTAAGACGCTAAGATTTTTGTTCTCGTTTTCTCTCAAATGAGCATTTCAAGATATATGGCGATGCCACTAACGTCATTTGAGACAGTAATAAACAGTATCGATACTGAACAAACAGCGTATTTTGCACTGCATATCTAACAAAGTATTCTGTAAGATGCTAAGATTTTTGTTCTAGTTTCTCAAACACGCATTTCTTTATGGCAAGGAGAAACGTTCGTGGTAAAAACACTGTTAGCTTGTTAGCATAGCTAACCGAAAATAGTATAGCCACAAGAGTGAGTAAAAAAATATCCACACTTTGGCCGTTACATATCAATACAAGCGATTTACATTTGTCAGTAGAGAAGGCCTGTTCATTTCTTTATGGCGAGGAGAAATGTTTGGTCGTAGTAAAAGCACTGTTAGTTTGTTAGCATAGCTAACGGAAAATATTATAGTATTTTAGTATACTATATACAGTATATCCGCACTTTGGCTGTTACACATCAATACAAGCGGATATAGTATATGTATATATATATTCGTTAACTTTTGGCATTTTAAAGACAATACACTTACCAGTGTGTTTTGAGCAGGTTGTTGTAAGGACTAATTGACGGAGTTACGATGGTCCGGCTGGCTGACCTATCCCCCAAAACAGTTCATCACATTAGTGGCCCCCTCCAACTTATCTGGTACTTCTGCTCATGTCCATAGAGCCAAGAAATCTGTCTCCTCTTAGCTCCAAATCTGTTTGGTTTTGGAATCCATTGCTTGTTCGGCTGTTTGGAATGCAACATGGCAGTCAGTAGTGTTTTGAAGCTGGTCAGTTAACCACGCCCATGGCTGTGGACGTAACCAACGTAAACTGGTGCTGCCGCTGGCTCAGCTAGGAGTTGGGGCCATGATAGCCCCACTTTTGAAAGCCTGGGAATGGTGCTTCAGGCGGTGGAAAACCAAAGAACTGGTGTCAATCAGGCTCTGGCTCCAGTTAAGCACTGGAACCGTTTTGGTGGGAAAGACCTAATTGAGAACCTTCGCAGCATCCTCAAGCAAAAGATCTATGAGGGTGGGAGGCAGTTCACATTAAAACAGCAGCTTTGGGAGGCTATTCTGACATCTTGCATCAAAATTCAAGCAGAAACTCTCCAAAAACTCACAAGTTCAATGGATGCAAGAATTGTGAAGGTTATATCAAAGAAGAGGTCCTATGTTAACATGCAACTTAGACTATTTTGATTGAAACAGCTTTTGATTTCAGTAAATATTACATTCTAATGCCACAAATTCAACAAACGACCATTTTCAGTTCTTTACAACCAATAAAATGTTTTGAAACTCTGTTGTGCATAATAATTTGGAACAGTGCATTTTGAGGGTTTTTTTTATTTTTGCAAAAAAAAAAAAAAAAAAAGTTATCACTGGGAGGTTTGTGTCATGATTTGATACCCAGAGGCTCAAACACAGAGCAGCAACACCAGATGAACACTCAGACTAAGGTGGTAACGTTTTGCACAGTTTAATGAACACAAAAATGCACAATAATGCAAACTTAATAAATACACAAAAATGTACAACGCCAACTTAAAGAACACAGACACTGGTGGTACGCTTGAGCAGCACACAACCTGCAACAAAGGAAAAAGAGGAAATGATTAATAACAGGAATAATAAGGGAAGGAGAATATTAAAGGGAAAAGGAGAGGCTTACAACATAAGCAGAGTGCCCAGCTGTGAACTCCAGTGTGAGATGGTGGGAGCAGGTGGGGAGATGACCAGCGGGAAGGTAGATGAAGGGAGATGGCAGGATGGATAGATGGATGGGTAGACCTGGGTGGAACAGGAGTTGTCTTTGTTAGATGAGTGGTTCAGGTGAGCGTGCGCAGCCCTGGAGACACACCGCTGAGATGGCAGCAAACCTGAAGAGGAGAAGACATACAAGGTAAGACGACTGAATTGAATAAATGCCTAACAGCATTAACTTTAGTTGTTTGTGTCAGCAATACTCAATGGTCCAGCGGAGAAGCATTCACAAACTGGCTTTTTTATGCACTGGTAAATCAGGAAGCAGCAGGTGCACTGATGAGCTCCGGAGCCGGAAAACAGACAGAAGGAAAACACACAGGAGGGGAGGGGGAGCACAATCACCTGATTATCACAGTTTGTTAAATTTGAATTATGCTCTAATGGTTGATGACTTGAAAATTATACTGTCATTTGCATCGACTATTTAGGAAAATCAGAGACAGATATCATATTATAATGCAAGAAATCTGTATGTCTGTGTGTCTGTGTGTGTGTGTGTTCCACGCGTATCTCCTGAACCGTTTGTTGGACCAGCCTCAGATTTTACACCTGCTTTGCTGAGGTCAGGAGGGTCTGCATGCTCAAATTTTGGCCTCCCCAGATATGCCGAAGTTTAATAATAATAATAATAATAATACATTTTATTTGAGGCGCCTTTCAAGACACTCAAGGACACCGTACAATAAAAACAAAGAATAAAACATTTAAAAACACATCACAAGTACAGAAAATCACACAGAATAAGCCTTAGTAAACAAAAAAGTCTTGAGATGGGATTTGAAGGTGGAGAGTGAATTTAAATTCCTGAGGTCCGGTGGGAGGGAGTTCCAGAGGCGGGGGGCGGTGCAGCTGAATGATCGAAGGCCCATGGTGGTCATACGTGCAGAAGGGACAATGCGATTGATGGTATTTGATGATCTAAGAGTTCTGGATGGTATATGAACGGAGAGGAGTGCAGCCAAGTATGGGGGGGCGAGGCCATGGAGGGCTTTGTAAGTGAGAAGGATGATTTTATAGTCAATGCGGTGTTTGATGGGGAGCCAATGGAGGTGGGGAAGAACCGGGGTGATATGATGGGTGAATGGAGTTCTAGTTATGATCCGGGTGGCAGCGTTCTGAACCAGTTGAAGTTTTTTAAGCGTTTTGAGGGGGAGACCAGAAAGAAGAGAGTTCCAATAATCCAGAAGGGAGGTAACAAGAGAATGGACCAGGATAGCGGTGCTGGCAGGGGTGAGGGAGGGACGGAGACGGTTGATGTTATGTAAATGAAAAAATGCTGACCGGGTGACATTATTAATATGGGATTTGTAGGAGAGGGTGATGTCCAGGATTACCCCAAGATTTTTGACTTGAGGGGAAGGGGAAACAGTAGTATTATCAATAGTGATGGTGATATTGTTTGACTTTGAAATGGTGGATTTTGAACCGACTAAAAGGACTTCTGTTTTATCATTGTTAAGTTTAAGAAAGTTGGAAGAAAACCAGGAAGTGAGTTCATGGAGGCAGTCACAGAGGGAGGTGGAAGGGAGGTTGGAGATAGGTCTGGAGGAAAGATATAGCTGGGTGTCATCAGCGTAACAATGGAATTGAATATTAAATTCAATTTAGTTTAGGAGGGGACATCTTTAATGAATGCCCATAGCTCTCCTATGGGCGTTCAATTAAGATTTCCCCTAGCTATGACATGGCAATGACATCATATGACTCGCTATGACATCATCAAAGATCAAAGGCAGACATCCCTGAACGAGTGGTCGCATCAAAGATCAAAGGCAGGTTTCACCATGATTACTGTTGCCATAGTAACCATGTCAAAGATCAAAGGCAGGCATCACCATAGTGGCAACAGTAACTTTCTATGGGCATGCAGAAATGCTTGCTTACACTTGCTTTCTACGGGCATGCAGAAATACTTACTTACACTTGCTTTCTATGGGCATGCACAGGTATGCACTAGTCATATTATAATTTAAGAAATCTCTGTCTGTCTGTCTGTGTGTATGTGTGTTCCATGCATATCTCCTGAACCATTTGTCGGAGTGGCCTCAGATTTTATACATGCTGTACTGAGGTTACGAGGCCTTGCATCCCCGAATTTCAGCCTCCCCCGATGTGTTGAAGTTAGGGAGGGGAAACTTTTAATGAACGTCTATAGGGGGGCTATGGGTGTTCATATGGGTGTTCTGCACGCTGCGTTTACAGCCGTGAAGTTAAAGTGTTCATGCATCTTGTCATCTTACATATGTAGATGTGCTTTGAGGTAAATCTCCACAAAAAGACTGGTCAAACACAGCGCTCGGCTAGAGCAAGTAACAGAACAGTGTAATGTGTATTAATGTCTACAGGCAGACGCGTTTCGTCTGGCTCACCTCTGTGATGTTAATTGTTGCCTTTCATGCATTGTACTCATGCGTCCTGTCCTCACTGTGACCTAGGGACTGAGATCAATATGTCTCTCAAATGCAAATGTCTTATGCCTGTTCTGTTATCTCTTTGATCATACTAACTGCTAGGGTATGTCCCTTTGATGTATTGTTGTGGTCGAGTATATATGCTGCAACTCTGTAACGCAAACTCTCTCTCACTCTCAATCTGACTCCAACCCTGCTGCAGGACACAGCTTGTGTCCCTTCTCTGAGAGCCGTGGGCTCGCTCTCGGCGCTCATGCACGGCGCCGGGAGCGGAGCTCGTGACGGTGGTATGATATAATAAAACTCTACTTAAAACCTCCAACAACGCCGCATTATTTCATGCCGCCGCATGTTCACCGTGGGTTGCACGGTGGCGCAGTGGTTTAAGCACTGTGACAGCACAGTTTTACCCTCGGCCGGGGGACCGCGGGGATCGTGGGTTCGATCCCAGCCCCCGACCAACAGTGAGCTGTGTGGAGTTTGCATGTTCTCCCCGTGTTGCGCGGGTTTACTCCGGGATTTCTCCGGTTTCCTCCTGCATACCAAAAACATGTAGGTTTAGGGCGCTCGCGCACGCAGCGACCAGCAGCCGGTGGCTTGTCACCAAACTGCAAACCAAATCTACCTACGGGTACAAATAAGTAACAAAAAAAAAAAAAATAGCTACGACATGGCTATGACATCTAGGACTCGCTATGACATCATCAAAGATCAAAGGCAGACATCACTGAATGAGTGGTGATGTCAAAGATCAAAGTCAGATTTCACCATGGTTACTGTTGCCATGGTAGCCATGTCAAAGATCAAAGGCAGGCATGCAGAAATGCTCGCTTACACTTGGTTTCTACTGGCATGCATGGGCATGCACTAGTCATAATGCAAGAAATCTGTGTGTGTGTGTGTGTGTGTGTGTGTGTGTGTGTGTGTGTGTTCCGCGCAAATGTCCCGAACCATTCGTCAGACTGGCCTCAGATTTGACACGTGCTCTGCTGAGGTTACGAGGGTGTGAATTTCAGCCTCACCGGATATGCGGAAGTTTAGGAGGAGAAATCTTTAACGAACGTCCATAGGAGAGCTGTGGACATCATAGATCAATGGCAGACATCACTGTGGTTACTGTTCCCAGGAAGACGTCAAAGGCAGGCATCACTGTGGTTACTGTGATGTCATAGATCAAAGGCAGGCATCACCATGGTTACTCTTGCCAGGCAGATACCTCAAAGATCAAAGGCAGGCATCACTGAACGAGTGGTGACGTCAAAGTTCAAAGGCAGGTTTCACCATGGTTACTGTTGCAATGGTAACCCTGTCAAAGATCAAAGGCAGGCATCATCATGGTTTCTGTTGCCATTGTAACAGTAACTTTCTACGGACATGCAGAAGTGTTTGCCTACACTTGCTTTCTATGGGCATGCATAAATACTTGCTTATACTTGGTTTCTACGGGCATGCACAGGTATGCACTAGTCATATTATAATTTAAGAAGTCTGTCTGTTCCACGTGTATCTCCTGAACCATTTGTCGGACTGGCCTCAGATTTTGTATGCGCTGTGCTGAGGTTACGAACGTGTGTGCATTCCCGAAATTCAGCCTCTCCGGATATGTGGAAGTTTAGCAGGGGAACTCTTTAATAAACATCCATAGATAGGGGAGTTATGGGCGTTCATAGCTATGACATGGCTATGACATCATAGGATTCACTTTGACATCATCAAAGATCAAAGGCCTGCATCACTGAATGAGTGGTGATGTCAAAGATCAAAGGAAGGTTTCACCATGGTTTCTGTTGCCATGGTAATCATGTAAACTATCAAAGGTAGGCATCACCATGGTTTCTGCTGCCAGGGTAACCATGTCAAAGATCAAAGGCAGGCATGCAGAAATGCTTGCTTACATTTGCTTGCTACAGGCATCAGGAAATACTTGCTTAAATTTGATTTCTACCGGCATGCACGGGTATGCACTAGTTTGCATAATAATTTAGAACGTGGTGTATATTAGTGGGACAGCACAGGTTGAGTGGTTTGGAGACAATGTATGAGAAGCAAGACTGAGATGGTTTGGACATGTGCAGAGGAGGGTTAGTGGTTATATTGGACAAAGGATGCTGACAATGGAGCTGCCAGGCAGGGGGAAAAGAGGAAGACCACAGAGAAGATTCATGAATGTAATGAAAGAGGACATGGAGAGGGGTGGTGTTACAGATGAAGATACAAGGGATAGGGTGAGGTGGAGGCAGATGATCCACTGTGGTGACTCCTAAAGTCACCACAGTTGGAGCAAACAAAAGAAGATCCAGGATTATGTCAGTTATAAAACTTTGAAAAAAATAATAATTTCAAGATGTTATGTCCAAACTTAAATGTGTCTTGGAAAAAAAAATGCAGTTAATGTAATGTTCTCCTCTTTCTTCTTAGTTCAATACTTCATCAAATAATTTGTTTTGTGTCCCTTTTCTCATATATTTCACATTGGTGTTACAGGACATTACAGCTATAGAAGGGAACACTCAAAATTGTACAGTGACAGATCTGTCATGATTCACGGAAAGTGAGGTTCAAACGCAGAGCTGCCACAGTGAACTTTAGCACTGTAAAAGTTCACCAGTTTATTGTAAAAACAAAACCTAACACACAAATCTAAATAAAAGTACACAACTAAGGAAAAGAGCAAAACAAAACACACACTTAAATTTACACACAAAACCGGTGCGCACTGGAGTGCACTCAGCCTATGGGAGAAGAGCAGAAAAGAGATGATTAGGGACAGAATATCCTAAAGAGGAGAATAAACTGGGAAAACACTCTTACTCAGAGAGCAGAGAAGCCCAGCAGGGAACTCCTGCGTAGACCAGGGAAACAGGGGAAAGATGGTGACCTGGGTGGACGTCCGGTGTCTTCTTGGTCAGGCGAGCGTGATCAGCCCTGGAGTACACACGGCTAAGGTGGCAGCAAACCTGAGGAGACAGAAAGACACGGGAGGTGAAGACACAGATCAACAAAGGAAAATAATTACAAGTGGCTTAGACGACAGTAGCAAACCTAATGATCCGGCAGTGAGCTCTTCACACGCTGGCTCTTAAATATGCTGGGCAATTAGGAAGCAGCAGGTGTGTAATCACGCAGGTGTAGGTAATACTCCGGAGCCGGGAAGACAGGAACAGGAGGGGAGGGGGAGCACGCTCACCTGATCGTCACAAGATCAAGTCATAGAGGAGAGTTTTCAGTTATCAAGGGCCTCGTCCCCTCAAAAATCAACTCCAAGAAGTAGTAAGATAAACTTATTAATGTTTCACTTTCACGGAGGTTTGACACTTTTAATTAGTAGAATCAGAATCAGAATCAGAATCAGAAAAAGATTTATTGCCAAGTACATTAACAGATCACTGATAACATACGAGAGAATTTGACTTGACACAGAAAATGAACCTGCATTTCCAGTGACACGGCTGCATCGGGAACGCGCCTGCCAACAGGATGGTACAGATAAGAAATCATACAATAGGAAGGAGCAAAAAAATCATTGAATTCAGAATATTGACCATAAGTAATCAATATTATGATTACAAAGACAAAAAAAAGCCCACGATGCACATTCAAGATCAGAGTTCACAGGACACAAGGAGAGCAGTGAATGTTATCTTGTTGTCAGTTTCTGGGTCAGTGTGGATGTAGTGTTGAAGCAATGTTGTATCAATATGAGCACAAGGACACTTTGGCTGAAGATGTTTTGTCTGGCTGCGGCAATTGTCCTTGGCAATTGTCCCAAGCAGCTACGGTCCAGAGGCCGTGTGCTCAGTGTTTTGAAAAACAAAGACTGGGGATTATCAGGAGGATTTTTGTAAGGGAAATTGAGCCAAATAGACTGAACACAGAGAAAGAACTTTATTTTCTTCTGCAGATTCAGTGCTTAATCCTTCATTGTGGGGCTTTGAGTCCGTCGTGGATAGACTTAAGCATAACATGATGTAATCCACCTTCCGAGACAGTTCTCCATTTGTCGCTATCAAAGTCTCCTCCATTTTTCCAATTTGATGGATGCACCTCGCGTGGCCAGCATTTTGATAGGTTGTATCCATCTTCAGCAATTTGCGGTACACCAGGACAATCCCAGTTCCAATCAGAACGATCCCAGTCACCATTATTACGAAGATATACAAATCTTCAATATCTTCGATAGAGAGATTACTCAGGCACAAGATCCTCCAAACACTTGTCACCCGTAAATAGCCCGCTGGAGCCGTCCCTGCGGGGCAAACAGCTTCCCCCGGAGCACTATTCCTTGTTGAAAAAAAAGTGTCAATTGCGTTCAAAGCCCAGCTTATCAATTCCATAATTTCTTTTGATAATCAGCAGTAGACGCAGACAGACAACAGCAAGCTGGGATCCAGTTAGTTAGGGAAGTGGGGAGCTAGAGCAGAGAGAAAAGAGAGAAGCGTCTACTCTCCTTGAAGAGCGGAAGTGAAGTAGTAGCTTACTAGTGTGACTTTTCCACTTGTCGTAAATAACATTTACAGTGGTTTGGGGGTTAGGCATTAAAGATGCGCTGCAATAGATATAAATCCCCTTAAAAACAAATCTACATTGTCTAAAATGGTATTGTACAGTGGGGCAAAAAAGTATTTAGTCAGCCACCAATTGTGCAAGTTCTCCCACTTAAAAGATGAGAGAGGTCTCCAATTTTTATCATAGGTATACTTCAACTATGAGAGACAAAATGAGAAAAAAAAATCCAGAAAATCACATTGAAGGATTTTTAATGAATTAATTGGTAAATTCCTTGGTAAAATACGTATTTGGTCACCTACAAACAAGCAAGATTTCTGGCTCTCACAGACCTGTAACTTCTTCTTTAAGATGCTCCTCTGTCCTCCACTCGTTACCTGTATTAATGGCACCTGTTTGAACTCATTATCAGTATAAAAGACACCTGTCCACAACCTCAAACAGTCAGACTCCAAACTTCACTATTGCCAAGACCAAAGAGCTGTCAAAGGACACCAGAAACAAAATTGTAGACCTGCACCAGGCTGGGAAGACTGAATCTGCAATAGGTAAGCAGCTTGGTGTGAAGAAATCAACTGTGGGAGCAATTATTAGAAAATGAAAGACATACAAGAACACTGATAATCTCCCTCGATCTGGGGCTCCACGCAAGATCTCACCCCGTGAGGTCAAAATGATCACGAGAACGGTGAGCAAAAATCCCAGAACCACACGGGGGGACCTAGTGAATGACCTGCAGAGAGCTGGGACCAAAGTAACAAAGGCTACATCAGTAACACACTACGCCGCCAGGGACTCAAATCCTGCAGTGCCAGACGTGTCCCCCTGCTTAAGCCAGTACATGTCCAGGCCCGTCTGAAGTTTGCTAGAGAACATTTGGATGATCCAGAAGAGGATTGGGAGAATGTCATATGGTCAGATGAAACCAAAATAGAACTTTTTGGTAAAAACTCAACTTGTCGTGTTTGGAGGAGAAAGAACACCATACCTACTGTGAAGCATGGGGGTGGAAACATCATACTTTGGGGCTGTTTTTCTGCAAAGGGACCAGGAGGACTGATCTGTGTAAAGGAAAGAATGAATGGGGCCAAGTAGCGTGAGATTTTGAGTGAAAACCTCCTTCCATCAGCAAGGGCATTGAAGACGAAACGTGGCTGGGTCTTTCAGCATGACAATGATCCCAAACACACTGCCCGGGCAACGAAGGAGTGGCTTCGTAAGAAGCATTTCAAGGTCCTGGAGTGGCCTAGCTAGCCTCCAGATCTCAACCCCATAGAAAATCTTTGGAGGGAGTTGAAAGTCCATGTTGCCCAGCAACAGCCCCAAAACATCACTGCTCTAGAGGAGATCTGCATGGAGGAATGGGCCAAAATACCAGCAACAGTGTGTGAAAACCTTGTGAAGACTTACAGAAAACGTTTGACCTCTGTCATTGCCAACAAAGGGAAGATAACAAAGTACTGAGATGAACTTTTGTTATTGACCAAATACTTATTTTACCAAGGAATTTACCAATTAATTCATTAAAAATCCTTCAATGTGATTTTCTGGATTTTTTTTTTCTCATTTTGTCTCTCATAGTTGAGGTATACCTATGATGAAAATTGGAGACCTCTCTCATCTTTTAAGTGGGAGAACTTGCACAGTTGGTGGCTGACTAAATACTTTTTTCCCCACTGTATACCCTTTCTCAACCAAAACCTGTCATGTCTCGCCGCTCATCAGCGGCACCAGCTGTGCGCACTCCTCGTCAGCGGCGAGGTATTTAATCCACTCTGCCCTGGGCTTCGGCCTGAAGCCATCTCTCAACTTCGGCATCATTTGCTACTACGGTACTCAAGCCTGCTAGCAAGATTACCTGGGTAAGCTCCCCTTACCTCTTTCCTCCAGCCTTCTCCCCTGTGCACAGGTGGATTTCCCCAGCGGCGGACTTCCTCATCTCGCCGCTGTCTCTACGCTGGTGCCACAGGCACTGCAGGTCGCTGTCCCCCGGGCTCCACCCTTGTCAACGCCAGCCACCTGTCGTAACCAAGTAAGCCAGCTAACCATCATTATCCTCTGTATTGGTGTGGTGCCCGTTACCCTTCTCCCTATGCTTCCTCCCATAGGGTTGTCCGGCTGTACGGCCTCCTGCCCCCGTGCCTGACGCAGATGCCACCACCAATACATTCTTATTCCACAGACACGCAGCCACACATCCCTGTTTGTTAATAAAGCTGTTGAATCTATCCTGAGCCTGCGTGTGTGTCTCCTGAGCCGTGCATTATGTCAGTACGGCTTCAGCAGAGCGGCTCGGCAGACAGCGGGCTCACACACCGTCTTTCCACCCTCGAGGCTCGGGTGGATTCAATAGCCTATCAACAACAGGTGATACTAAATCAATTAACAATTATTACTAACCTATTAGACCGCTTGGACCCCCAGCAGCCGTTCCCCTCGGCTCGTCCGGGTGGCACAGCTCCCGCTGCTCCGGCGGCTGTCCAGCTTGCTCCGGGTGCGCCGGCACGGCTCACACCAATCCCCACTCCTGCTCGCTTTAGCGGTAAGCTTGGTGGAGCTCGGGGTTTTATCATGCAGTGTGAGTCCGTGTTCCTTTGCGTTCCCGGAGACTTCCCCTCAGACCACAGCAGGATTGGCTATATTGGTAATCTCCTGGAGGGTCGTGCGCTTACCTGGGCTTACGCCATCATGACGAAGGCCAGCTTCGCCACCCTCACCTATGGCCAATTCGCGCAACAATTTCTGGAAGTGTTCGATCATTCGCGTTTGGACAATGTCCAGGTCGACCGCCTTCTCGGCCTCCAACAGGGGAGCCGATCGGCGGCCGAATACGCGATCGACTTCCGGGTTACCACGGAGGAAGTTGGCTGGCAAGAGCGTGAGCTCTGCGGCATCTTCCTCCACAGCCTAAACTCTGGTCTGAGAGATGAGCTGGCCGGCCGGGATATCCCGGAGACGCTGGCGGAGCTGATTTCCCTAGCCATCAGCTTGGATAACAGGCTGCGTGAGCGCGCCTCAGAGCGGAAGCAGCCTTCTCGCTCGCGGGGCGTCTCTGCGCGCTTGTCCCAAGCTCACCACCTGGCGTTGCTGCCGCCGGAGGCCTCCGAGGAGTCGGAGCCGATGGTGACGGGCCGGACAAAGCTCCCCCTGGCGGAGAAACAACACCGCCGTGATCTGGGCCTTTGCATGTATTGCGGGGGTAGCCAGCACACCGTGGAGCATTGTCCGGAGAAGCCAAAACGAGGAGGTCCGCGAGTCACTGTAGGGGGCCTCGCGGATGCTAATCGGTTAAATCCCCTCACACATTTGACGCTGCCCATCCGCTTCTTTCACAACCTCACAGGGCACCTCACACATGCACTGGTGGATTCAGGCGCGGAGGGTAGCTTTATTTCACAGAGCCTGGCAACCCGATTGGGCATCCGTTGTCACCCCCTCGACCCTCCTCTCGTCCTGGTTAATCTCTCCCGAGTCCCTCTGGGAAAGGTGACCCACCGGACATCTCCCATTCCGGTGATCATCTCTGGAAACCACCGGGAGGATATCTCCTTCTACGTCCTGTCCACCTCGGTCACTCCTGTCATTCTCGGATACCCCTGGCTCCGCCTCCACAACCCCGCCTTGGACTGGAAGACCGGAAAAGTGTCAGCTTGGAGCACCTTCTGTATGGGCACCTGTCTCCAATCCGCTGCCTGCGCCCCGTCCTCGCCTCCCACAGCCAAGGACATTGCGCCTCCGGATCTCACCCTTGTGCCCTCAGAGTTCCACGACCTGGGTGCAGTCTTCAGCAAGTCCAAGGCGATGTCTCTGCCTCCTCACCGGTCCTACGACTGTGCCATCAACATCCGGCAGGGGGCGCCCCTACCCTCAGGACGCCTCTATAGCTTGTCAGCGCCAGAGAAGGAGGCCATGAACACCTACCTGAAGGAGTCGCTCAGCGCTGGGATTATCCGACCATCTTCTTCTCCAGTAGGCGCAGGGTTCTTCTTCGTGGGAAAGAAGGACGGCTCCCTTCGTCCTTGCATTGATTATCGAGCGCTCAATGACATCACGGAGAAGGACCGGTACACCCTGCCCCTCATGGATACCGCCTTCCACTCCCTCCAGGGGGCGACCTGGTTTACTAAGCTGGATCTCCGCAGCGCTTACCACCTCATCCGGATCCGGGAGGGAGATGAGTGGAAGACAGCCTTCCGCACCCCTAACGGTCATTTTGAATATCTAGTGATGCCGTTTGGGTTGACCAACGCTCCAGCCGTCTTCCAGCGCCTCATTAATGACGTCCTCCGGGATTTCATCGGCCTGTTTGTGTTCGTCTACCTGGACGACATCCTCATCTTCTCCAGGTCCAGGGATGAGCACCGGGTCCACGTGAGGCGGGTCCTGCAGAGGCTGTTGGAGAATCGTCTATATGTCAAGGCGGAGAAGTGTGAATTCTACGCCAAAACAACTTCCTTCCTGGGGTTCATCATCTCCCATGACCAGGTGCTTCCGGACCCAGCGAAGATTAAAGCGGTGGTGGATTGGCCCACACCTCCCTCTAGGAAACAGGTTCAGCAGTTCGTCGGGTTCGCCAATTTCTACCGCCGCTTTGTCCCAAACTTTGGAGCCATCGTCGGGCCTCTGACCCGCCTCACCTCCCCTAAGACCCCATTCCGGTGGACTGAAGAGGCCGCAACGGCCTTCCAGGCGCTGAAGATGGAGTTTTCCTCCTCCCGGGTCCTCAGCCAGGTCGATCCCGCGCTGCAGTGCATAGTGGAGGTGGACGCTTCGGACACGGGGGTGGGGGCGGTGCTGTCCCAGCGGTCTCCAGCCAACGGAGTCAAGCGACCCTGCGCCTTCTTCTCTCGACGCCTGTCCCCGGCGGAGCGTAATTGTGACGTGGGGGACAGAGAGCTTCTAGCCATCAAGCTTGCGCTTCAGGAGTGGCGTCATTGGCTGGAGGGGGCCGCCTTGCCTTTTGTGGTCCTAACTGACCACAAGAACTTGGAATACCTAAGATCTGCCAAGAGTCTGAACGCCCGCCAGGCGCGCTGGTCCCTGTTCTTTGCAAAGTTTAAATTCAACATCACCTACAGGCCTGGCTCCAAGAACGGCCTGCCTGACGCCCTCTCCAGGCAATTTGCCCCGGAGGCCACAGAAGACGCTGTTCACACCATCCTGCCCAGGTCGTGCGTTGTGGGGGCTGTTTCTTGGGACATAGAGGATAAGATCCGGAGGGCGCAGGAGTCGGAACCGGACCCTGGCGGCGGACCGGAGGGGAGGCTCTTTGTGCCATCTGCCGTCCGGGGGGACGTTATTCACTGACTCCACACCTCTAAGCTCACCTGCCATCCTGGAGCTTCACGGATGATCGACCTCCTCCAACGATCCTTTTGGTGGCCAGGTCTGCGGAAGGATGCCGCCCATTACGCCCGGGCCTGCCCTGTCTGCGCCACCAGTAAGTCAGGTAACGCTCCCCCTGCGGGCCTGCTCCAGCCCCTGCCCGTCCCTGGCAGGCCCTGGTCGCACATCGCCCTAGACTTCGTCACCGGACTCCCTGTCTCCAACAACTTTGACACAGTTCTGACCATCGTTGACCGTTTTTCCAAGGCCGCCCACTTTGTGCCCCTACGTGGACTCCCCTCAGCCGTGGAGACGGCGGACCTCCTCATCCAACACGTGATCAGACTGCACGGAATCCCGGTCGACGTGGTCTCCGATCGTGGCCCCCAGTTCTCTTCGGACGTCTGGAGGTCCTTTTGCAACGCCCTGGGAGCTAAAGTAAGCCTCACCTCCGGCCATCACCCCCAGTCTAACGGGCAGTGTGAGCGGACTAATCAGGAGCTGGAGGCTGCCCTCCGCTGCGTTACTACATCCAAGCCCACGTCCTGGAGCTCTCACCTCGCCTGGGTGGAGTACGCCCACAACACCTCTCGCTCCTCTGCCATCGGGATGTCTCCCTTTAAGGCATCCCTGGGTTATGATCCACCTCTATTCCCCGTGCAGGAGAGCGAGTTGGCTGTCCCCTCTGTCCTGGCGCACCTCAGGCGGTGCCGCTCCCTCTGGACTATGGCGCGCAATGCGCTTTTACGCACGGCGGAGCGCAATAAATCCACGGCGGACCGGCACAGGAGACCTGCCCCGGCCTACCAGGTGGGACAACAAGTCTGGGTATCCACACAGGACGTCAACCTAAAGGGTGAGAGGAGGAAGCTGGCCCAACGATTCATCGGCCCATTTCCCATAACTAGGATTATCAACCCGGTGGCTGTGCGTGTGGCTATTCCCTCCTCCCTCCGCATCCATCCCACCTTCCACGTCTCCAAAATCAAACCGGTGGTCTCTGACCCCCTCTGCCCTCCACCTGCAGCGCACCCCGCTCCCCGGATGATTGGTGGCCATCCGGCCTGGACTGTCTCTGAGATCTTGGACGCCCGGCGCCGGGGTCGCGGGTTGCAGTATTTGGTGGACTGGGAGGGCTATGGACCCGAGTGGAGACAATGGGTGCCTTCCTCGCTGGTGTTGGACTGGTCCCTCATCACTGAGTTCCATCGAGCGCACCCGGAGAAACCATTGCCAGGAGGCGCTGCTAGAGGGGGGAGTACTGTCTTGCCTCGCCGCTCATCAGCGGCGCCAGCTGTGCGCACACCTGCTCCTCGTCAGCGGCGAGGTATTTAATCCACTCTGCCCTGGGCTTCGGCCTGAAGCCGTCTCTCAACTTTGGCATCGTTTGCTACTACGGTACTCAAGCCTGCTAGCAAGATTACCTGGGTAAGCTCCCCTTACCTCTTTCCTCCAGCCTTCTCCCCTGTGCACAGGTGGACTTCCCCGGCGGCGGACTTCCTCATCTCGCTGCTGTCTCTACGCTGCTGCCACAGGCACTGCAGGTCGCTGTCCCCCGGGCTCCGCCCTTGTCAACGCCAGCCACCTGTCGTAACCAAGTAAGCCAGCTAACCATCATTATCCTCTGTATTGGTGTGGTGCCCGTTACCCTTCTCCCTATGCTTCCTCCCATAGGGTTGTCCGGCTGTATGGCCTCCTGCCCCCGTGCCTGACGCAGACGCCACCACCAATACATTCTTATTCCACAGACACGCAGCCACACATCCCTGTTTGTTAATAAAGCTGTTGAATCTATCCTGAGCCTGCGTGTGTGTCTCCTGAGCCGTGCATTATGTCAAAACCTTTCATTGTCTTACAGTTTCTTGTTAAAAATCTTTCCGCTTTTTCTTCTCTTTCAAACTCCAGGATCTAATAAGGCCCACCCACACCTTTCCCACAACAGACGTCTGCAAGCTGGAAGGTTTGAACAGCCACTGCCAGGATTTACACTGACTCCAGATGCTGTCCGTTGCAGATGAAGTGTGGATGGACCCTTGCGTTCATCCCTACCAGCTCTGTTTGTATTCTGCAGCTGCATGGATAAGAACAAGGTTTAAAATACAAGATCATATGGGAATTATACAAAATAACGCAAGATCTCAAGAAAGATCCGAGAGTAACCGAGATGAATCAGTTGTGATCACATGATAACAACAAGGAAGTGTGATGTAGTGGCTCTCCACCTGGACTTTTGGGATGTAAATAAAATGTAAGGAGCCCATTAATTTTAATTCTATTAAGTATTTATTTGTTTAATCAAGATTTTACCTTCTCTGACACAGTGGTGAAGGAGGAGGCCTCAGAAAATAACAGACGATCCTTAAAATGTTTTTTAATGATCAAATGGCTACCTCTTAACTGTCACAGGTGCCAAATGGTGAAACCCCCCCCCCCAGTGGTCAAGAGTGGTAAAGATTTTCGTCAAGAAAATATTCAGATCAGATGTCAGAGATTTCCCAGGCTATAACTTGAAAGTGGTAAGAGACAATGGCTTACTGTCAATTAGAAAGATGCAGAATATGATTCAAAGTTTCAGATAGGAGTAAATTTACACATCTAATTTGCATAATGCCACGGCAGCCATATGGAATTACATAACTCAGTCAAAAGTGGACTTTGGACATATTTACACAAAGAATGCTTCTGCTTTTTGTCACCATTTCTTGATTTGGGCATTTTGTTATCTTATCTTCAAAGTATATGAACCTGAAATTAAGTACAATTCAGTACAATGTAAACAAAACAAGCCATATTCCTAACTTACCACTGGTGAAGGCGGCTCTCGCTGCATCCATTCTGGTTGGCATTTCCGCTTCTGTCAGTCATTTTTGCTTTATCTCCCACATCCAGAAACGGTTAGGATTATTGCACATCAATTTCACTTTTATTCCGGCGCTATTTATGTGATAAAACAACACGAAAGTCGGAATCACCGGAATGATTGTTTCCCCCAGTCACATGGTGCTGTGGCAAGCAGGTGAATATCAGGCAGCTTCGCGCACCCTCTGTCATAACAAAATGATGTGAACATTTACCTTCATAACCTAAATAATCTCTTTTTGGAATCATAGTTGGCAAATTTGGGAGCAAATGCTCACACAGCTATGCTCACAGCGATCAGAAACATCCATTTGCATTTGTGTACTCTAAAAGAAGAAGAAAAAGAAAAATTTCTTCCTGGTCAGCCATGGCTTCCAGGTCAGCCATGATTCCACCAAAGCAAGAGCAGTAAGTTATACGTGTCTGCCACCTTGTGAGCTGGCATCATCAGTACAAATCCTCAGTACAATCCTCAGTACAACTGCGGCGTGTTTGGCACGTCATAACAGTTGACAGGTGCAGTGCTGTGCTGGGCCACTAGGGGTGCGATCTGCAAATTAAATCTTTCCAAACAAAGGGTTAAATACCGTGGCATTTCCTTGCAGACTGGATCCAGCATCCGTCAAAAATAGACTCCTTGCATTTCATTAGCGAACCAAATCTGACGAGCTGGATTTGTTCCATAGTGGTCCGGACCAGGTGGGTGATTAAACTATTAACGAGAATGGGAACTACAGTATATGCTGTGGAATCCGGATCGCAGCTGTAACATACTGCATCAAGAGTCAGCGTTAATCCAGGGTTTGTCTTGTTTGTGAAATCACAAAAACGTTCCATCTAAATTTGCCTTTTTCCAAGGGGACAAGCTTAAGCCTTTAACTGCCCAGGTCGCCGTATGGCAACAGGAACAGTTAAAGAGTGGTCAAGGCCCCTAGTGGTCAAGAGTGGTAAAAAAAAATTTCAATAAAATAGTTCAGATTTCCAAGGCTATAACTTGAAAGTTACAAGAGATACGTAATGGCTTACTTTCAATTAGAAAGATGCTGAATATGATCATAAGTTTCAGAGAGGAATAAATTTATGCATCTAATTTGCATAATGTTGCAGCAGCTATATAAATTACATAACTCAGTCAAAAGTGGACTTTGGACACATTTACATAAAGAATGGTCTGTTTTTTATGCCATTTTGTCTACAGGGATATGTCTTTATCTAATCTTCAAAGTATATGAACCAGAAAATCAATAAAATGTCAAAAAACATATATTCCTCTCTTACCTGTTGCTTGGGGGGGGGGGGGGGGCTCGCTCGCCCACGTGACCGGTCCATTTTTGTCCATCGTGGTCGATGTTTTGCGTTTGCTCGGTCATTTATACCCACTTCCACATCTACAAACTCTTATGATTATCCTATGTGAATTTTATTTGTATTATGTGGCTATTTTTGCTGTTAGGTGCATTTTTCCTTTGAGAATCCATGCCGACCGTGGGCGCCACCATCTTGGTACTGGGAGCTCAGTTTTTCGTCCATCGTGGTCGATGTTTCGTGTTTGCTCGGTCATTTACACCCGCTTCCACATCTTCAAACTCTTATGATTATCCAACGTGAATTTCATTTGTATTGCATGGCTATTTTTCACGTATCATGCAGTTTCAGTCAGAAACGCGGCAGCCATGACCGAACATGGCGGCATCCACATTGGTGTTGTCAGCTCAAAGCGGAAAAAGGGAGAAGAATAATGAGGATTTCTTCTTCTTTGCTGTATTCCATGTCAGCCATGATTCCTCCAGCATGTGTCTGCCACCTTCTGAACTGTCAGATCAATACAGATCAGTCCAAATTCTCAGTATAGCCAGGGGACGTCAATAAGTTGACCGGTGGAGTTGCTGCGCTGTGCCACTGGGGGCGCGCGACCTGTCCATACTATGTCGGCAGTTAAAGAGTTAACCGGCCCAGGCACCAAGTTGCGAGATAACCCCCTAGTGGTCAAGATTTTTTTCAAGAAAATATTCAGTTCAGATGTCAGATTTCCAAAGCTATAAATTGAAAGTGGTAAGAGAAAATGGCTTACTGACAAATAGAAAGATGTAGAATATGATCCAAAGTTTGAGATAGGAGTATATCTTCAAAGTACATGAACCAGAAAATCAGTACAATGCAGTACAATGTAAACAGACAGACATTTGTCACTTACCGCTGGCGAAGGCGGCTCACTTCGCCCTTTTTGCAGCATCTTGGTTGTTATTTTTTCTTCTGTTGGTCATTTTATTTTTCCCCCTCACATTCAGAAACTGTTATGATTATTCCACCTCAATTTTGCTTTTATTTCACCGCTATTAATCGTATATGACCGGCGCGATTGTTGTCTAGTCACATGGTGCTGGGCTCGACAGCAGGTGAACATCAGCCAGCTTCGTGCACCCTCTGTTATAACAAAATGTAAACATTTACCTTTATAAGCTAAACTAGAAAAGCACTCGGAGAGCGCAGACCTCCGCCAAGCACCACAGTTCCCCCCATACAGTGTTTGTGTGTACGTTTTCAGATTCCTTGACCATGAAAACATATGACTTGCAATTGGATTGACAATGATAGGATTAGTGGTTGAGTAGTTATTCACTAAAATGACATTTTCCGTAATGGTGGCCACAGTTCCGCCCATACAGTGTTTGTGTGTACGTTTTCAGATTCCTTGACCACGAAAACATATAACTAGCAATTGGATTGACAATGATAGGATTAGTGGTTCAGTAGTTATTCACGAAAATGGCATTTTCCGTAATGGCGGCCACAGTTCCCCCCATACAGTGTTTGTGTGTACGTTTTGAGATTCCTTGACCATGAAAACATATGACTAGCAATTGGATTGACAATGATAGGATTAGTGGTTCAGTAGTTATTCACGAAAATGGCATTTTCCGTAATGGCGGCCACAGTTCCCCCCCATACAGTGTTTGTGTGTACGTTTTCAGATTCCTTGACCATGAAAACATATGACTAGCAATTGGATTGACAATGATAGGATTAGTGGTTCAGTAGTTATTCACGAAAATGGCATTTTCCGTAATGGTGGTTTTCTTCTGGACGGTGATCCGGATCATCCCCAAAATTTAATCAGTTCTTCCTTGTACCATTTCCAACAACGCCTGAAAGTTTCATCGAAATCCGTCCAAAACTTTTTGAGTCATTTTGCTAACCAACAGACAGACAGACAAACAAACAGACAGACAAACTCCGGCAAAAACATAACCTGGTGGCGGAGGTAATAATCTCTTTTTAGAATCATAGTTGGCAAATTCGGGAGCAAATGCTTCCTCAGTCTTGCAATCGAGTAAGATCTAGATTTGTTTACAGACTCTTCTTCTCTAGTGAGGTCTCAGGATGGTTCTATGTCCTCCATAATTCCTCCAAGGCAAGAGCAGTAAGTTATACAGTACGTGTCTACCACCTTGTGAGGTGGAATCGTTTGTACAGCTTAAAACAACTGGGGAGTTTTTGGTATTTTTGGCTATGTCAAATAACATCATATGACAGGTGCAATGCTGCGCTGTGCCGGTAGGGGCGTGATCTGTCCATGAAATCTTACCGGTTTAAGGGTTAACTCCATATAGATGCTATTGTCACTGACTCCGCATCCAGAATTCAGAACAAGTGATAGTTTATTACGGCAATAGGTCCAACTAATTTTAACAAACTGGCCGACACAATTACTTACTATTTGTTGATACTTAAGTTTCTTGTATTGTGTTGTATATTCCTTTTGATAAAGCAATTCACTCACTATTTGTTTTTACTTAAGATTCTTGTGTTGTATCCTCTTATGCATGAAAATAAAAAAAAAAGCTTTATTTCACACCAAGACTTGCCATGTGTCCATAAAATTTCATTGGTAACATATGAAAATCTTAGTGTACATCAAAACTTCCTATGTATCTTTGGTAACATATAAAAGTCTCAAAACTTTCCATATATCAATAGTAACATATGAAAATCTTATTTACATAAAAACTTTCTATGTACCATTAGTAACATATGAAAATCTTAAGACTTTCTATGTATCTATAACATATGAAAGCTTTATTTTACATAAAAACTCCCTATGTATCTTTAAAAAGTGGCTCATTAATCTGTCCCTAACATGTGAATGCATGCATGCTTAGGACTCCCTGCGTATTATTACAATACGGAAAATTCGTATTTGCCGTATTGTGATAATACAGTGTAGTGGCTCCTGAGCCACTGGGGATGGCAGTGGCTCAGGAGGTAGAGCAGGTCATCCAATAACCACATGGTTGGTGGTTCGAATCCCACTCTCCCCTGCTGTTGTGTGCCTGGGCAAGACACTTCACCCCCAATTGCTCCTGGTGGGTCTGGAAGGGCCATGTTAGGCAGCATGCCACCATGTGTGCATGAATGGGTGGATAGCAGGATCTGTAAAGTGCTTTGGTCATCAAGAGATGAGAATAAAAGCGCTATATAAGTGAATACCATTTACAATCATAGAAAATAGCCACAAAACATAACATTATCTTTATATTAAGGGAGATTATTAAAGAGATTATTTAGCTTATGAAGGTAAATATCTACATTTTTTTTAAAACAGAGGGTGGGCAAAGCTGGTTGATGTCCACCAGCCATCAACCCCAGTGCCATGTGACTGGACAGAACAATCGCGCCGGTTCCGTGTAGTCATATAAGATAGATTACAGTGGAAAAAAAGCGAAATTGAGGTGGAATAATCACAACAGTTTCTGGATGTGGGAGACAAAGCGAAAATGACCGGGAGAAGACAAATTAACGAGGATGCTGCAAAAGGACGACGCGAGCCGCCTGGCCAACGGTAAGTGATGAATGTCTTTGTTTGTTTACATTGTACCGATTTTCTGGTTCATATACTTTGAAGATAACAAAATGCCCAAAACAAAAAAACGGTGAAAAAAAAAACAAAAAACAAAACCATTCTTTGTCTAAATATGTCCAAAGTCCACTTTTGACTGAAAGTTATGTAATTCGATTTGGCTGTCATAGCATTGTGCAAATTAGATCCATAAATTTACTCCTATCTCAAACTTTGGATCATATTCTATGTCTTTCTAATAGACAGTAAGCCATTATCTCTTGCCACTTTCAAGTTATAGCTTTTGAAATGTCTGACATCCGAACTGAATATTTTCTTCTTCTTCTTTTAGATTTGAATTGGTGGTTGGCAACCAGCTTAAAGGTGCATTACTGCCACTGACTTGATTATCATCATTCTATATCTTTGTATAATGAGTTCTTTTAAGGAATTCTGAACAACTCCTTTTGTGTGAAAAAAAATTATCCATCCTTGGTATAAGCACATCATCACATCTCTTGAAAAAACCTTGACCACTAGAGGGGGTGGAGGCTGACGGCGCGATGGAGCGCCTCAGACAGTCAAACAGTAAATTTTTTGGAGAGTTAGCAGAATATTTTCAATTAACCAACCAAATTATCGCAGAAGAAATATTATTTCTCAGCTTAACTTTATTGGAACACACAAGGAATCACATGGCCACGGATGCCCCCCAGCTCTGTTTCCTGGGGAGGACCCCAAACACAGGAAGTTACAGCTATATAAAGGCTCCTCATTAGTTTGCGTGGCTTTCCCACAATACGTGTCCATTGTTTCAAACTGCCCACTTGCCATCCAGATGGCTCCCCTCTTGTTCCTGTCTTTATGGTTTTATGACTTCCTCCGGTCCAGATGTCTGCTTTCCTTTCTTCAGCTTCAGCCTTACACATGACCATATATGGAAACAAGAACAGAGACTTTTCCTGTCTATGACGTGTGTGTGCATGTGCGTATTGTGTGTGTGTGCGTGTGTGTGTGTGTGTGTGTGTAAGCAACTGGTGTTTTTGTTTGAATGGTGAATGTGTGGGTCTAAGTGATATGATCCTGATAACCACTTTTGGAATAATATTCATAATCCTTGTGAATATTACACCGAAAAGCAATTCAAAAGTCAAGTGCAACTAGATGGTAAACTATCAATAATACACTTCAACAGCAGAAGTCTTAACAAAAACTTTCCACAGATTCAGGACTATTTAAAACTGCTAGACAGAAAATTTACAGCTATCGCAGTCTCTGAAACTTGGCTTAATGAAGAGCAGGCTCCTCTGATGGCAATAGAGGGATATCAGATGTTTCATATTAACAGATCTCAAAAAAAGGGTGGTGGTGTTGCACTGTATATTGATGACCTGTATAGGTGTACGCTTGTAAATAGAATATCCTTTGCACTACCAGGGATTTTGGAATGTGTTACTGTTGAGATTGACCAAGATAAAACAAAAAATCTAATTATAAGTTGTATATATAGGACGCCGGGAACTTGCATTGAGACATTCAGAGATAAATTAGTCGAGCTGTACAATAATATTACTGGTAAGAAAATGGTAGTAATTTGTGGAGATTTCAATACTGATTTACTAAATCCATATCAACAAAATGTAATTACAGAGTTCATGAATTCTACGTACAGCATGAGTCTATATCCCACAATAACACATCCCAGTAGAATCACAGTTCACACTGCTACACTTATTGACAACCTGTTTGTTAATATTATTGATAAGAAAATAGAAAGTGGAAAAGTAAATGAAATAAGTGACCATTTGCCAACCTTTGCACTTATCCATGGCCACAAGGGGTCCCTTACAGAAAAATTTTTAAAATCGTTCAGATACAAATCACAAAATGCAATCAGTTCTTTTAAAGAAGACTTGCTGAAGCAAGACTGGACAAAAGTCTATGTATCAGATGTAAATGAAGCCTATGACACATTTATAAACACTGTAACCACTCTTTATGAAAAAAATTGTCCATTAATAAAGAAAAAAGCTTAAACATAAATTTGCCGATAAGCCATGGTTAACCAAAGGATTACAAAAGGCGTGTAAAAAGAAAAATTTATTATATAAAGCTTTTCTAAAGAAAAGGACAAAAGAAGCAGAGCAGCAGTATAAAACATACAAAAATAAGTTAACATATACACTACCATTCAAAAGTTTGGGGTCACCCAGACAATTATTTTGTGTTTTCTATGAAAAGTCACACTTATTTACCACCATGAGTTGTAAAATGAATAGAAAATATAGTCAAGACATTGACAAGGTTAGAAATAATGATTTGTATTTGAAATAATAATTTTTTCCTTAAAACTTTGCTTTCGTCAAAGAATCCTCCATTTGCAGCAATTACAGCATTGCAGACCTAACATGATTGCACAAGGGTTTTCTAATCATCCATTAGCCTTCTGACGCAATGAGCAAACACATTGTACCATTAGAACACTGGAGTGATAGTTGCTGGAAATGGGCCTCTATACACCTATCTAGATATTGCACCAAAAACCAGACATTTGCAGCTAGATTAGTCATTTACCACATTAGCAATGTATAGAGTGTATTTCTGATTAGTTTAAAGTTATCTTCATTGAAAAAAAGTGCTTTTCTTTCAAAAATAAGGAAATTTCTAAGTGACCCCAAACTTTTGAATGGTAGTGTATATAATAAGATGTAGTAAAAGAGACTATTACAGTAAAGAACTGGAGAAAAACAGAGACAATATTAAAAATACATGGGCAATACTTAACAATATTCTTGGAAATAAAAACAGAAATACGAGTGTGAATGCAGCTTCACCTGCAGATGAATTTAATAACTTTTTTGTTAACACTGGTCCTAATTTGGCTCGAGAAATACCCATTACGGCACCCACAGGTTATACAATAAGCAAAAACACTGCTATAAAAGACTCAATTTTCATAAAGAACACAGACGAGAGAGAGGTCATTGAAATTGTTAAATCGTTTAAAAGTAAAACATCTACGGACTGTGATGGTATTGACATGCTCTTAGTCAAAACTATTATTGAATGCTTAGTGAAACCACTGACATATATCTGTAACCTGTCTCTCCAAACAGGTATATTTCCCAATGCAATGAAAATAGCTAAAGTAATTCCGATATACAAGACGGGTGACAGAGGGGAACTTTCAAACTACAGACCAATTTCACTATTGCCGCAATTTTCCAAGATACTTGAAAAAATATTCTATGAGAGAACTGACAACTTCATACTGAAGAATAATTTATTGTGTGAGCAGCAATATGGGTTCAGACACAAGAGGACAACTGCATTTGCTCTAATGGAATTTATAGAAAAAATATCAACTGCCGTTGAAAATAAAGAGTATTCAGTTGGGGTATTCCTGGATCTTAAAAAAGCATTTGATACAGTGGATCATAATTTATTATTAAAGAAACTACAAAATTGTGGTATTAGGGGAGTAGTACTGTCCTGGTTATGTAGTTACTTAAAGAATAGGTATCAGTGTGTATGTGTTGGTAACAAAAACTCACAGTTACTAAAGGTTACTTGTGGAGTCCCACAGGGTTCAGTTTTGGGGCCATTGTTATTCAATATGTATATAAATGATGTATGTAAAGTTTCAGAAAAAATGGATTTAATATTGTTTGCCGATGACACTAATTTATTATGCAGTGGAAGCAATTTGGAACAACTTCTGGATACACTCGGAAAGGAATTAGGAAAGCTTAAACTGTGGTTTGATTCAAACAAAATAACACTCAATTTAACTAAGACAAAATTTATAGTTTTTAACAACCATCACAACAACTTAGTATCTGAACTCAGTGTAAATGGTGTAGAGATTGAAAGGGTATCCGAAACTAAATTTCTTGGTGTAATAATTGATAATAAACTGTGTTGGAAGTCACATATTAATTATATTAAAGGTAAAATATCCAAATCAACTGCAATACTACACAGAGTGAAATATTTGCTGAATCAACCCACACTATATACCTTGTATCATTCATTAATACTCCCATACATGACATACTGTATTGTACTGAAGTATGGGGAAATACATATAAAACAAACATATATCCAGTCTTTATGCTTCAGAAGAGAGCTATTAGAATAATAAACAAAGCTGCTTACAGGGAACCAACAAACCCACTTTTTCTTAAATTAAAAGCTCTCAAGTTGAAAGATCTGGTTGACTTTAAAACTGCAGTAATAATGTTTAAAATGAAGAATATATCACTGCCCGCAAATATCCAAAAGCTGTTCCAAATAAGGGAGAAACACTATCATTTCAGAGGAACATGTATATTTCAAAAACCTTGCAAAATCTGTTTTGTTTTAGCCGCTGGGTGACACACACGCATTAGCCAGTCTTTTTTTTTTTTTTACTACTGTTCTTATTTGTTTTGAAAAATCGTTCGCCAAAACCGCAATCATGGAAGCGCAAAACCGCAATAATGGAATTATGGTTTGACCGGGTCGCGTGACCAGAACCACGAGTCCGTAACAAACGGACCAGCGTCATGTTCGTCTGACAATGAAGGAGAGAAGTTCACCAGCGACACTGCTGTTGTGGACAGGTAAGTGTTATAAGCTAAATTATTCTTTTTCCCTGAAAATTGTAATCAGAAATGACTTTTGACCGATCGGTAAATTACAACTGTGTGTAGTAGACCGCGGCGCACCGGGCGATGTCCGTCCTCTGTAGCGGGGTGGGGGGTGAGGGGTGGGAGTTGTTATCTTCTACATTACAGATATTTTAGAATAATTTTTAGTGCACTGTAGGTTATTTTTTCTTGTAAAAAAAAGCCACACATTTTTTACGTGGCATGCTTCTTTGTGTGTGGGGGCTTGTTTGTTCATTCATTCATTCATGAATGAATAAACAAGCCCCCCCCCCACACACACACAGCCCTGAGTGTCACCTTTCATTAGAGCCCAACATCTAGCTTCTATATTGAATCATTCAAAAGTTACAGACGTTTTTCCAAACTGTGCCATTTGGCACAATTTGGTACAGTTCAAAAACGCCTGGGAACAACCTAAGAAAAAAGCTGTGTAATATATTCATTTTTTGTGGTATTGTTACAAAATTTTGACCTCAGCCGGATAACACTTGGTTCTACATTTCTGTTGCATTTTCCAGCCAGTATCTGACAGCTGTGTGTTATTTGCAAGCATTTGTATCCAAAAAAACACCCAGGCGAAATTTATTTTCTTCAAGTTCAGTATGTTTAGATGACTGTTACTCAGTGGCCGGAGCACTTAGAGAGATTATGACTGTTTTGCCAAAAAATTCAAAGTGCTTTCTTTTAAATGAGACCAACCCCATGAAGATGCTGCAAAGGGTTGAAGAACAGCTTTTGATTTACTTTGGCTACATTATTTTTTGGCATTTTTAGGGAAATTGACCAGAGTGCAAGGGGTTAATCTGTACTTTTAATCTATCCGAAATAAAGATTGATTGATTGATTGATTGATTGATATGTGTATGAAAACACTTTGTGTAATATCTAATTAACTAATCTTCACTATTTATTTATTAAAACAGTTACAAATAGTAATTTTTTTGCAGCATTCCAAATCTTACACCGCATTTCTTCTGTAATTTCAATATCCAATTCTCTTCCCCAGGTTTGAGCCAAAATAGGAGAATCAACATTACAATGGCCTTTCAATACCTTGTAGCACATGCTAAATGACATTTCCCTGGAACTGAAAAACACCTTTTCAATATCAGAGATCTCAGTCTCCTCAAATAACGATGTATCTTTTTTGATAAAATCCCTAATTTGAAAAAAATGAAAAACATTATTTTTACCTAGTTTGAAGTCCTCAACAAACTGATCAAAAGGCATAAGAATTCCTTCCTTAAAAAGACAACCAAATGTGGAAATACCCTTAGAAACCCACTCCCCAAAACCAGAATCCAGCAGGCTGGGAAGAAAGTCTGGATTGTTGGCAATAGGAGTGAAAGTGGAGGTTATCCCAGCTCTCCCCTCAATGCACTGTGCTGCTCTCCAGGCCTTAACAGTGTTAACAGATATCGGGTTACTACAGCATTTCTTTATAGTTTTCATACTTTTTAGAAAGAGCAAAGTATTAAGAGAGCATTCACATAATGACACTTCTATATCCAGCCATATTGCAGAAGTATTTTTGCAAACCCACTTCCGTGCATACAACAAAAGAGAACTTAACTGATATTTTTTGAGATGTGGGAGGTCTAAACCTCCCATATGGCTGGGAAGCTTTAATGTTGACATTTTTTATGGGTGCCCTTTTTTTGCTCCATAAAAAGAAACTAAACCAGCCCTTTATTTGTTGAATAAGTTTGTGTGTAAATAAAAGAGGAATCATTCTCATTGGATAAAGCAAGCGAGGAAGAATATTCATTTTAAGAAGCGAGATTCTCCCTAACCATGATATAGGGAGGCAATTCCAACGCTCGAGATCCTTTTAGATTTTGTCAAGTAAGGGGACATACTCTACCGTTCAAAAGTTTGGGGTCACTTAGAAATTTCCTTATTTTTGAAAGAAAAGCACTTTTTTTCAATGAAGATAACTTTAAACTAATCAGAAATACACTCTATACATTGCTAATGTGGTAAATGACTATTCAAGCTGCAAATGTCTGGTTTTTGGTGCAATATCTAGATAGGTGTATAGAGGCCCATTTCCAGCAACTATCACTCCAGTGTTCTAATGGTACAATGTGTTTGCTCATTGTGTCAGAAGGCTAATGGATGATTAGAAAACCCTTGTGCAATCATGTTAGGTCTGCAATGCTGTAATTGCTGCAAATGGAGGATTCTTTGACGAAAGCAAAGTTTGAAGGAAAAAAATATTATTTCAAATACAAATCATTATTTCTAACCTTGTCAATGTCTTGACTATATTTTCTATTCATTTTACAACTCATGGTGGTAAATAAGCGTGACTTTTCATGGAAAACACAAAATAATTGTCTGGGTGACCCCAAACTTTTGAATGGTAGTGTAGATTGCTTTAAACATTTGATCAAAACAAGGTGTAACAAATATACCCAGATACACAAATCCTGCTGGTGACCACTAAAAGGGAGAGCCAGGAATGTGGCATTGTTTTCCCAGAGGCATGGCCTCAGATTTCGAGAATTTAATGTTATAACCAGAAAATAAGCTAAACTTATTGATGATTGAGATGACACTATGCAGTGAAACAGTTGGGTTAGAAAGAAACAATAAAACATTATCAGCATATAATGAAATTTTGTGAGCTCAATGTTCGGTAGTAATGCCAAAGACAGTAGTGTCACTTCATATCACTTCAGATAGTGGTTCAATCGCAAGAGTGAACAAAAGAGGGGAGAGGAGACAGCCCTGTCTGTTCCAACCTCAAAGTTTTTAGACCTAAGTCAATTTGTTATAACAGCTGCCAAAGGACAACTACAAAGGACTTTAATCTACGTAATAAAATTAGGACCCAGCCCAAACTGCTGCAGAGTGTAAAGCAAATAGGACCACTCAACGCGGTCAAACACTTCTTCCGCGTCAAGAGAAACTACCAGACCATCCGCCGCACACTTCTGACACAACTGAATCATATTTAGAAAACATCTGGCATTAAATTACATGAATTGCAACTCTTAACCCTCTGAGTGTGTATGTTGCCAAACTGCGACATAACCCATAGTGGTCAAGAGTGGTAAATATTTTTCTTAATAAAATAGTTCAGATTTCCAAGGCTATAACTTGAAAGTTGCAAGAGATAATGGCTTACTGTCAATTAGAAAGATGTAAAATACGATCCAAAGTTTCAGACAGAATAAATTTACACATCTAATTTTCATAATGTCACGGCACCTCTTTAAATCCCATAACTCAGTCAAAACTGGACTTTGGACGTATTTACACAAAGAATGGTTCAGTCTTTTGACACCATTTTTTTTTTTTTTTTTTACAGAGGTACCTCATCATCTTATCTTCAAAGTATATGAACAAGAAATCAATACATTTAAAAAAAACAAAACAAAATAAGTCACTTACTGTTGTACAGTCTGTTGACAAAGGAGGGCTGGCGTGGTCACTGCATTTTCATGCATTATGGTCCTTATTTTGCATTCTGTCGGTAATATAAAATCTCTACCACATCTACAAAGTCTTTTGATTATTCATTCATTCATTCATCTTCTTCACTTAATCCTTTTCGGGTCGCGGGGGGGCTGGATACCTATCCCACCATCTTTGGGCGAGAGGCAGGGTACACCCTGGACAGATCGCCAGTCCATCGCATCCCACATAAATTTTGCTTGTATCCCGCGGCTATTTTCGGTGTATAAAGCTGAAAAAGTGATGTGACGATCGCGGACATATTAGCTTTCTGGGCTAAATGCTAAAACAGGAAAAGGAAATGAGGAGTTCTTCTTCTTTGGTGTATTACGTGTCATCCACTGAGTCCTCCAACAGATGTCTGCCATCTGTTGAAACTGGCAAATCAGTACAATCACAAATCCCCAAGGCAGGCAATCATGTCAGAGTGAGAAGACAGGCGCAGTGCTGCGCTCTGAGCTCTGGGCTAAATGCTAAAACAGGAAAAGGAAATGAGGAGTTCTTCTTCTTTGGTGTATTACGTGTCATCCACTGAGTCCTCCAACAGATGTCTGCCATCTTTTGAAACTGGCAAATCAGTACAATCAGTACAAATCCCCAAGGCAGGCGATCATGTCAGAGTGAGAAGACAGGCGCAGTGCTGCGCTCTGACACTATGGGCACGAAAATTCTCACACTCAAAGAGTTAATAAAGCCTGTTTGATCAGGATTTACTACATGGGCAAGATTCTTTCTAGGCATGTTGCGAGGATTTTTGACAGTATTTTTAAATCACCATTAAGTAAAGAAATTGGTCTATAAGAGCCGCAATTTTCTGGAGATTTTCCTTTTTTGAGAATTAAGGATATAGTAGCTTCCCTAAGAGAAGTAGGGAGGACACCAGCACCAAACAAATACCAATCTAAATACGGCTTTACCAATTTAAATACGGCTTTGACAGCAAATCCCTAAATTCTTTATAAAATTCTGATGTGAGTCCATCCGGACCTAGTGCCTTCCCGTTCTGAAGAGATTTAATTGCACTATGCACCTCAGATTCTGATATTTCTGCATTTAAGTCAATTTTTTGAATACCTGATAAATTTGGGAGTTTAATTTGTGAAAAGAAAGTTGCCTTTAATGACTGAAAGTTGTTACATTTTTCAGACTTGTATAAATTTATGTAAAATTGTAGAAGCCATTCCCATTAGAAAGTGAGGCTATTGTTTCGGAAACTATTTATGTTTTTAAGTAAAGAAAGATATTCACCTGGTTTATCCTCAAGCTCAAATAATTTTTGTTTGGCAAATTTGAATTTGTCTGTAGCATTTTGTGTCAGCAAAGTACTAAGCAAGCACCGGAGGGCATTGAGCTCCTTTAATTTGGATGGTGAAGAATTTTTAAAATATTCTTTTTCTGCAAAACTGAGTCTTCTTTCTGATATGTTCTGTTGTTCTGTAATTCGACGTTTTTTGCTATGATATTATCAATCCCCTACCAAAAGCTTTAGCAGTCTTCCATTGCAGTGATGGGCTGCTGGCTGCGGGGGAGTTAACAGTAAGAAAGTGTTTCAATTCTGTAGTAAAATATTCTACAAATTTAGCATCCTCTTAAATAAGGGGATTTAGTCTCCAGTGTTTTGATTGTCCTTTTACAACGTTAGGGGTGAAGTCTACATAAACTGCTGCATAATCAGAGATGGCAATATGTCCAGTTTTGCAGGATACCACCTGTTTTAAAATAAAGAGATAAAAAAAAAGTATTCAATACGTGTGCGACATTTGTGTGGGTTGCAGTAAAAAGTGTATTCTTTCCCTGCAGGATGAAGTTTCTTCCACACATCCACAAAACCCACTTCCTCCATAAGATCAGACACCTGTTTTGTTTGTTTGGAAATAGAGAGGGAACCAATAGGAAGCCTATCAATCAATGGATTCATGAGACAATTAAAATCGCCTCCCAAAAATGACATTTTCTAAAGGCAATCCTGCAAGTTTTGTCGACACCTCTACCAAAAATGTGGCCGGGTGACCAGGAAAACAATAAACATTTAAAATGGCAAATTCCACTCCATGTATAACTGCTTTTATAAACACATATCGACCAAGTGCATCCTTAATACATTCTGTTAACTGAAAAGTTATGAATTTCCTAATAAGAATTGCCACCCCTCGGCTTTTACTGGTGAAAGAGGAAAAGAAAGTGTAACTGAGGTCATCCTGTGCAGTTCGCCCACTCGGGACACGAACCCGCGACCTACCAGTCAACTACACAGTTCGAGCATGGGAGACACAGCACGATCGCGCTGAGCTAAAGGTCCGACCGATAGCTCAGCGCTACCGATACTGTATGAGGCTTTTCGGGAGGGAGGTTTACTAACGTTCTACGCCGAACTGTGCTAGTTGGCATCCGTTACACTCTCCCCCTTAAACCTCACTCCCATCCCGGGTTCACGGCACCAGTGTAACTGAGGTCATCCTGCGCAGTTCGCTCACTCGGGACACGAACCCGCGACCTACCAGTCAACTCCACAGTTCGAGCATGGGAGACACAGCACGATCACGCTGAGCTAAAGGTCCGACCGATAGCTCAGCGCTACCGATACTGTATGAGGCTTTTCGGGAGGGAGGTTTACTAACGTTCTACGCCGAACAGTGCTAGTTGGCATCCGTTACAAAAGCATGGTCAAAGCCGCACTGTTGCAACTTTAAATGTTCCATATCATTCAGGTGCATCTCTTGTAATAATGCTATATCCATGCCCTCTTTCTTTAAAGCTAAGAGGACCTTTTTCCTTTTAATTGGCGAGTGACACTCGTTGATGTTCCATGTATATAGCCTTAGCATATTCTTTGTCAGCATTGGTACAAGTTAAACATTGCCACCGTGGTGCTGAAAACGTGCCAAAATCACAATAAGCTGAGCAAAAAAACAAACAAACAAAAAACCTGACAGAAAATACAATCTAACCAAATAAACAAAAACAAAAACAGCGCTTTCCAAACGTGCTTCGCCTTTAACCAAACAGGGCACTACCACATTTCTAGCCAAACTCTTGTGACTTTTTACTTCACCAAGGTAGGTAATAAAATTTAAAAAAACACAAAGTAAGGCACAACTTATCTCTCCTCACCACTGCACACCACTGTACCAATCTAAAGAGAAAGAAAATTAAGCAAATAAAATATTAACGGACAATAATTACTCACATTGTCTGTCAGTCCGTCCTAAAGCATAAAAAAAAAGGGAAGTACGATGCGTCCGCGATTTGCAGTATGGTCCAAATCAAACAATCCCATGGAACTTTAAATGCAATGCCTTCATTCCAACTTGTCCACAAACTCGGTCACTTTGTCAGGCGAGTCGAAAATCCTGGTGGTTCCATCATGCGTAATCCTCAACCTGGCTGGATACAGAAGGGATGGTATCCTCTGAGAAATCTTGAAAACACAATCCTGGAGCCCTGGCAAATCTGGGAGTTGTGCTGGTCACCATTGCCATTCCACTGTGAAGACTCCAGCCCCCGTTGCTGGTCTCTGAAGTTGTGGAATCTAATCACCACGGGTCTCGGGCGCTGGGTGGGTCCCAGCCACGGAGTGAGTACACGGTGTGCTCTCTCAAGCTTAACACAACCATCTTTAGTCTCAATGTGCAGGAACTAAGGCAGCCACTTTTCAAAAAAGTTAAGGGCATGAGTGCCCTCCGCACCCTCTGGAAGGCCAATGACACGTACTGTATTCTTCCTCCGGCCTCGGTTTTCAGGTTCATCAATGTGTTGTGCCATCAACTCAACCTGTTTCTCCAATGCCTGTATGCACCCCGTAGCCTCCTCCATACCCTCTTCCTGCACTGCAATTCTGTCTTCAGCCTCTGTAGTGCATTTGGCCAGATCCTTTATCTCCAAGGCCTGAGCCTGAAGCCTTTCAGCTAGCGAGTCAACTTTCTGAATGATGACTTTTGTGATATTCCCTGTGATTTCTTCAATAACCTGGCGAAGGGCAGGGTCAAATGCAGTAGTTTTGCTAGCTGTTGGTAGTTCAGCTAGCTCCGTGTTAGCCAAGCTCTCCATGTCAACCAAACTTTCCGATGTTAGCTGTGATAGCTGCCTTAACTGTGCTAGCCGTGCCAGCTGTGCCAGCCGTACCAGCCGAGTTATCAGCATTGCAAGTCTTGCTACTGTTTTTAGTGTTTTTGGGCGGCATTATGCTGAAGCGGGTCAGAAAGTAGGCATCAATGCTCATATTACAATAAGTAGCCCATGGGTGGCAATAAAAGATACAATTTTTGTCATGTGTCTGAGGTTCCATGTCATCCTAGACCTCAGACATAGGTTTCTGTTGTATTTTGTCTCCTTGTTTTGTCCATTTATTGTCTGGGGTTATTCTGTGTTCTGTTCTGCCTCTCTTTCTTCCTCCAGGCACTCCCCATTGGCTGCTCAGCCTGTTGCTGCAGTGAGCAGCCTGTAATCAGCACACCTGTTGCAGCTACTCACCTGTATCCACTCTGTCCCATTAGTTTGCTGTGTATTTATTCCCAATCAGTTCATTTGCTTGTTGTCACGGCATTAGTCACGGCTTCAGGAAGAAGATGGAGGACAAGCTGCAACAGAGCGACATCAGCGGGGTCTGGAGAAACCTCAAAACCATCTCGGGGCTCCAGAATACCTCCCCCCAGGCCACAGGGGGCAGGGAGTGGGCGAACAACCTGAATCTGTTTTTCAATAGATTTGACCAACCGCCCTCCCCCCTGACTGCACAACAACCACTGCTGCCTCTAAAGAAATCAAGTCCTGCTGCCCACTCCCCACTCCCCACTCCACCAACACCCCCCCACTCCCAACACACAGCCCCCCATCCTGACCCTGACCAGGACCCAGGTGAGGACGGAGCTGAGGAAGATCAAGGCGAGGAAGGCGCCGGGACCGGACGGCATCAGCGCAAAGCTCCTCAAGTCCTGTGCAGACCAGCTGTGTGGGATTGTGACGTATATCTTCAACATGAGCCTGAAACTGGGGAGGGTACCACAGCTGTGGAAAACATCTTGTGTGGTACCTGTACCAAAAACTTCCCACCCCAAAGACCTGAACAGCTACAGACCGGTGGCCTTGACGTCCCACTTGATGAAGACTCTGGAGAGACTGCTCCTTGCTCACCTCCGCCCCCTGGTGGAACCAGCGATGGATCCACTCCAGTTCGCCTACCAGCATGGCATTGGGGTGGAGGATGCGGTGATCTTCCTCCTTCACCGTTCTCTGTCCCACCTGGAGAAGCCCGGGAATATGGTGAGGATCATGTTCTTTGACTTCTCCAGTGCTTTCAACACCATCCAACCGATGATCCTGAAGGACAAGCTGCTGCGCGCAGGGGTGGACCAGCACCTGTCATCATGGATCCTGGACTACCTCACGAACCGGCCTCAGTTTGTGAGAACCCGGGACTGTGTGTCCGACACGATCATCAGTAGCACGGGGGCCCCCCCAGGGAACGGTGCTGGCTCCCTTCCTGTTCACTCTTTATACTGCGGACTTCTCACACAACACATCACACTGCCATCTACAGAAGTTCTCTGATGACTCTGCGATCGTTGGCCTCATCTCCAATGGAGATGAAGCTGAGTACAGAGGGCTTATCCAGGACTTCGTGGACTGGTGCTATCGGAACTGCCTCCAGATCAACGCGAGGAAAACTAAGGAGCTGGTGGTGGACTGCCGCAGGCATGGGCAGCCCCTCACAGTACCAGTAAATATACAGGGAACAGACATCGAGATGGTGACATCCTATAAGTACCTGGGTATTCATCTGAACAATAAACTAGACTGGTCACACAATACTGATGCACTCTACAAGAAGGGACAGCGCAGGCTGTTCCTGCTGAGGAGACTCAGGTCTTTTGGTGTACAAGGGGCGCTGCTGAAGTCATTCTATGACACGGTGGTGGCATCAGCCATCACTTTTGGAGTGGTCTGCTGGGGCAGTGGCATTACTGCAGCCGATAGGAAGAGACTGAACAAACTGATTAAGAAAGCTAGCTCTGTCCTGGGGCAGCGCCTTGATCCGATGGAGGAGATAGGAGAGAGAAGGACGGTGGCTAAACTGTCATCTCTGCTGGAGTCCGAGTTCCACCCTATGCAGGACATACTGAATGCACTGAGGAGCTCATTTAGCAGCAGACTACATCATCCCAGGTGCACAACCGAGAGGTTTCGTAGGTCCTTCCTACCAACGGCTGTCAGACTGTACAACCTAAGCAGGGCTGCTCGCAGAGATAGCAAAAAGACGTAACAAACTAATAGTTTTTTGAATGCAAAAGATGCAATAGACTTACACAATGGTCCCCTCCGGCATACAACTAGGAACATACCGGTCGCTATGGAGGGTGAGAATATGTATGGGCACATAATCATACCATGTAGGATAACTAAGTAGATGGTTATGCTGTTTCATTCCATCTAGCAACAATGCTCTGCACTGTGTGTGTTTATATATTTACATATTTATTCCATCTAGCTACAATGCTCAGCACTGGGTGTGTTTATATATTTATATATCTACATATTATTCCATCTAGCTACATTGCTCCGCACTGTGTGTGTTTATATACTTGCATATTTATTCCACCTAGCTGCAATGCTCCGTACTGTGGGTGTTTATATATTTACATATTTATTCCATCTAGCTACAATGCTCTGCACTGTGTGTTCATATATTCATATATTTATTCCATCCAGCTACAATGCTCTGCACTGTGTGTCTGTGTGTGTGTGTATATATATATATATTTTATAGTAATACGTACATATGTATATTAGCTGCTCTTGCTTGCTTGTTTTTTTCTTGCCTTCTGATTGTTGCTCTGAGTGTTGCTATCCCTGTGCTGTTGCAATCCTGGAATTTCCCCGTTGTGGGACTAATAAAGGCTTATCTTATCTTATCTTATCTTATCTTATTAGTCTATATCCTGCACGCAGTCAGTCTCTCTGTTCAGTTTTCTCTCTGTGTTTTGACTACTCTTTCCTGGGACTACGTTTGGTGTTGTTTTTTCCCAGAGCCCAGCTGCACTCCGACATACTCATGTAAATCCTCCTTTTCCCGGTTTACGTTTCTTGTTTCCCCCAGCAGCCAATTTACTCTGGGGCATGACATGAACCTTTTTGCCTCGTAGCCATCCTGACTCAACTGAACTGTGCTCATCTGTGTGTAGCCTATTATTTTGATTACTTATGTTGGACAATTAAACACACACTTCACCTGCAAGTGGGTTTGTACGCTGTGTAAAAGGGCACATTCATGACAATTCTGCTTAAAAGTTAATGAAGTGGTGCACAGCTCAGCAAAGCCGACCACTCACTACGCCATCATCTTGGAGCCAGTAACCACATTTTTAATGCCACATTTTGTATGGTTTTTTTTTCATTAGCAGATTTGTACTGTGTTGTATCTATTTGTCTTTTTACTTTTGTTTGCATTTCTTATTTTTAAGGGATAAAAGCTATGTTTGAGAAAAAAGATATTGTGGTGGACACACACATGGGACCTGTTTTGTGGCTCACATTTTAGGTCAGAACAAAGGCAGGAAGCTGCAGGAATCTTAGCCTTGGTATGCAAGGCTTGAGACTGTGGGGGGTTCAATTAAAGGATTAAGGAAGGGATGCATTGGAGACAGTGGAAGTGATATCATGGAGAGAAATGCATTGTGACTGTCTTTATAATGCAAGGTGGTCTGTGTGACATGTGATCTGTGAAGTGTGAAGTTCCTGATATTTAAGGACGAGAGTTTACTGTGTCATTCTCTTTCTCTGCTGTGAGATGATGGTGTTGTGAATAAAACTGACTTTGAGAGAGAACTCTGCCTCGTCATTTTCACATCACCACACTGGTGACCCAGAGACGTATAATGCAAGAAGAAAATTCCCCCGGGCCAGCCGTGTCAGGAGCCCCCAGCCAAGCGAATGCCGCTACAGTCCAGCTACCGGACTTCTAGCAGAACAACCCGCGCTCCTGGTTCAACGCGGTTGAGGCGCAGTTCAACCTCCGGGGAATATCGGTAGATGCCACAAAATTCTACCACGTAGTCGCAAAGCTGGACAACAACACGGCCCAGCATGTGGAGAGCCTGATCGACCAGCCGCTGGATAGCGACAAATACGGCACGTTGAAGGCTGCACTCATCCAGCAATTCACCCCCTCGGCGGAGGAGCGAGCAGAGAGGCTCCTGGCGCTGACAGAGGGGGAAAATGACATGCCCGCGAGCCTGATGGAGAAGTTGTTGAGGTTGAAAGACTCTGACGACGATCACTTCATTTTCACCCACCTCTTCCTCAGAACTCTACCGGCAGCAGCGAGAGCAACCCTGGCCACTTCGCCACTGTTGGCCCAACAGGACTACCGCGCGCTGGGCCGAGAGGTGCAGTGGATTGTCAATGCCACCAAGCGGCACGCAGCCACGGCCGCTGCAGCGGAACTCGGCGCGACGACCGGAGACGACAGGGGGCCAGAGGCAGCGGTGCCAGACTCACCGACGACGGCGGCGGCAGGGGCCAGGGAACGTGGACCGGACGGCCTTTGTTTCTACCATCGCCGCTTTGCAGAGAGGGCACGCAAGTGTGTACCGCCGTGCCAGTTCGGGCGTTCGGGAAACGCCAAGACCGGGGGTCGGTAGCAGCCGCGGCCCTCGGGGAAGAGAATAAGCTGCTCTACTTGTCGGACGCACGCTCAGGGAGGCAGTTCCTCGTCGACACAGGCTCCCCGTTGAGTTTCATCACACCTTCCTACGCGGACAGACTGGCTGGTTCTGGAGGTCCCCGGGTGACGGCAGCGAACGGCTCGGAGATTAAGACCTTTGGTGAGAAGACTCTGCTCCTGTCTCTACACGACCGTACATTTGAGTGGATTTTTGTTGTAGCAGCAGTAAATTTCAATATGTTGGGGGCTGATTTTTTGTGCTCACATGGTTTGTTGGTTGATCTCGCTAACAGGCGCCTGGTTAATGCACTTTCTTTTGATTCTATCCCCTGTACAGCGCGAGTGGCCCCACCAACAGCACAAGCCAACGTCACAGCAGCAGGCGATAAGTTCCACACACTGCTCACTCAGTTCCCAGCACACACGGTCCCCACATTTTCGGCAACAGTCGCTAAGCACGGGGTGGAGCATTTTATTACCACTACCGGACTGCCCGTTTTTGCAAAAGCTCGGTACTTGGACGCAGTTAAACTGGCCATAGCGCGCGAGGAGTTCGCCAACCTGGAGAGGTTGGGCATTATCTGACGTTCAAACAGTCCGTGGGCTTCCCCCCTACACATGGTCCCGAAAGCTGACGGATCATGGCGCCCTTGCGGGGATTTCCGCAGGTTAAACAACGCGACAGCGCACGACCGCTACCCAATCCCACATATCCAAGATTTTTCCGTTCATTTGGCAGGGGCGCGCATTTTTTCTAAAATAGACTTGGTCCGCGGTTACCACCAAGTCCCAGTGTGCGCTGAAGACATACCCAAAACAGCGGTAATAACTCTGTTTGGCCTATTTGAGTTTTTACGCATGCCATTCGGACTTAAAGGGGCTGCTCAGACGTTCCAATGCATGATGGACGCAGTGCTTTGCGATCTCCCTTTCGTGTTCGTCTACCTGGACGATATTTTAGTAGCCAGCGCGTCCGAAGACGAACACGAAAAACACCTGGCCACAGTTTTCCGAAGGCTGGGAGATCACGGGTTAATAATCAACCCAGCGAAGTGTCAGTTCGGGGTGGCGCAGATCGATTTTTTGGGACACCGCGTCTCCCTCGAAGGAGCAGTTCCGCTGCCTGACAAGGTGCGTGCGGTGGCAGATTTTCCCCGGCCGCAGACGGTCAGGGCATTGCAGGAGTTTTTGGGAATGGTGAATTTTTATAACCGTTTTCTCCCCCGCGCAGCGCAACTCATGCAGCCGTTGTATGCCGCGCTCAAAAAAAAGAAACCTGTGGATAAGATCGAGTGGCCCCCAGAGCGGGACCAAGCGTTCTCGGAGGTGAAAGCAGCCTTGGCAAAGGCTGCATTGTTGGCACACCCAGACCCAACGGCCCGCATAGCGCTCACCACTGACATCAGAGGTGGCCATAGGGGCGGTCGTGGAGCAACATGTAGCCAGGGTTTGGCAGCCCTTCGCATTTTTCAGCAGGACCTTGCGCGATAGCGAACGTAAATACAGCGCGTTCGACAGGGAGCTGCTCGCTCTCCATTTGGCCATTCGCCACTTTCAGTTCTGGCTGGAAGGACGCGCTTTCACCGCGTTCGTTGACCACAAACCCCTAACATTCACGATGGCCAAGGTCTCTGAACCGTGGTCAGGCCGGCAGCAGAGACAGCTGGCCATGATATCAGAGTTTACCACTGATATTCAGCACGTGGCGGGCAAACTCAATGTAGTGGCAGATTGCCTCTTGCGCGCCGTGGTGGCCCCAGTCAGCGTAGGGGTAGATTGTGCAGCCATGGCCGCGGAGCAGGTTAATGACGCGGACGTGCGCGCTCTCCAGTCTGGACCAACAGGGTTAAGGCTGGAGAGCAGGGTGCTGCAAGACGGTATGCACCCCCTAAGCTGCGATGTCTCCACTGAACGGCCGCGTCCAGTAGTACCGGCCGCGTGGCGCCGCCGCATCTTTGACTCGGTTCATTCTTTGGCGCACCCTGGAGTGCGCGCGTCGGTCAAAATGGTGGGAGAGAAATTTGTGTGACTGAGCCTCCGCAAACAAGTCAAAGAGTGGGCAGCAACCTGCACGGCGTGTCAACGAGCCAAAGTACACAGGCACACGAGGGCTCCTTTGGAACCGTTTCACATTCCGGCCAAGAGGTTTGATCACGTTCATGTGGACCTCGTGGGCCCCCTCCCACCGTCACAGGGATGCACACACCTTCTGACAATGGTGGACCGCACCACGCGCTGGCCTGAAGTGGTCCCGCTGGCATCAACCACAGTCGAGGAGGTGACGCGCGCGTTTTTAACAGCTTGGGTGGCGTGCTTCGGCGTTCCATCGGACATTACGTCGGACAGAGGCCCTCAATTTGTGTCCGAGCTTTGGTCGACAATGGCCCGCAGCCTGGGTGTCACAATTCACCGCACAACCGCGTACAATCCGCAGGCTAACGGGTTATGCGAACATTTTCATAGGTCATTGAAAGCGGCTCTCAGAGCGTCACTGACAGATACAAATTGGGTTGACAAGTTACCGTGGGTGTTATTGGGGTTGCGTTCTGCGCCTAAAGAGGATCTAGAAGCCTCCCCAGCGGAGCTCGTGTTTGCACAGCCACTCCGGCTGCCTGGGGAGTTTCTCCCAGGTAACTCTGCGCCAAACGCCTCCCCGTCTCAGCTGTTGCGGAGTAACATAGAATCAAGCACGCTGTCCGGCCCTGCGCACCACAGTTTTCCGCGTGTTTTTGTTCCTAAAACTTTGAAGAACGCAGAGTTTGTTTTTGTTAGACACGATGCGCGTCGAACACCGCTGCGACCGCCTTATGACGGACCATTCAGAGTGCTAGAAACAGGGGACAAGCAGTTTTTGATAGATTTGGGGGGTAGGAAAGAGAGAATTGGCATAAACAGACTCAAACCCGCTTTTGTGGTGGCAGATGAGCAGGTGCTGTTGGCGAAGGCTCCGCGGCAAGATACCACCGCGGGGGCCTTCACAGAGTAATGTTTCCCCAGAACACCCACAGGTGCTGACAAAAGGTTTCCACACCCAGACGGCAAACCCCCAGGACAGCCCCGCAGAGACGTTGAATCCCAGCTACAGCAGATACGGCAGGAGGCTGAAGCCTATACAGCATGTGGACTGATGTGTATTGATACTATCACGGCATGCATGTGGTTATTCTCTTGTTGTTCTGTTTGTCTAAAATACTGGGGGGGCTTTGTGTGGTGGACACACACATGGGACCTGTTTTGTGGCTCACATTTTAGGTCAGAACAAAGGCAGGAAGCTGCAGGAATCTTAGCCTTGGTATGCAAGGCTTGAGACTGTGGGGGGTTCAATTAAAGGACTAAGGAAGGGATGCATTGGAGACAGTGGAAGTGATATCATGGAGAGAAATGCATTGTGACTGTCTTCATAATGCAAGGTGGTCTGTGTGACGTGATCTGTGAAGTGTGAAGTTCCTGATATTTAAGGACGAGAGTTTACTGTGTCATTCTCTTTCTCTGCTGTGAGATGATGGTGTTGTGAATAAAACTGACTTTGAGAGAGAACTCTGCCTCGTCATTTTCACATCACCACAATATGTTTTTTTTTTTTAAAACCCACATCTCCAAAGTTTTATCACTACATGATAAAATGTCATTAAGTAAATTGTTATATCCTGATTTATTACCCCTGCCCAGGATGTCTGTATCATCTCTGTGTCTAATGGGTCCAGTTGTTAACTCGGAAGAGCAGTTCCCCTTGTAATGATTCTAAAGATGTTTAGGCTGGTGACAAATAGACTTATCTGCCTTCTAACGTTCCTCCGAGCATCGACCCTGTTTCCTGTGACACTGTACCTGACTGACACATCTGTAAATGACAGCTCTCTTCTTAATGATTTTGGCAATTGGTATTGTGCAAGGTTAAGTTTTAGCAACTTAGAAAATAGACCGCAAGGGTCAGTTAATTTATGGGACTTGAGAAACCCAAAGCACTAGCTGCATTGCACTTTAAAAGCTTAATGTTTTAAAACAGAGATGAACACCTTAAATAAGGAATAAATTAAAAGTTCTTTATATTTACCAAGAAGAAATTACTGTAACAAGAATTTAGCAAGAAAATTGCAAAGACAAAGCAACAGCAATAACGAAGATTAATTCTATAACACAACATAACAAAAATAATTTTTTTTGTAAGTTGTCTGTGTTTTTTCAACTGATTTAAGACAATTTTACACCGGTGAATCTGAAAATGACATCCGTTTCTCTCAATCAGGTCAGGTTTTTATGTAAAGTTATAAGCAGTTGTACAGCAGTTGTACAGGTGTACTGTAAATTGAATAGTAGACACTGATAAAGGTAAGTACATGTAAATTTAATGTTATGTCATCATTGTTCAAAATTCACAGAATTTCAAGAAATAAAAAATAATTTTGCTTCATATAAAGTGAAAATACCTGTACATGTAAACAAAAATGTAAGAAAACATGTGGCCATAGTTCAAAAAGTTGACCTGATTGAGCAAAATCAATGTGATTTTTGGATTCAGCACATCAAAATTGTCCTAAATCAGCTAAAAAAAACCTTAGACAATAAATTTGGTGTTGACCAGTGTAATCATTACAGATATATCAAATGAATTATACACAGATCAAAAGTAAAATCAAACTGCAGAGTAAAGCTGATGAAAGTCCAAACACTACCACACACCCCAAATGGTGAAAAGGTCAGTTCTTTGTAGGAAAACCATTCAGTTCTTCTACATATTCCCTTTCAGAGATTCAGGATGATGAACTGTGGAACCAAACTCCTCAGGAGTGAATTCCAGAAAAAAATAGATTATCTAAGCTTAGGATGAAATTCTCCCTGCAGGAAAGAAAGCTTGAACCCTGGAGGATAGTTCTTCAAGACAGTGTTTTTCAACCAGGGTCCCTGGAACATTCAGGTTTCCATAGGAAATTGTATAATTTTACTTCTTAATTGGTCAAAAAATTGAACACAGTTTGCAATTGTTGTGCATGGGTTCTGTAGGCACCCATTTTAACACAAACATGAAACATACATACAGTGCCATACAACTCCCTCACTTAGGTCAGTCAGACCACCTCTCTCTGATCCTCACCCCCACATACACACCTATCAGAAGAACATCTCCCCTGACCAAGACTATCACAGTATGGCCAGCGGATGCACTTCTTCAACTACAACACTGTTTTTAACACACTGACTAGAGTGTCGTCGAACATCAGGACCTGACTGCATACATCAAGACTGTTATATCCTACCTAAAGTTTTGTATGGGGAATGTGATAGTGGATAAACTCATCCAGGTGTTCCACAGTCAGAAACCCTGGATGAACAGCCAGGTCAAGGCACTTCTCAAAGCCCACTAAACTGCCCACAGGTTGGGAAGCAGAGGACTACATAGTGCTGCCAGAGCTAACTTGAAGAGAGGAATCAAGAAAGCCAAAATCAGACAACAGGCGGAAAATAAGATAAGATAAGATAAGATAAGATAAGATAAGATAAGCCTTTATTAGTCCCACAGTGGGGAAATTCCAGGATTGCAACAGCACAGGGATAGCAACACTCAGAGCAACAATCAGAAGGCAAGAAAAAACAAGAGCAGCTAGTATACATATGTACATATTAATATAAATATATATACTGTATATATATATATATATATATATATATATATATATATATATATATATATATATATATATATAGACACACAGTGCGGAGCATTGTGGTTGGTGGATGTGCAGCAGAAAGTCTAAGCTCTCTCTCCGCGGATGGGGCGGGCCAGCTGGATGTCTTTGGGCATGATGGTGACCCTCTTGGTGTGGATGGCGCACAGGTTGGTGTCCTCGAGGGACCCACCAGGTAGGCCTCGCTGGCCTCCTGCAGAGCCATGACGCCAGAGCTCTGGAAGCGCAGGTCGGTCTTGAAGTCCTGAGCGATCTTCCTCACCAGGCGCTGGAAGGGCAGCTTACGGATGAGCAGCTCCGTGGATTTCTGGTAGCGACGGATCTCTCTCAGAGCCACGGTACCGGGCCTGCAACGGTGAGGCTTCTTCACTCCGCCAGTGGCCGGAGCGCTTTTCCGAGCAGCCTTGGTGGCCAGCTGCTTCCTGGGGGCTTTTTCCTCCAGTACAGGGGTGTCCAACCATGTGCCATGGAGAGCCAAGACCCTGCAGGTTTTACCTCCAACCAGTGTCTTCAACAGCAGATTTCAGTGAACTTCTTCCCACTGATTGCTGATAAGTGAAAACACCTGCTGAAGAGACTGGGTAGAAGAGAAAACCTGCAGGGTCTTGGCTCTCCATGGCACATGGTTGGACACCCCTGCTCCAGTAGATTTACGGGCGGTCTGCTTGGTTCTTGCCATCGCTCTTTATTATTCTGTCTTATATTTCTTGCACGCCACCTAAACTCCAGCCTGGCACCCGCATCGTTTTCACTTCAGTTCTCCTGGTCAAGTTTCTCCGTTAGCACCGGGTGGCGGTTGAGTGCTAGCTAGCTCTTCCCATCGTCTCCTGCTGTAAACAGTGGCTCCGTCCGCCAACTCGGGAGACCTTTGGGGCGATCTGTGTGTCCGTGATATATATAGAGTGAAAGGTGTGCCGGATCAGAAAGTTATCACCGGATCAGAAAGAAGAAGGAAGATAAAAAGACTCAGAATTGAGCCGCTGTTGCAAAAGGCAGCCAACTCATGTGGCGCCGGAAGTTTTGATTACTTCTAAAAAATAGAAAACCATCTCTCCAGTAACAGCATGCCTTTGGGTCATTAGTGGTGTATATCTTGGAGTTCAGGCATGGAAGCCTTCAGCATTTAAAAAGCTGCAAGTTTTAATTAAAAAAAAAAAACACGGCACATTATGGAGGAAGAAGACAGGCAGAGATTATTGGAGATAGTGTGCTCTGCACTGTGTGTCTGTGTGTGTGTATATATATATTTTATAGTAATATGTACATATGTATATTAGCTGCTCTTGCTTGCTTGTTTTTTTTTTTTTTCTTGCCTTCTGATTGTTGCTCTGAGTGTTGCTATCCCTGTGCTGTTGCAATCCTGGAATTTCCCCGTTGTGGGACTAATAAAGGCTTATCTTATCTTATCTTATCTTATCTTTTTTTTTTTTAATTTTACCTTTATTTATACAGAGGAGGTTGATTGAGAAGCAGCCTCTCTTTTTCAAGGACACCTAGAAGCAGCCCAGTACAACCACAGACTGACCTGTGGCCATTGAACAGCTTCACTGGAGCAATGAAGTGCCTTGCGCATTAGACGGGGAACATTCTTGAATGATACCTTCATGAACGATTCGCTAAAGTGTACTACTTCTTTTGGGTGAACAAATTGTAGTGAATCACTTACCGTAACTGAACGAATCACTTAGGATATAGCGGCCATTTCATCCTCCACTTCTGAATCACGTACATGTCATTGACTGGTAGCTCTCCTAGCCTTCTATAACCTATTACAGCCTCACAAACCTGGAGCTAAAGAAGGAGCTGTTTTATTGGACTAGTCATTCACGAAATGCTCCTCCTGCCTGGCCTGCAGGAATGAAGAAGTAATAATGGATGGATTCAACATGGCAAAATGAAACAGTGATTTTGAAGTGGGACATATATGCATTTAGTTGCTGAATCTGATTTTTATATGACACACATCTGCTCCTTTAAAAGTTTCTAGTTTACTTAGTTCAACAGCTGAAAAAAAATGACACGCGACCTTCCCAAAATGCACCACGAAGCTTTTCGCGTAGACAATGAATGTGGAGCGAAAAAAAAAAAACAAGAGTGGTTTTCTTTCAACCATTATTTAAAAGTCTGCACTCTCTAATCTCACCTTGTTCCCTGTTTATATTCCATGGTAAAATCTGTAATATGACAAGGGGAACAATGAGGAAACTTAAATGTGAGATAACGGCATACTGTATGTGAGCTCTAAATGAGAAAACTGCTGCTGGAATCGGACTTAACAAGTCTAAGAACATTAAAAAATCAGAATATAACCTGCACATATCTAACAATTGTCAAGTAAACCTCTAAAATGCCAGATTTATGAAAGGTGTCTGTGTAACTGGGTTAATAGCTCCCTAAACAACAGAACTCCTCATTTGGGTGATGCACCTCAGTAAGGAACAGTAGGCAGAAGTGTTTAAACAAGGTTTATTATCAATCACCGTCAGGCTACAGGAGTGGTTAAATTTACAATGCTGAGTTTTTCATAAAGTTATCCTTTAAAAAAAAACAGACTTCCGGTCTGGACGCCATGGTGATAGCAGCTTAACGCTGAAGCTCCCAGACCTAATCCAGGAAAATATCTTGAAAATCAGATTTAACGGATTTTTGGAAGAGTGAAAATCAAAAGACAAAATCATCATGCCTAAAGGAAAACAGAAGAAATCGACATTTTCCAGGCCAGGACACGCATCGGCCGAAGAATCTGAACCGGAAGATTTCCGTTCAGAAGACAAGGAGCTGAATGTAGCTAACAAGAAGGTTAGCTTGAAAACGTTATTTGAAGAACTACGATGATTTCGCCGAGACATTTGGGCCGAATTTCATGAATTCAGAGACGAATTAAAAAGGACAAACAGCAGAGTGGACCAGGCCGAGAACCGAATCTTGGAAGCAGAAGAAAGAATTAAAGTGCTTGAAGATTCTGTCCTGGATCTACACAAAAGACAGTCAAGACTAGAAGCTAAGCTAACCGACCAAGAAGGAAGACTGAGAAGAGACAACATAAGAATTCATGGTCTGAAAGAAGGAGCCGGAGATGGTTTCAACACAATGGCGGACTGCGTGGAATCTTTACTGAGAGAGAAGTTGGATATCCCCCAAACCACCGACTTGAAGATAGAAAGGGCCCATCGTACGTTAGCCGCTAGGCCAGCGGCGGAAGCGCCCCCACGTTCGGTGGTGGTGAGATTCTCCAATTTCAAAATAAAACAAGAAGTTGTAAGACTGGCTTGGCAGAAAAAAGGATTTATGCACCAAGAGAGAAAAGTCTTCGTGGAACACGATTACGCCTCGGAGGTCCTTAAAAAGCGCCGGGAATACAACGACGCTAAAAAGGTGCTACGAGAGAAAAAACTGCGCTTTCAGACGCCATTTCCTGCGAAGTTAAGGGTCTTCTACGGTGAAGAGTCATGTCTCTATAATTCGGCGGAAGAAGCAACAGCTGACATGGCGAGAAGAGGGCTCCCGGTAACGGTGTTTAAACCCGCAGCAGACCCGAGCGATAGGATCAAGGCTCAAACGTGGTCCACACAGAGACCTTCAAAATCCACGGGCCAGCAGCGAGAAACCCAGTGCCAGAGCTACAAGGATAAGCTGGCCGTTTACAGGAGGGAATAGCGACCTTTTTTTTTTAGTCAATCTGCACATCCAACCCCCCTCCTACAAGGTAACAAACATTAAAGGAGATGCAGAACCAGCATGTGGTAAAACATTTCATGGAACAGTCATAATATTAGAAACAAATAAGTCTTTTTAATAAAAAAAAAAAACTTGTTAAAATAGAAATGTGACAATGATCCACATGTTCTCCCCACACTAACAAATGCTGTATTAGCGTGAATGTTTGCTGTGATGGGGGTGGGAGGGTGCACACAATTTCATAGGGTATAGGCATAAAAAAAAAAAATCATTATAAGTTCGGATTGGGATCTGAAATTCACGTTAAAAACATGGGACAACTTACAGGGGTAAGAGAGGGCCCTCAACACGTAACAGAGTTTGAGGAATTTCCCTCAGAGCCTACACTCCATCAAGGCTCTTCCAGGGTCTTTAAAAAGACCTCAGCTCAGGAAGTTCTTTTGACAGTTATTTTGTTTTAAAGTTTTATACACTATGTTCTTAATGTTTTTTATGTTCTTAATGTTCTTTCAGTTTCTGAGTAGCATAAAAGAGGGCCACCACACTGTTATACTAAATAAGACAACACAATGGAGAAACGGGGTGTAACCAAAATAATCTCATATAATGTAAAAGGGATCCTGAATCCAGTTAAAAGATCCAAGATTCTAGGCAAAATGAAAAAAGACAAAGCAGGAATAATATTTTTACAAGAAAACCACCTAACAGACGTGGAGCACACTAAACTCAATAGACAAGGGTTTAAAATGATCTCTTCATCTTCATATAAGTCAGGGGGGAGGAGGGGAGTAGCTACATTGATATCAACCAAAATTACATTTGAAAAAAAATCAGAACACAAAGATAAAGAAGGGAGATACAGTTTGGTAATTGGGCGGCTAGAGGGAGAAGATATCACCCTGCTGAATGTATATGCACCTCCAGGGGCTAACTGGAAATTTTATAAAAATGTATTTGACCTAATGATAACTAAAGCCCAAGGTTTAGTGATATGTGGCGGGGACTTCAATCTAAGACTGAATCCATACTGGGATGCATCAGGTAATTCTCCACATCAAAATAACACTCAAAGTAGGAAAACTCGGATGCTACTAAAAGAAATGGGAATCTGTGATGTGTGGAGGGAATTCAACCCCAGTGTAAAAGATTATACATTTTACTCAACGCCACATTCATCTTACTCAAGGATTGACTATTTTTTTATGTTTAATAGAGACATTGGGAGAGTAAAAACATGTAAAATAGGACTGATGGATCTCTCAGACCACAGTCCGATCTATATGGACTTAAGTATCCAAAAATACACAAATAATACATTTTCTTGGAGGTTGAATTCAAATGTCCTGAAAGGACCACTGAAAGATGAATTGGAATCAGATATTCTCAGATATTTGGAAGAAAACGATAATGGAGAAGTATCCCCTTTAATACTGTGGGATGCATGCAAAGCTGTAATAAGGGGAAAGATTATTGCAAAACTGGCAACCCAAAAGAAACTGAGACAAGAAAAACTAATCACATTAGAGTCAGAACTTAAGAACCTAGAAAAAGGCAACACAAAGGCAACACTCAAACTAATGACTCACTCAAGATTAAGGAAATTAAAAATCAAATAAATGAGATCTACTCAATAGAAATCCAGAAGAAACTTACATTTCTGAAACAAAAATACTATGGAGCAGGCAGTAAATCGGCAAAATTACTAGCCTATAAATTGAGGAAACAACAAACAGAAAGAGCAATCTACAAAATCAGAGACCCAGTATCAAAGGAAATAAAATTCAGAATTCAGGATATTCTTAAAAGCTTCAAGAACTACTATAAGAACTTATACTCCCTCAAAAAACGTAAAAACACATCCAAAGCATTCCTAAACACATTAAACCTTCCCCAACTTACGGAGTCTCAAAATAAAACACTACTGTCAGAAATACAACCTAAAGAATTGGAAAAAGCAATTATGAAACTTAAAGCTAACAAATCCCCAGGAGCAGATGGCTATACAGCAGAGTGGTACAAAACCTTTAAACAGCAACTATCTCCTCTCCTCCTGAAAACATTTAACTATGTCCTCCACACAGGGGAAATCCCCCCCTCCTGGAGAGAAGGGGTCATTGCAGTTATACCTAAACCTGAAAAGGATAAACTAGAATGCTCCAACTACAGACCAATCAGTGTATTAAATCAGGACTATAAGCTTTTTACCACTATCCTTGCCAAAAGGTTAGAAAATATACTGACAGACTTAATTCACTTAGACCAAACAGGTTTTATAAGACAAAGACAGACACAAGACAACATTAGACACACTTTACACATTATTCATCATATAAAAAAATATAACTTAAATGCAGTCATATTGGGATTAGATGCCAAAAAAGCATTCAATTCGGTTGACTGGTCTTTCCTATATAGAATCTTATCCAGTTTCAATTTTCATAACAACTTCATTAGAACTATCCAGGCATTATATAAAAAACCAACAGCTAAAATAAGGATTAACCATAATTTATCATCATCTTTTGAGCTGGAAAGAGGATGTCGTCAGGGCTGCCCCTTGTCTCCACTGCTCTTTGCAATCTTCATAGAACCTCTGAGCCAATGGATAAGACAGAATCAAAAAATTCAGGGTATTACACTTGGTCAGAAGGAACATAAAATAGCACTCTTTGCTGATGACATTTTAATATACCTGGGGCAGCCGGACACCTCTTTACCAGAACTAATCTCAGTTTTTTTGGAGTATGGAGATTTATCGGGGTACAAATTAAACATGCATAAAACCCAAGTTTTAACATTCAACTATGACCCAAATCATTATTCACTAAGCAAACTCAAAACTAACTGGGAGATGGAATCTATGAAATATCTGGGGGTCAATATCCCGAAACAACTCAACAAAATTATAACACGAAACTATGATCCACTGGTGGCAAAAATAAAATCTGACCTAGCAAGATGGAATATGATACCATTCTTGGGTACTGCACAAAGAATTGAAGCAGTCAAAATGAATATACTTCCACGTCTTCTATACCTTTTCCAAACAATACCGGTAGAACCTCCCAAAAAAACATGGCAGGAGCTCGACAGAGGGATCTCAAGATTCATATGGCAGGGCAAGAGACCTAGAATCAGATATAGAACCTTACAGCTAAACAAAGACAAAGGTGGGCTTGCGCTGCCAAATATCAGGGACTATTTTAAAGCCGCACAAATTAAAACTTTAGTAGAGATATGTAACCCAGTCTACACTGCACAATGGAAGGAGATCGAATGCCAAATAACAAGTGACATCCCCCTACAGGCGATAATAGGGAACAATACCTTACCTAAACTTTTGAATAACACTAACCCGTGGATAGAGACCCCGCTAAAAATTTGGTTTAAGATAGTCAGAGAGAATCAAACTAAAGAGCCCTATCGACTTCTGCAATGGATTGCCTATGATCAAGACTTTACTCCTAATAAAACAGACACTAGATTTAAAAAGTGGAAAGAGAACGGGCTGATAAAATATTACGATTTTTTTAAGGGGCAAATTTTAAGAAGTTTTGAAGATTTGAAAAAACAAGGTCTAATAAATCAAGACCTTTACAGGTTCTTTCAGCTTAGACACCACATAAACAATATACTTAAAAAGGAGGATTTGGAAAGGGCCCAGTCAGGTGTTCTGAAGGTCTTCTTAATGGCATATAAAGGGATCCCAGGGATCAGATACATCTCTAAAATATACCAAGGTCTTCAAGACTTAAAAGGAGACAACACATCATATATAAAAGAGAGATGGGAAAAAGAGGGGAATTTCAATTTACAACTGGAAATATGGGAAAAGCTAAATAAACAGCAATGGAAAAGTACCTCATCCCTGCAGTGGAGAGAATTTGGATGGAAAAATGTGGTAAGATTTTTCAGAACACCTGCACATAACAAATTTACCCATAAGGGGTTGAAATGTTGGCGCTTGTGTGGTGAAGAGACTGCAAATCATTTTCATGTGTTTTGGTCATGCCCAGTTATCCACCAATATTGTACCAATGTACAGACAATATTGGGGAAAATATTCAAAATAACAGTTCCCTTTTCTTTTGTAACTTTGTATTTGGGTTTACTACCGGACACACTGGAAAGACGAGGAGAAAAATATTTATTCATTGTTTTAATATTGGCAAGTAAAAAAGCTCTAACTAAAAAATGGATGTTGAAGGACTGTCCTACACCTGAAGATTGGATTAACGTGATCCAAGACATTTACTCGATGGAAAAGTTGACATTCGCACTGAGACAGGACATGGATGGGTTCTTGAACTTTTGGCAACCCTGGATCGCATATGTGTCTTCCATTAGATCTAATCTTTGACAAATACCATTTCAATAATGGCTCCGCTCTTTGTTCCAACGCTACTCAGATGCTCTTTTATTTTTAATTATTTATTTTTATTTTTTTGTTTGTTTGTTTGTTTGTCTTTTGCTCTTTTGTTTTGTTTGTTTGTTTTTTATTTTCTTTAATTTCACTTTTTCTTTCACTTTAAAAAAAAGGGGTGTTGTAATAATTATTCTTCCAATGTTGTCAAATAGCAAAAAATAAGGGAACATGTGATGAAAATGTAAACAATGCAATGCTGTAATCACCTGTATACCCTTTACAAAAACTTAAATAAAAAAAAACAAAAAACATTGTAACACCATAACAAAACATGCAATAATAATCATCATGAAATGCCATCTCCACCTGCGGCAGATTGCGCACCATCATGGGAGATGTCTTTCCACAAATCTCTGTCCTGGATGGCCTGATTTAGGATATATATGTTCCACTTAGTCCATTCATAAATATTATCCCACCAGAGTCTACGTTGTCTTCCTCTGTTTCTTCAGTCATTATTAATCATGCCTTCAAGACATATTTTTGAAAGGCATGACTGTGAACATTTAATGTGCCCATAGAGCTTCAGAGTTTTACTTTTCACAATGGGCATAATGGAGAATGATGTTAAACGGCAAAGTTCATCGATAGAGACATGATCTGTAAGCTTGTGATTAGTCATAGTTATCATAATGTGGTTTTGGAAGGTTTCAACAGTTGTGTAGAGCGTGGATATCCAGTTTACACATTCAAGCCCATAAAGAACAACAGTTAGAATGTAGGTATTATAAATTTTGGACTTAATTCTATTTGAAACTTGTTTAGATGTTAGAAATTCTTTACTTTTCTCAAATGCTGCCCAACCAAGGGCACTTCTGTGTTTAACAGCAGCAGTGCCCTCATTGGTAGAGGACAGTTTATGACCTCTCTTCTCTTCTTAGCAGTCTGTCGGGGGCGACAATGACTGTTTCATTTAGGTCTGATCAGATTCCTTCACACAGCTCTGTCCTTCGCCCTCCGCTGCCAGGAACTCCTGACCTTGTTAACCTGGGCGACGTCCGAGCCGGTATGAGTTGCTTTCTGACAGATAGAGGTATTATCAGTGGCAAGGACAGGCCAAGACAAACGGACTCCAGTATCTGTTGCAGTGACTGAGCAGATGATAGGTTTGTTTATCTCTGCTCTTTGTGTAGTGCATGTCACGATGCACTGACTGGCAAAAGTCCACCACAGACCTTGCGACAGATGTGCTTACTGTATCTGCCAGGATGTCCAGTCGGTCCACCACAGACCTAGGTAAACAAATTCAGAAACTTGCTTGATGGGCTTGCTGTAGATGATACGATGGAGAGGGTGGCTTGATCAGTTGCCATGCACTCAGTTTTAAAGATAATTATATAGAGTCCAACTTCTGCAGAATAGGTGGCTAGTGTATCAAAGAATAATTGTAAGTCTTGTTGTGAATCACTCAGTGCAGCTATGTCATCAGCATAGCTTAAGTTGGAAAGAAGATGGCCTCCAATAGAGAATCCAAAGTTGTAAACTGCTTCAGTTTTTGAGATAATAGCAGCTACGACTACAGAATAAAAGCGCTGACAGAATATAACCTTGTTTTACGCCTTTGAGTATTTGCACTTGTCATGAATTTGGGTTTGGCGGTTCCAAACCCAATTCTGACTTTTGGTGCAGTTGCCCTATTTTCCTTCAGGCGTGTCAGGGAGCTCTTTGGGTGCTTCGCTCCCTGACAGCTTCAGCACGGGCAGCACGGTGGAGCAGTGGTTAGCACTGTTGCCTTACAGCTAGAAGGTTCCTGGTTCGAATCCCCAGGTTGGCAGGGGTTGGAACCTTTCTGTGTGGAGTTTGCATGTTCTCCCTGTGCTGTGTGGGTTTACTCCGGGGGCTCCGGTTTCCTCCCACAATCCAAAGACATGCATGTTAGGTTAATTGGCTGTTCTAAATTGTCCCTAGATATCTGTTTCCTATAGGCCCTTAGAATAGAGGGTTAGTATTAGTGAAAGCGCTTTGAGTGGTCTTTGTGACTAGAAAAGCGCTATATAAGTGCAGGTTAGTTAGTTAGTAGTTAGCATGCCTCCTCCTCTTGTCAGTGCCATCACCTGTTTCACATTACGGGTGTTTCCACACACATACACACACACTCCATTCATTCCCATTCACACGCTCATACACTCACTCATGCACACCGGGGTTTAATTATGTTCAGCCCACACTTCCTCACACCAGCAATCTCTTCCCTCGTTTGCATCATGATTACAAATACGCAGCGTTTTTTTTTTTTTTTTTGTTACTTATTTGTACCCGTAGGTAGACTTGGTTTGCAGTCTGGTGACAAGCCACCGGCTGCTGGTCGCTGCGTGCGCGAGCGCCCTAAACCTACATGTTTTTGGTAAGCGGGAGGAAACCGGAGAAATCCCGGAGTAAACCCGCGCAACACGGGGAGAACATGCAAACTCCACACAGCTCACTGTTGGTCGGGGGCTGGGATCGAACCCACGATCCCCCGGCCGAGGGTAAAACTGTGCTGCCACAGTGCTAAACCACTGCGCCACCGTGCAGCCCAGTGGAGCATGGCCATTGACTAGGCCACTTTGGAGTGGCCTAGTCAAAGTCCTGACCTGAATCTGATTAAGGTCTTTGTGACTAGAAAAGCGCTATATAAGTGCAGGTTAGTTAGTTAGTTAGTTAGTTAGTTGTGGCATGACCTTTAAAAGGTGGTTCATGCATGAAAACCCTCCAATGTGGCTGAATTACAACAATGCTGCAAAGATGAGTTGGCCAAAATTTCTCCACAGCGCTGTAAAACACTCATTGCCAGTTATCGCAAATGCTTGATTGCAGTTGTTGCTGCTGAAGGTAGCCCAACCAGTTATTAGGTCTAGGGGGCAATCACTTTTTCACACAGGGCCATGTAGGTTTGGATTTTTCTTCACCCTTAATAATAAACACCTTCATTTATAAACTGCACTTTGTGTTATCTTGTGTTATCTTTGTCTAATATTTAAATTTGTTTAAGTGTGACAAACATACAAAAAAATGAGAATTCAGGAAGGGCCAAACATTTTTTCACAGCACTGTATATAGGAAAACGGTGATTACCAAAACAAGGGGCAGCTGTGAATGATTAACAATGTAAGAGGATGAGACTAAACGTAAGATGCATTAGGCTAACAGGAAGTAAACAAAGAGCACCATCAAAATAAGAGTCCGTGGCCGTGGGCATTAATTCCCGCAGCATCCTTATGTTACCACTACGTTAATTTTAGCACATGTATGTGTTACGGGTCCCGGGGAGGTGGCCACAATAACAAAAAGAAATAAGTCTGGAAAATAAAGAAAGAGTCTTAGAAAGACAGAACACAGGACCACTCGTGTCTTTCTCCAGATAGCACTCTTATTTAATTTTCATTTTCATTTACAGGCAGCATCACATTTTGTGCTTTATATGTCATTTTCTTTTACATACTGTAAATAATGTTTTTTTTCTCAGTCACACAGTGCATGAACTACACTACATCTGACATCTCAAATTTACATACTTTCCAAATCACAATTTACTTATACAGGACTTTCAGTTACTAGACTGACTCCCATTAATTAGGACAAAACATAGGACTTAACTATGACCGTAGATTAGTTTAGACATTGCACTTAGATTAGCTGACCTGGACTTAACAAATTATTTTACAAACTTGACACTAGGCAAATATACACAGGACAAACTCTGACTATTAATTAGCATCAGGAGACTTTTACATTCACATGGAGCAAAATATACTTGTATAAAGTAAAACATTTTACGCGAGCTAACAGTCTTTCCCAAAGTTAAGCTAGACTGGCGCGAAACCGCTACTGCGATGCGGCTCACCTTTGATTTCCGGCGCTGGCCGCAGCTTAAACTTGTACAAAAACATATCAAAACCACACACCAACATCACAGTATTACTCGTCGTGAAACACAGAAGTAACACGGAGCTTAAGGCTCTTATTTATGGCATTTTTAACCAAATACTGACCTGGAAAATAAAGAAAGAGTCTTAGAAAGACAGAACACAGGACCACTCGTGTCTTTCTCCAGATAGCACTAAAGGGGGGCCGGAAGTGCACCCTCATTGTTTACCTGGGGAGGGACGACCGCAGTGCCAAAGGTTCCGCTCCTTACTCTTAAATATTTATACAGGGCTACATATCAAATGTTAATATTACTGATCGTTCACAATCTTAAAGGTGAACTGAACTCACCTTTTTGCCAAAAAAGTAGAATAGCAGATTAATTCCTTATTAACTATTGTATTTTTCAACACATAAAAGAAATTTTTAGGCCGTGCGATGGCCAAGCTATAAGCCGATAAACTTTTGCCTCTGGCTGGCAGTGCCAAACAAACCGGAAGTAGTGCAGACGACGCTGCGTGACGTCACGAGTGTGACCCTTATCAAAACAACAATGGCAGATGATAGCAGTTCCAGCAGTCAAGAACACCAGAGTTTTCAGAGTGAAGAGGCATTCAGGATCGGTGACAAGACAGAGGAGGATGCAGGAGTGTCAAGTGAACAGGAAGAGAGCGAGGGAGGCATCGAACCGTACAGATTAGAGCCAGAATTTTCGGGGGATTCCAGCACCGACTCAGACCACAGCAGTGATGGGGAGGAGAGTCGCTTATTGAATACAGAATGGTGAGTCTTTACTTTGGCATGTTTGGGGTGTCAGGATAAGGAAAATTAACAATAAAAAAGAAAGGGGAAAAAAAACATCAGCATTTTTCCAACTTATTACAGTTATCCCTCACTTATCGCGTTTAATGCGGTCTTCCTTCGCTGGGTATAGGCGCTCGGCAGGGAGCGAAGCTGGGTAAAACGTCTCCGCCAATCAGCTTGCGAGATAAAACGTCTCCGCCAATCAGCTTGCGAGGTAAAACGTCTCGGCCAATCAGCTTGCGAGATTCCCGAGCGGGCTGGGGAGCCGGGGAGAGCGGGCTCTCCGTGTTGATACCTGATGTTCTAATGTAGTCTCCCTGCCTTCTCATTAGAACATCAGGTATCAACACGGAGAGCCCGCACAGCTCAAAATCTACCTCTCTGACCACCGCTCCACTCCTCTCCGCCCACCTCTTCACCGCTCGGGAATCTCGCAAGCTGATTGGCCGAGATGTTTCACCTCGCAAGCTGATTGGCCGAGACGTTTTACCCAGCTTCTCTCCCTGCAGAGCGCCTTCTTTATCGCTCGTGTTGCTTAGTGGCACTTTTCGCTGTTCTCTTGTGCCTTTTTGTGCAAAATAGTGCTTGTGACGCCCTTGGGGGGGGGTGACGCTACTTTGCGGTTTTTCACTTTTCGCGGTCGGTTCTGGTCCCCATTAAACGCGATAAGTGATGGATCACTGTATATCTAGAAACGCATCGCTTCCCGGTCGCTTTTCCTCCCCCTTTCTTTTCTTTCGTCGCCATGACAACTTTCCTTGGCCACTGAACAGATCTTCCCAGGAAGTGTTTTGTAGTCGACTATCACGACAAAATGCACCAAAAACAACCAGTGTCGACGTGCTCGCAATGGTAAACATGAGGACTGGGTCACACTCGTGACGTCACGCGGAACTCCGGCTGCGCTTTGGTGGATTTGTCTGATTTTTCAGGGCGGGAAATTCTAAATCGCGATTTTCTCCAAGATTCCTGGATTTGTGGAGGGGGTGCCAATGATAAATTATCTTTATAATTGTATGTACTATCACCCAGTGCCGTTCAATGCCGTTGGGTTCAGTTCTACTTTAAAATATATTTAAATGCTCTTAAAATAAAAATAAAATGACAGTCTCTCTGCATTATTTCCAAATGTGGTGCACGATTTGGGTGTACCACACGCTCCCCAACAACAAAAGTAGCTCCTGACACTTAACAGTAACAAATCAAAATCTCAACACTAATAAAGTCTCTATTCAAAAGTCTCTGGAACGTCTTTCTTTTCAAGTGTCCTTAATCTTCAGGTATTATCCAAGATCTGGTCAGTTTAATATCAAGGAATAGCATACTGACATGGCAAGTAGTTAGAGGTGAAAGAAGGAAGATAAAAAGGTTGAGGACAGAAAGAAGGGTAGCACATAAAAGGATATGGTGTTGACTGCTGAACACTGACAGTGTTCACCGACGGATGAGTCTGGAAGGCTGGCTGGCCCAGGGACGGATAGGTGAACACCATGTTGGGTCGTCTCTGCCTGGTGGACTGCCTCAGACGTGGTGGCGACTCAGGACGGTGGTCTGGCTCTGGACTGAGCACCGGCTCAGGATCAGCTGCAGGTCCGGGACTAGGAGCAGGAACATCTTGGTGGAGACGAAGCACTTCCCTGTCGTCGTCTCATTGAGGTTGGTCCACATTTTGTTCGCTTTCCCTTTGTATTTCTTGTCCTTCTTCCGTAATATTGTCTCTGTCTTGTTCAGATTGAATAGGAACTTGTACTTGTCTTTGCTGTGTTGTTCCCTGTCTTCTTTGTGACTCACATTGAACTTGGTCGACTGGACGTTGACTTTCTTGCAGGTGTCTGGGAACACGAAACCAATAGAAGGGTTCATCTTCTTCTGAATCACTCGCTTCAGGTCTTTTCCAGTGTGTTTTGTCTTATATCGGTAGGTCTGTTGTTTCTCTTTTGTGACTTGGCAACTGGACTTTGAACGATGTCGACTGGTAAGTCATTGACTTGGAGAAGCAAGTTTCTGTGTAGGGTACGGATGGGACGACCTCCTGTCTCTGGACTTACTTTGTAGATGGGGTTGTCTCCAACCTGCTCTCTCACGATGTAGACTGTTTGTTCCCAGTAGGGTCTTAGCTTGCCAGGACCACCTCTTTCGCCCAGGTTCCGTACAAGCACGCTGTCTCCTACTTGCAGGACTACACCTTTGCATCGTTTGTCATAGTTTGTCTTTCCTTTGGAGCTTGACTGTTGACTGTTTGCACTTGCGATCCTGTACACCTCTGTCATTTTCCCTTTCCATTTCTGAGCGTATCCATGGGCTGTTTCTGTGTCTTCTTCTGTCATGAGGCCAAAGAGAAGGTCTACTGGGAGGCGAGGATGTCTGCCATACAACAGGAAGTATGGAGAAAAGCCAGTGGCCTCATGCTTAGTGCAGTTGTAAGCATGGATGGTGTGAGGCAAGTGTTCCTTCCAGTTTAGTTTCTCTTTCTCTGGATCCCAAAGTGATAAAGCAAAATATTGGTAAAACTCAAATTAAACATAAAGCCTCTAAATTGAATGATTTGGCCTCTGTTCCTCCTCATAATTTAAAAATTAAATGTGGTTTATTAAATATTAGGTCTCTAACTCCCAAGTCTCTGTTAGTCCATGATTTGTTAATTGATCATCAGATTGATTTAATTTCCCTCACAAAGACTTGGTTAGGACAAGAGGATTATGTTGGTTTAAATGAATCAACTCCCTCTGGTTATTTAAACTGTCAAAATCCCAGAAGTTCTGGTCGTGGAGGAGGAGTAGCAACAATTTACCATTCCAAATTACTAGTTAATGTAAAGCAAAAAACATGTTATAATTCCTTTGAGGGCCTGGTCCTCAGTATTGGGCACTTTAGCAATTTTAGGTTAAACCCAATTTTATTTGCCATAGTTTATCGTCCCCCATCAACCTACTCAGAATTTTTATCCGAATTTGCTGATTTCTTAGCTGATTTAGTGCTGAAATCTGATAGAATAATTATAGTAGGGGACTTTAATATACATGTGGATGTAGATAGTGACTGCCTTAATGTGGCATTCAATTCAATATTAGATTCGATTGGGTTTTCTCAGAAAGTAGGAAATTCTACTCATTACCTCCACCATACATTGGACCTTGTTTTGACATATGGCATAGAAATAGAAAATCTTGTAGTGTTTCCTCATAACCCTGTACTGTCAGACCATTGTCTGTTAACCTTTGATTTTACTATTTCTGACTATTTGGCTCCTAAAGAAAAATATTATTACAGTAGATGCCTCTCAGATGATGCTGTTTCCAAATTTATGCAGATTGTTTCCTCTATGCCATGTGTCAACACAACGGAAATAAGCTATAGACAGCTTGCTCCTTCTGTAATTGATAACATGGTGGATGGTGTTTCAGCTTCTCTGCATCAGACTCTAGACTTGGTGGCCCCCTTAAAAAAGAAAAAGTCTAATCAGAGATTTCTAACTCCTTGGTTCAACACAGAAACTCGTACCTTAAAACAGAAGACTCGTCAATTAGAAAGAAAATGGCGCTCTACTAATTTAGATGAAATCTATTTAGCTTGGAGAAATCATCTTCTAATTTATAAAAAATCTCTTAGAAAAGTTAGAACGAGTTATTACTCTGCATTAATAGAAGAGAACAAGAATAATCCCAGGTTTCTTTTCAGTACTGTAGCCAGGTTGACAAAGAGTCAGGACTCTGTCAATCCTAGCATTCCCTTAGAGCTTACTAGTCAGGACTTTATGAACTTTTTCAATAATAAAATTTCATCCATCAAAGATAAAATCAATCAGATTCTTCCCACAGTTAACTTAAATACTGTAACTACTACAACTCCTTCTATTGATGTCTGTCTTGATGAGTTTACTCCAATCGACCTTTGTGAGTTAGACAAAATAGTTTCCTCATCCAAACCTTCAACTTGTCTTTTAGACCCTATTCCTACCAGGTTATTTAAAGAAGCCTTCCCACTTATTGGTAGCTTTATTCTTCATATAATCAATTCTTCATTAACTTTAGGCCATGTACCGCAGGCTTTTAAAACGGCTGTGATTAAACCCTTACTCAAAAAGCCAACGCTAGATCCAGGAGCTTTAGCTAACTATAGATCAATCTCTAATCTCCCTTTCATTTCAAAAATCTTAGAAAGAGTTGTTGCTACGCAATTATTTGACCACCTGCAGGGAAATGGTTTACTTGAAGAGTTTCAATCTGGGTTTAGAATCCATCATAGTACTGAAACAGCCTTAGCGAAGGTCACTAACGACCTCCTCATTGCATCTGATAATGGACTAGTTTCTGTACTTGTCCTTTTAGACCTTAGTGCAGCTTTTGATACTATCGATCATAATATTCTACTTGATAGATTAGAACACTATGTTGGACTTAATGGAACTTCGTTGCAATGGTTTAGATCTTATTTATCTGACAGGTTCCAGTTTGTTCATGTAAATAATGAGTTTTCTTTCAACTCAAAGCTTAGTCATGGAGTTCCACAGGGATCTGTGCTAGGCCCTACTCTTTTTAGTTTATATATGCTTCCGTTAGGCAACATTATTAGAAAGCACTGTACACATTTTCATTGTTATGCAGATGACACACAATTATACCTGTCAATGAAGCCAGATGATAGTAATCAATTAGCCAAGTTAGAAGCCTGTCTTAAGGAAATCAAAGCTTGGATGACTTGTAATTTCCTGCTATTAAATTCAGATAAGACTGAAGTCATTCTTGTTGGTCCAAAAAACCTTAGAAATTCCTTTCCAAATCAAACTTTCAGTTTGGATGCGGTTACTCTTTCTCTTAATAGCTCTGTGAGGAACCTTGGAGTTATTTTTGATCAGGATTTGTCCTTCAATTCACATATTAAATTTGTTTCTAAGACTGCCTTCTATCATTTGCGTAATATTGCCAAGATTAGGAGCATCTTGTCTCAGAGTGATGCTGAGAAACTGATCCACGCTTTTGTTAGCTCGAGATTAGATTATTGTAATTCTTTATTATCAGGCTGTCCTAAAACATCTTTAAAAAGTCTTCAGCTGATCCAAAATGCTGCAGCAAGAGTTTTAACAGGTACTAGAAAGAGAGATCATATCGCTCCGGTTCTGGCCTCCCTTCATTGGCTTCCCATAGAGTTTAGAATTAAGTTTAAAATCCTTCTTCTTACTTACAAAGCTCTAAACAATGAGGCTCCTTTTTATTTAAAAGATCTGATACTACCGTATTATCCTAACAGAGCACTACGCTCCCAAAATGCAGGATTACTTGTAATACCTAGAATTTCCAAAAGTACAATGGGAGGCAGAGCCTTCAGTTATCAAGCTCCTCTCCTGTGGAATCAGCTGCCAATCTGGATTCGGGAGTCAGACTCGATCTCTGTTTTTAAGAATAGGGCTAAAACCTACCTTTTTGATATAGCCTACAATTAGGGAGGGATCATGTGTTTCTGAACCCTCCCTTAGTTATGCTGCTAATAGGTTTAGTCAGCCGGGGGACCTCCAGTAATGCACTGGGCCTCACTCCTTTCCTCACTCTCTATGAAATATTTTTTTTGCTGGTCATAGATTGAGTCCCCATCGTGCTGTTTGCTCTCTACATGTCTGTTCTTTTCTTCTTCTCTATCCCCTCACCCCCCAGCCAGTCGCAGCAGATGACTGCCCCTCCCTGAGCCTGGTTCTGCTGGAGGTTTCTTCCTGTTAAAAGGGAGTTTTTCCTCTCCACCGTCGCCAAGTGCTTGCTCACAGGGGATCGCCTGATTGCTGGGGTCTTTCTGCAACTGTGGGGGTTCCCCCCTACAGTTGATAGTGCTATGAGATGACTGTTGTTGTGAAATGGCGCTATATAAATAAAGTTGAATTGAATTGAATTGAATTGAATTCTCTCTCAATGTACGTAGCATCTGCAACAAGGTCCAATTCAGCCTTTCGACCGGGTTACATTGGGGGTGGTAGGGAGAAGTCCTTGAGTGGCCAACACCTGCTAGCTCTCTGAGGGACTTGAATAACTCGTTCTCAAATTCACGACCCTGATCGTGATGAAGCTTGGAGGGGTAGCCGAATCTTGGAATGAAATCATTGAAGAGGCGATCTGCTGCTGTCTTTGCGGCTTTGTTCTTGGTGGGGTAGGCTTGTGCAAACCTGGTGAAATGGTCGACTACCACCAAGATGAACTCAAACCCGCCTTTACAGGACTCTAGATGCAGGAAATCGATGCATACTAACTCGAGTGGGAAGCTGGATGTTATACTGCCTATCGGTGTCGTCTTCAGTTGGTGTCATGTCTTTTTCCTTCATCTCCATGACTTTCCCGATGGCTGGATCTGCTCTTTGTTCTTGGACTAGTTGATCGTGGCCGATGGAATGCAGTGGCTCCTTGAGGGGTGAACTTGGTGAAGCAAGGTTGAGGGCTGCAATCCATGCTACATCACCTTGCTTGGCTCTTCTGCTCCCTTCCCATACTGCACCGACGGCTTCCTCTGACAGTTCTCCTGTACACTCTTGCATGAAGGCTTCCATGTTGAGTGGACAACGGGATAGTACATCAGTGTCAATGTTTGTTTTTCCGGGGCGATATTTTGTGTCAAAGTGGAAATCTGCGAGCTGTCCCACCCAACGATGTCCTACGGCGTTGAGCTTGGCAGTGCTGAGGACATAACGTCAAGGGGTTATTGTCCGTAAAAACTGTGAAACTTGGGGCATAGTAGAGATAGTCTTTGAACTTGTCGCAAACTGCCCACTTGAGGGCGAGAAACTCGAGTTTTCCGCTGTGCAAGTGGTAGTTTTGTCCGGCAGGTGTTAGTGTGCGTGACCCGTACCCAATCGCTCTCATCTTATTGTCTTGGTTTTGATAAAGGACCGTGCCAAGGCCTTTCTGGGAGGCGTCCGTGTGGAGTACGAAGGGCCGGGTGAAGTCAGGATACGCTAACACAGGTGGCTGGGTCAACATGTCAATCAAGCGCTCAAGGGTCTCTTGGTGTTCCTTGTCCCATTTTACTGGAGCTCGGGAAGACTGCTGTGGATACTTTGCTCTGCCTTTGGATGGCTTGGATGGCAGTGTGTCAGACTTTACCTGGAGCAAGTCGTACAGGGGTTTGGCAATGCGCGAGAAGTCTTGCACATACGTCCGATAATAGCTCAGGAACCCCAAAAGTTGTCTGACTTCTCCAACTATTTGTGGCCTTCTGTGTTTGAGTGCCTGCACAGCTTCGATGTCCTTGGGGTCCACCCTCACTCCATCTTCTGACACCAGGCGACCGACATACCGAACCTCTCTGCGGAACAACTCACACTTCTCAGGCTTCAGTTTCGCCCCATGGCGTTGCAAAGCTTGGAGAACTTTCCTCAGCACTTGGACATGTTCATCAAACGACTTGGAAAAACAGAGCACATCATCAAGGTAGGGTATGCAGCACTCATCACGGAGCGTGTCCAGCATTTCTTCCATGCTCCGCTGGAAGGCTGCGGGTGCATTGGACAGCCCGAAGGGTATTCTCACCCATTCGTAGAGACCCCACGGGGTGGTGAATGCAGTCAGGTACCTTGAGCCTTCTGCGATGAAACCTTGATGGTAAGCTTTACCCTGGTCCAGGATCGAGAACCAGCTGTAACCACTGAGGGAGTCTGTGAGGTCCTGGATCCGGGGAAGCGGGTGTCTGTCGGGCACTGTTTTGTTGTTTAGGAGGTGGTAATCAATACACAGACGTAAAGATCCGTCCTTCTTCCTGACACAGATAACTGGGGCTGCGTAGGGTGACTGAGACTTTACGATCCATCCCTTCACTATCAGTTCCTGAATGTACTCTTTTACTTCCCTATACAGGGGCTTGGGGATGGAGGCGCAAGCTCTCTGAACTGGCGTGTCATCTTTGAGTCTGATTTCCATTTGCAAAGAAGGGATACAGCCAATATCAGTGCTATCGCGAGAGAATGCCTCACACTCTTCCATCAGAACCTTTTCGACTGACTTTTGCTGATCTGGGCTTAGATGACTGAGATCAACTGGTGGCAACCAAGGCTCGGCGGGAGAGTCACCTTGGGCGGTCTTACTTAGTACCTCCGCTGTAGTTGCTGATGTCAGTATGGACTGGGTTTCTGGTGGCTCTAGTGTATCAGTTTCAATGACTTTGGTGACATGTTCAATGGTGCCTAGGGCTGTCCTTTTCGGCAGGATTACTTCATGTTTGGAATGGTTGGAGATGGGGATCTTTACAAAAGGTCTTTGGGAATTGTTAATCTCCAAAAGTCCTTCCCCCACACTCAAATTTCTCAAAGCAATGTTTTCTTCATCAGGTTCGTAAAGTACAAGAGGGTCAGAGATGTCAAAGTTCTGGGGCACCCTGCAACATATTTGTACTGCTTTGCCAGCTGGGATAATCATGTTGTCTTTACCGACTCTGAGTGTAACAGGATCACAGTCTGTTCTTTGCGGCACTTCAATGAAGTTTACCATGGCCACTACCTGGTCTTCGTCCATTCCAAAAGCTCTGCGCAGTAGACTATACAGTACTGTACTGGCGTCTTCATCTGTCTCTTGGCCTTGTATAATCGCTCCCAGCACATTAGCTCCAACTAGTGGTTGGTTCAGTGACAGCTTACTGACTAGGAATGGCGCTTGTGCAGTGAGATTGGGATCCCCGTGACCCGCTAAAGTGACTGTAAGCTCGACCCACCCGTCATATGGAACTGCTTGGCCGTTAACTGCATAAACCTCAAGCTCGTCGTTCAGCAGATCTTGAAGTGGTCTTACCACAGTGTTGGGTATGTACCTTTTGACCCATTGCCTGTCAACTATGCTCACTTGTGAGCCAGAGTCAAACAGCACTGTTACAGGATAACCACCAATTAAACATTTCAGCAGACTTTTCTTACCGACAAGGGGAGCTTGGCATTTGGTGGCACTCTGACAGGAGGGAATCTGACCTTTCCTTCTGTTGCGTTTGACCTGCTTTCTCAGCTGCTTGCTCTGGTGCTTGGGGCGCGGAGTTGAAGCTTCGGCAGAGAAGGAGTTTACTGGCTGGGACTTTGACTCTGTACCGATCTCTGGCTGTCCCTTGACAGAGACCGTTTCCCATTTCCCTGATTCTTGGGGTCGCTTCAGACATCCAACTGCTCTGTGTCCCAACTCACCGCATACAAAGCAATGACTGCACTCCTGTAAGCTTTGTTCAGTACATTTCGGACAGAGATAGGTTTTCTTTTGGTTGGCTGGAGGCTGAGAACGCTGAGGGGAGGAGTTTACAGCTTTCTGTTCCATGAAAGTTGCCACCATCTTGGTTAGAGTCTCTACTTGTGCAGCAAGTTGTTTGATTGTCTGTGAGGCTTGTTGGTCTTTGGCTGTCGTGTCCTTTGTTACAATCACAGCGCTTTGTGTTGACTTCTGACGAGGGGTTTGCCCTAACCTTCGCTGGTGCTCATTCTCATCACTGATTACCTTTGTGACCTCACTAAGAATCTCTTCATCTGTTACATTGTTGTTTGATGTAAGAGGTCTTAGTCGTTGCCACAGGTCTGCATACTTCACTCCCAGGCCTTGATAGACTGTGTGCAGAAACACTTCCTGGATTGTCCTTGAGTCATACGAGATGCCTGCATTGGCTTGTTTTGACTGAAAGATAAGTTTCTGTTTGAGTCCAATCATGTGATACAGGAATTGCTGAGGGGACTCCTGCTCAGTTTGTCGGGAGCACATTAACTCCTGGAACATCTCTGTTGTTGCCTTTTCTCCAAAGGTGGGATCGGAGGAAGCTCTGAAGTTCAGAAAGAGCCAGTTCATCTTTGAGCATGAGCATGTCCCTGAACGTGCCAGGCTTCACAATTCTCAGTACCCCCCTCACGATCTCTGCTTCAGAAAATCCTTCTTTTAATCCTTCATTGATCTGTCTCATGAGACTGTTATAACTGATTTCAGAGCTGTTGTCTCCAATTTGTCCTCCAAAAACCTTGAATTCTCTTTGAGGCAGGTAGGAAAGGTCTTTGAGAGTGACATGTCTTTCTGGACTACCTTGTTCCCTTGGCTGCGGTTGTGAGTGGCTCTGACGACTGGGTGCTGCAGGTGGTTGGAGTGTCACAACTTCACACAGTCTTAGTCTTTCACCCAGTGTCTCATATGCTTTCCTCAGTTCCTCTACAGACTCTGCATTTGCGTTCACACTAACTTGAATGCCTGGTGGAACAGCGGATGGTGATGGTGGATCTGGCAACATATTGGATGGATGAGGACTTGACTTGGTTGGTGTTGCAGCCTGATCAGCTGGATGCGTGGTGGAGCCGCTCATTTGTATCACTTCAGTTAGCAGATCATCCAACATTAGCAACTGACTCATTCCCTCATCTTCAAGTTTCAGCAGAGTTGGGGACCGTAAATAGGAATCGACATAGTCCATACAGCTCTCATTATTGTCTTCACTGAACTGTGTGTCTTTGTCTCCAGCTGCAAGGCTCTTTGTTTGCCCGAAAAGATCCTTACTTGAGAGGGCAAACAAGCGTCCTCTGATGCTCCATATCAGTTCTTTCCGTGCTGTCGACATGGTACTTTAGTTATCTGTAGTTCGAGTGTTGTATTATCTGTACAGTGACTAGGCTGCGTTTTACCTTCTTGACAGCAGTGCAGTTCCACTTTTGGTTGAAGATCCTTTCTTTTTCTTTGATCTTCCTCCTTGGACACCCACTGACTGACGTGTCTGATGTAGCAGCTTGGCAACCGTTGTCTCGTGGTTCTGGTATCACTGGATCTTCCCTCGATGACTGAAGAGGAGAGATCCCGGACGAGCCCCCACAGTTTGTTACGGGTCCCGGGGAGGTGGCCACAATAACAAAAAGAAATAAGTCTGGAAAATAAAGAAAGAGTCTTAGAAAGACAGAACACAGGACCACTCGTGTCTTTCTCCAGATAGCACTCTTATTTAATTTTCATTTTCATTTACAGGCAGCATCACATTTTGTGCTTTATATGTCATTTTCTTTTACATACTGTAAATAATGTTTTTTTTTTTCTCAGTCACACAGTGCATGGACTACACTACATCTGACATCTCAAATTTACATACTTTCCAAATCACAATTTACTTATACAGGACTTTCAGTTACTAGACTGACTCCCATTAATTAGGACAAAACATAGGACTTAACTATGACCGTAGATTAGTTTAGACATTGCACTTAGATTAGCTGACCTGGACTTAACAAATTATTTTACAAACTTGACACTAGGCAAATATACACAGGACAAACTCTGACTATTAATTAGCATCAGGAGACTTTTACATTCACATGGAGCAAAATATACTTGTATAAAGTAAAACATTTTACGCGAGCTAACAGTCTTTCCCAAAGTTAAGCTAGACTGGCGCGAAACCGCTACTGCGATGCGGCTCGCCTTTGATTTCCGGCGCTGGCCGCAGCTTAAACTTGTACAAAAACATATCAAAACCACACACCAACATCACAGTATTACTCGTCGCGAAACACAGAAGTAACACGGAGCTTAAGGCTCTTATTTATGGCATTTTTAACCAAATACTGACCTGGAAAATAAAGAAAGAGTCTTAGAAAGACAGAACACAGGACCACTCGTGTCTTTCTCCAGATAGCACTAAAGGGGGGCCGGAAGCGCACCCTCATTGTTTACCTGGGGAGGGACGACCGCAGTGCCAAAGGTTCCGCTCCTTACTCTTAAATATTTATACAAGGCTACATATCAAATGTTAATATTACTGATCGTTCACAATCTTAAAATATATTTAAATGCTCTTAAAATAAAAATAAAATGACAGTCTCTCTGCATTATTACCTCCGCCAGGCCGAAAAGGCCAGGAGGAGGTAATGTTTTTGCCGGGGTTTGTCTGTGTGTTTGTCTGTCTGTCTGTCTGTCTGTCTGTCTGTTTGTCTGTTGGTTAGCAAGATAACTCAAAAAGTCTTGGACGGATTTCCATGAAACTTTCAGGCGTTGTTGGAAATGGTACAAGGAAGAACTGATTAAATTTTGGGGATGATCCGGATCACCGTCTGGATACAGGAATTTTTTAAAGCATTCTTTAACACTGTGACATACGGCTATTTTCAACATGTGCGCATGCGCAATGGACGGCGCTGGTCATCGTGTCTGACCAACATAAACTCCGCGTTCTTCAACGTTTTAGGCACAAAAGCACGCGGAAAACACTGGTGGGCTGGGCCCGCCACCGTGCCTGTGTTTGTGCGACGCTGCAAAAGCTGAGACGGGCAGCTGTCCGCTGCCGGATTATTTGGCAGAAATTCCCCGGCCAGCCATAGGCGCTGCGCAAAAACGAGCTGCTCGGCAGCGTGCTGTGTGCCTGTGTTTGCGCAATGCTGCAAAAGCTCAGACGGGCAGCTGTCCGCCGCTGGATTATTTGGCAGAAATTCCCCGGTCAGCCATAGTAGCTCCGCAAAAAGAAGCTCTCTGCCGGGGAAGTTTCCAAATCATCTTTGGCTGCGGAGCGTAACCCCAATAAAGATAAAGATTAGATGTACCACGAAGGTCGAGTGCAAGCAAGATGTTTGTGTCTGTGAACATTCCGTCTTTTGGCGAGTTGATACATAACAATGTTTACAGTTTGATGAGAAGGTTGCTGCCATGTAACAATCATCTTATATCAGCAATTGTCAACTCGTCACTCACACTTCACTCCAGCATTTGGAAGTGGTGGCGTTCCATTTTATACTGAGTCCAATATTGTATGTTATTGTTGTTACAAGACCGCCGACTGTCTGCTGATCTGTATATACTTTTATTTATTTATTTATTTATTAATTTATTTTCTACTCCTTTTAGTTCTGCATTTAATATGAACCCTGAGTTTGAAATAAACGTTTGAATTTTGAATAAAACCCACGCCAACCCGTCTACCTAATTGGCATCCGTCAGTGAAGCCCTCAGTGCTGCTTTCAGTGATCTAAAACGCTCACATAACCCATTGGCCTGTGGGTTGTACGCAGTTGTGTCATGACTTCTTTTGTTTTTTCTTTTGAATTCTTGGATGGAACATGGGTGGCCAATATAAGCTGCGGATTCAGCCATCACATATTTCAGATAACTTATGTTGAACTGTATAATCAGAGGAGCTATTGTCTAATTTGACCTTGTTGGATTTTATTACCCCCTTTGTTATATTATTCACTTTCTTTTAACCTGTACTCTTAATCTATTCAAAATAAAGATTAATTCATTCATTCATTCAATTGCAACACCCCCAGCCTGGGAGTTTGCAGATGCAGGACATGGACACAACAGCAACACTTCAGTTTATTACCTCCGCCAAGGAGGTAATGCTTTGACTAATGAACCACTAATCCTATCATTGTGAATCCAATTGCTACTCAGATGTTTTCATGGTCAAGGAATCTGACAACGTACACACAAACACTGTATGGGGGGAACTGTGGCGCTTGGCGGAGGTCTGCGCTCTCCGAGTGCTTTTCTAGTTTCCAAATGTGGTGCACGATTTGGGTGTACCACATATGGAACTACTTTTTGCCCCACTGTGTCTGGATTACCACAGCCAGTGTCACATGCCATTTTCTGCTCACTTTTGTGCTTCCCGCCCTTGAGCGCAGTCTTATTTTCTTATTAACAAATCCACAACTATTGTCGGGCTTTCGGGTCCTCTCTTCTGCCCAGCCTGGTCACCATGACCACGAATGCTTATCCATATAAAGGTGTTGTAGAATCTAGAGGCAATAGATTTTCTGTTTTGTTTTGTTTTTTTCTCCTGTGCACTATTTATCAATTGAATTTGAGCATACTCTCATTGCATCCAAGAAAAGTCTCCAGTTCAGCAGCAAAATAGAGACAAAATGTATCAGAGCATCATTATCAGCCAATAAGTGGATGTTGTTGCAAGATTTGTGATATTTCAAAAGAATGATTTGACCAAAGAAAACTACCATCTCAAAATGCAGCTGTACTATTGTGTAAAAAATTGGACAATTTCTTTTGAGTTGTAAAATGCCAGACTTCTCTGAATGAAGACTATTGATATCAAGTGCAAGTGGAACCAAATTACATGGAGGTACAGTGGCACTTTATGACCCCATCCTCAACACTGTGATGGCACATTGTGGCCGGTCAAACAGAAGAACTCGATTTCTCATGGTGCATGATGTAGTGATAAATAGTAATGAACAAAACGTCTCCAAGGCTTTTGTCTGCAGCTTGGAAAATGGTACTCAGTAGCCCCAAGCAGAGGGGAAGAGTTAGACAGATGGGAGAAGGGTGAGAGGGAGTGTGAAACTTTGAGTCACTCGAGTCAACAGGGGATGGCAGACTGGAAAAGAGAGGGGGAGGTGAGGGAGATTAAAAGAGAGGGATGGGAAGAGAGGCAGAAATGGGAGGGGAAAAGAAAATCAATAAAGTCATCAAACATGAATTGCGCACTGAAATGACTTCTTAACTCCCATCAGGAAAGGATGTGGGAGGTGAAATGCTGTCAGGAACCTGGATGTCAACATCATTGTGTCCTTCACCAACACTGCATCACTTAGCTAACCTCTGTTTCACAGTAACAGCGAAGCAGAGGGCAGACGTCTTTTCTGTCACAAAGATATATAAAGACTACAGGAATGTATCCATCCTTCTATTTTCTTAGACTAGAATGTATTTTTGATTATTTTAAGGTATCATGCAGTTTAACAGGTTTGGTTATTCACATAGACCTACATATGATTTACCCCAGCAATTTTAATATGCAAGAGTAGAATATAATTTGTGTAAAAGCTGCACAAAGCAACCAAGGCCCATTATGTTTTGAATATTGACCTTTTGTTTCTCAACATTAGTATTTTGGCCACTGCAATATGTTTCTAAGACAGAACTGATCATTTATAAGGGACAGTTTTGTGATCTAACACAATAAAAGATATCTTGTTAACAACCAGTATTCACATTCTTAATAAGTACTGTAGAGGTAATACTAAAATTATATGAATATGATTATTAATTAAGAATGGGTGCATGACGGCACCTGACAGAAAAAAATGCAAAGACTTGTGGGAAAAGTGTTCTGCCTGTCTGTGCTTAGTAGTGAGCAACAAATGCGTGTAGCATCATCTCACTTTGGCTCAGCAACAATTATTGTTCTGCTTAAAGACATTTTTGTTTCATCCAGGAATAATGCAAAGAAATGGATTTTCTTCCCCCAGGCCACAGCTGAAATCCCCTTCTTTTGTTAAAACCAGCCTAAGGAATTTCCCCAATGTCCTGCTCCATTTTATTGCCCCCATAAAACATGCAACAGATCCACACTCAGCTAATTTCCTTAAACTGTGAAAACGCTGGATTTAAACAACTTTAAAGTACATTATTACAAACTCAATTCTAAACCTTCATTCTTTTCAGAACTATGAAAATGCAGATGGACTCTGATGTTTTTGATGTGGAAAAATCAATAATGTGTGAAATGCATTAATCTGTGATTTTATATATATATATATATATATATATATACTGTATATGCATGGTAATGTTAGATGAATGTTTATTCCTGCATGTTGATTTAGAAGCACTGCTTATAAGATACACTAAGGTTAGTTTAGTTATACATAAGTGTGTAACAGTACATTCCAATGTATTTAAAACTGTGTATTCCTGTGGACTGATATCATGTGTCACCAGTCTTCATAGAACCCCAGCTTCTTCATCCTATTGGTCCCTCACAGACAAGGCCTGTTCATTGGACTAAAAGTTCATCGAGCCCGCCCACGAAGGACGCTCATTGGCTGAGGTTCCGGTCAGGCCAGAATCCCGCGAAACTCAACAGAGCTTATAAAAGGGAGAGAGAGACTCTGTTTCAGCCCTTTTCGTCAGACACCACTCTTCTTCTGCTCCGGACACTCTTGGCAGAGCCTCTGTCCGGCTCATCTGCTCCATTGCCTACACACAGCAAGGGAGAACAAAGGACTTCGACCACATGTCGTTTTTTTGAACACAGAGCAGATAACTTGTAATTCATGTAACTGTGTATTTTCTTCTTCTCTTAAATGCCTAGGAATTCCTTTTTCTTTGAGCTCAATTCTTAATCGGAGTCAAACTCCAATTCTTCATTTATCACTTTTTGTTAAACTTTCTGTAAAACCACCGTTTGTTTAATTTTAAGGTAAACTTTAATCTTGACTTTATTTTTATAATATTTTTCTTGACCAAGCACCTCCCAAAAACTATTTTTATCTAAAGTCCGAAGGTTTCTTTTCTAATTTGAAATCGGATTAGATATCTCTTAATTATTACCGAAGACCTCTTGAAGAAAGACGCAGCTCCCACATAACGTGCAGCTGTAGGATCAACACACAGCTGTCCCACATCACTCTGAAGAGACGTCGGCACCATCTGGCTAAGACCCGTTTCAACTGTGGGTCATACAGCCCAGAATCCAGCCTCCTTCGACCGCTTGAATCTAAAGGTCGAGCTGTGAACCCTTGAAGTATCTGCTGGCAGATATTTCCCTCACATCCACAAAGTCTTGGGCTGAAAAAGGACGACAGAACTGCCATCACTGAGGATCACGTGAGCTGAAAAAACTTTAATTCATCTGCTGAATTAAACTTGAGGTTCGGTACTAATTTATATATCTAATCAGATGCAAATTAAGAAGCCCTTAACATAACTCTCCTTTTCATTAAAATTCCGCTTTTATTTTCTTAAGATTAATTTAGGACTTTTTCATAATTAGCAAACTTTCTCCATAAATTTGCGTTGTTTTTAATAATCTGTTAACTCAAACTGATAGAAATTCGTTTCTCAGTTTAACCCTGGTTCCGAAAATATTGACATTGTTAATCTATCATTTACAAGATTGATTTTATGATTAATGAAATTATTTCAATGTCTATTAATCATTTCGTTTAATAAATATTTAAAAATGAGAAGTTATTGGGAATTTATTTCATTCTGAGTCTGTTTCAAGCCCAGGTATCGAATTCACGGAAAATTTTTGAGACTGATTATTGATTAATTTATTGAGTGATCAAACAGGTATAAAGTGAAATTAAAGATCAAATTGCTTCTTAAAGATAGAAGCTGGTGCCCCTTACGAGTGTTATTAACTTTTCTGATGTATATGAAATGAGATTTGAGCTCAGATTCCAATACATCAATATAAATTAAATAATTCATACCTGATCATATTTATTATTTATTAATATTCCATATTTTCACGTTACATATATTGGTACCCCGCGTGAAGGCTTGGTTGAACTTGAAACGACTCAGAAGGAAATTAATACATAAGCTTGTGTGTGATTTTGGTCAATTTTAACTCACAAAGGTGGTTCATTGTCTGCAGCCAGTCTATTGTCTGTCTCTGTGTCACGAGGGGGAGGGGGTGAATTCGCCCCCCTGATTACTCCTGATAACTGCTGTGTGTCTGCTGACCAAGGTGGGGGTGAAGACCCCCACTGCACCCTAGTCAGTTTAGTTTTTGTTGTTTAATGCATGCTTAAAAGTGATTACACGCTGAATAATTAAAATAGGCCTGGGAACAAAATAGCGAAGAAATCCTATTTGTTTTCCCCATTATTTCAACATCCCACAGGTGAAGCAAACCCTTAGGGATTTAATTGAATTAACCATTGTATAAACTTGTTGAATAAAGTTTAGGGAGACCAAAGTTTTCCCGCCTTTGGAAAGCAAGGCGTGGTTTTATGGACTGACGCTTGAGCTGCGTCCACGTGGCACGTGCACGCTCAGTCGCGCACGCGACCGTCAAGCTGTGCATGAAAAATGCGCATGTGTAGATCGGCTCAGCGACGCCATCTTAAGTCTAGGTAGAGTTCCCTGTAGCCGCCATTTTGAGTAGAGATCCTTGACTCCTTGCGACGTCATTGGGTTTCCTCTTTTGGAAGTGCAGACGAAAACTGCCTCCATCTTGTGGTGAAACATAGGGACTGCAATTTTTATTTAAACTTATAATCTTTAAAGACGATTTATAACCAAATTGTCTTCAAAGTAACTTCAAAGCAATTCATATTATTCGGAATAAACTAAATTTAACACTAATCCAAACTTTTATGCCAAGAATAAAAGGAAAAGGACCTGTTGGCTTCTGAAAGTTTTTTCTCAGTGGTGAAACCCTACTAACTGCATAGACACCTATAGCAGGAACACATATAAACACTCCTATTGTATTTAATCACTTATATAACCACATATTATAATCTTTTAAGCTAAAAGCAAACATATTTACACACTTTTAAGCAAAAGTTACAAACTTTGAAGCTATATGTGTGCTTATTTTGCTGTTTTTAAATGTGATATGGTGTGATTCCCTTCCCACAGAAACCCAGTTTTAGCTTAAGGATTCTAATGCTGATGTTTACTCAAGAGTAACATTAAAGTAGGATTAATCCTGTGCATTTTGACAAATTTACAGACTTAGTGAATATTTAAAATTTTTCCTTTTTCTCAAATTTAGGAAACCACATCAAGCAATTAACACTTAAGAGAAGCTCTAGGTGTTATTTAAACTCATTGTGTCATTTCTGATTCATACTTTCTCTACAGGAAAAGAAAAAACATTTAACCAACCAGCATAATTTTCAAATTTTTCCCAGGATTTAAGAAAAAGTCAAAAAGGTGCAAACATTGATTATTCTGTAAATAAGAAATTTATAGATCACAATCAAGAAAGATCACTATTGGCTTCAATCCTAAGAAATCCTTGGATATCAAATACTCAAACAATTCACTTGTTTCTAATTTGTAAATATTTTAAACATTTAATGCTTCAAAGGAAAATAGGCTTTAACAAATAAAACCAAAGGAAAGCCTCAACTTCAAAAGAAAGTGGAAACTTATAATCCTAAATCTTTAAAGCATTTAGCCTCTTTTGCTTTTGGATTTCTTTTGTAAATAAAACCCTCACTTTCAAAGTGACATTTTGCAAAATCCCAAAGCTAGTTATTGATGATAAATTCCAATACTAGACTTGAAAATCAAAGGAAAGAAGTCAATCCACACCATTGAAATTTCAGTTTTGTTTTGCGAAACAAATTCAAACCAATTTCAATTTAACTTTATTTAACAACATAGTTTCAACGAACGAATTATTTGAAGCATCACTACATTTCTAAATAATTTCAAAATTCTATTTCCCATCCTGCAAGCCTACAAGTTGAAACAAATTCTAAAGGAACTTTCAACTATTACGGTTGTAAAATAAATCTCAAGGTTAAACCTAAGAATAATCATCAAGTTGAATTTTTTTTTAGAAGCTAAATAACAACAACGGTCAAACATGATGAGTCAACAGACAACCAACCAATTTACCAAACTGGATGACCTTCAAACAACATTGGAAGCATGGACTTCTAATTTAATTTCTAGCTTCACAACACGGGTCAAAGAAACGCAGCCCGAAGAATTGGAGCAACTCACTGAAGAACTTTTGAATGAACACACTGAAAAACCACCGGAAGGCAAGGACCTCACCAGTGTGTTAGGTAAGTTTGCGCTAACATTAGTCGCAAGATTAAAGGTAGCCGAGAACGAGCTAGCAAATCAACAAACAACGATCTTATCTCTCCAAGAAGAGAATGAAACACTGAAAGGAAATTTGGAACAATCTCAAGAGGAGAATGACAAAACTCAAAACCAACTGGATGAAGCGGTACAAGATTTGGACCGTGCAGAGTCACAAAAGGAACGGTTGATGCATAACAATGACGTGCTTCACCAAGACAACAATGAACTTGAAGATGCCCTTCAAGACACAAAGAAGGAACTCAGAAGAGTTGAAGGTCAACTTGAAAATGTGAAGAAGGATTACAAGGAATGTCAACTGCTCCTAAAGGAAAGACATGAACACCGGGACACCCACCGCGCTCCCTTGCCCGATTCCCGTTTCGAATACGGACGACCGCGTGGACAGCGTGCGTGTGCCCCTTCAGACCGCGACCTTGACAAGATCGCGCGAAATATCACCAAATTTGATCCAGGACCTACGGGTTCACCTGATGCCAAAGTCTATTTACAGGACATTGATTACTACCTGCGTAAGCACCCTGATGCTACAACAGACGATCGCATCTATCTGATTAAACTAACATCTAACAGATCAGTATCAAAATTCATAGACAGACAGCCGACAAACATCAAAGCAGATTACATGCTGCTCCGCGAAGCCATCGAAAAGGAGTTCTCCGACGACTGCCTACAAGCAGGGCTAACCGCAGCCCTAGCCGTGAAGCAAGGACGCTCAGAGCCGACACAAGCCTACTACCAGAGACTCCTACTTGCATATTTTGGATCTCAAAATACACCAGGGATGGAAGAAGACCACAATTTCAAGACCCTCTTCATCCAAAACCTCCATCCCACTGTGAGTCATTACCTAGGAGTTACAGCTAACCCAAGGTCAAACTCAATAAGTCAGCTGAGAGAGTTTGCACACTATGCGTTCCAAAAACAGCAACAAAGTCGCAACAAGCATGCTGAGCCTGTCACAGTGCTAGCTATTAGCGATGCATCTAACACCTTGGAGTTGGAAGGAGCCCCTCGCTCTACTCCACATCTTACACCGCGAGTACATCAACAGCCGAAGCATTTTCCCAAGCGACCTCAGCAAGGTCAAAACCAAACTAGGTCCTCTGGATACCACTTTGAACCAACTTTGCGAAAACCCGACTACCGTCGTAGACCATATCCACGGGATAGGTCACGAGAACACGATACAGACTACCATGATGACAGATACCGATACGAAGACGCGCGTAACCGCGACAAATGGTCTCCATCTCATCACAGAAGCTCAGAAGCAGAGACCTATCACAAACCTTGGAAGGAAGAAGAAACTCCTACATTCAGTAGAGAAGCTATTGAAATTGTCCAACACCTCCTAGCAGAGATTCAAAACTACAAAGAGAATAAAACTGCTAACATTCTAGCTATATCAGCTGTGCCAACTCAAAACAAGCGTTCCAAACGAAGGAAACGCAAGAAGAAAATCCCTCATGCAAATGAGGAAGGACCAAAGGACTCAACACAGTCCAGTGCTGTCATGGCAGCCCAACCACAGGTCACAGACCACTCCTCTAACGTATCGCAACTCTGTGTCGAACCACCGGTTCCACAATTTCTATGCGATTTAAACGAGAGGGGGGTGGCACGGAAATTCTACCTTCCACTGACCCTTGAAGACATGGTGTGTCAGGACGCTGTTTTAGACACCGCCGCTGACATCACTCTCATGTCACACACCCTTTTTGACAAGCTACGTGTAGCCGCTAACCGCGCTAACAAATATTTGAAACTGGAACCCTGTTCATTAGCCGTGCGACCATATGCGCTCACTAAAACAACCCTGTTGGGCGTATCACTACTAAACATGTCCATTGGACCCATGACCTTGACACATCCGGTCTACGTGTCCAAACTTGACGCCATTCCATTACTTGTTGGCAAAGACCTACTGAACCGTTTTGAGCCACTGATTGATTTCAAGAACCTCAAACTATGGGCTCAAACGCAACACCCTCACCCATTTGACCCAACAAGAACAACTGAATCACAGTGCTTTGTTCTAAACACTTTGGACACCCCAAGTCTCACACAACTAGCACTGATGGAACAACTGCAACCGAGTGAAAGCGACCGCCAAGACCAAGGTGAGTACTGTCCACGAGAAGTCAAAAGTCACCTTCAAATACAAGATCAAGCCAAACACTCAAATGATCTTGAAAACTCAATGGCCGAGCAGAAAACCCCAAACGACCCTCTTAAACCCCTTGATACCCATGATTCTATGGTGGTGTCACATTTTGAAACCCACCCACCCGCCCATGAGGCCTGCATGGTCACAAGAGCCACACCAACTGGCTCTCTAGACCCTCTGAAATCTCAAGTTTTTGCGACAACGAACCCAACTTTTGCAAACGCAAGGCGCACAGTCACTCAACCGTGCAACCAAATGATCCATAAAACCGTCAAACACCGGTTGGATAAAACGGTACATGCGCTACCCGTATCTAAACCCTATGACATACCAAAACTGATACCACTTCATGCGACACAATCTTATCTGCAGTTATGCAATGGCACTCCTGATCATGTTTCCGACGAACCATCATCGCCACCGCTCAGTGTTCCTCGAAACCAGAGGGGGGTGATGACTGCCAATGCCCATAACATTCCAGCTGCAGAGCACAAAAGCGTCAAAACGACATGCAAAGCTCCCAAGTCTGTATTTCAAAACCATTCGGACCGATTCGCCAAACGACACAAAGCGTATAACGATCAAAAACTCTTGCATGACAAACTGCGAAGGGGGGACAAGATCTTCCACCCCACATTTGTACCACAGACACCTGAAATAAATTTACAGGAAAGGAAAACCACTCCTAAATTCCTGCCCGAGTGGATGAATCCACACATTGTCAACAACAAACTTTGGCCACTCAAGAGCCAAATCCAGGACCCCATTTTCAAATGGGCTCACCAAAATCAGTGTAACCTTTACCAAAACCCCATGGGACTTGTCGGGTACAACACTGTCAAAGTAAGTCCATAGATAAGATTAAAATCAAACCTACATCCGAGAAATAACTGTAGCTAACTACTAGCCTCAGGTACACTCAGCCAAATTTCTCCAATCAGTTAACTGCATCAAAACCTCCAGAAAGGAAAGGGTATATTAAAACCAAATTAGCCCTTAAACTAATTTCAAAGACCTCTGTAAAATCTAATAAACTTCAATCAACTTACTATTACCAAATAGTATACACAAGACATTCAACACCATTAGCTTGAGCTAATAGTCTTAAAACTCCCATCAAAGGTGAGAAAAACAAGCACAAGGTTTAGAGTTCAATCTCTTAAGCTCTATTCTGTAATTTCCCAGTTTTGGGATCAATAAAGTACATCCATCTAAAAGAAATCATTTCACCTCTGAGAGGAATTCTCATTTGCCAACCAGGTATCTAAAGAAAGATCACCAAGAAGATTAAGATCCGAAACCACTCACTTTTGTTTGCTGAGATGATGGCCCTCCTGTTTATCAGTTTAGCCATCTGCCTAGCAATCACACCCACTGTTACCCAGTCAGAATTGGGCCAAGCCAAAACGAAAGGTCAAAGATCCTCGGATGGATTCTTAATAACAGCCTCATCGTTAGAGCCTCTAGCTAACCTTAGCATGCCCACTGTTAACTCGGTCAACACCGTTAAACCAAAACGCCAGGTTGTCAAACCACAAATCGTTACCAAAATCTTACAAGACACTGTGTTGGTTTTGAATGCTTGCTCCGAAGCTTCAGTCAAACTCAACAAGGTCTTGAACTCTTTGCTCTTTGTGTTAAAGGTTGACTATGCTCACACACAGCCAATGTCTATGTTACTCTCAGAAGTAGCTAGAAACATTAGCTTTTCAGTTAACGCTTTAGCAATGAATATGCTCTCTCATCATATCCTTTTTGCAGTAAATCCAAATTTACTTCTCATTGCCATCCAAAGAATGATAACGACATGCTATGCCCACTCAGTTTTTCTGAACAAAAGCCTCAAACACCCTATGATTTGGACATCTATGGAACCATGGTTTAGTCTAACTAAACAAATTCAATTTGAACCTCCTTGAGTCACCTCAATACTGATTAGTCTGAATCTATTTTATTTTTGCTTTTGACTAAGATTTTTGGATACTTGCATGTGTATATACAAATAATCCTTTATACTTTATTTAGATTTTATGCACATTTAAACTGTTTTTGAAATTTTTACTAGATATTTTTCAGCAAACCCAAAACATTTATATCAAGTATGTCAAAACCCACATACTTCTAGTTCAATTTTTTTTTTACAGTCTTTACAGGCTTATACAGAACTTTAGTATATCCTAGACAATTATACAATGTTTATATTTGGTCACGCCAAAATTATTTTTGAAATTTCCAGAAGTTTTTCAGAAAACCAAATTTAAGGACCTACACTTTGGAATAGATACTGTTCACAAGCTTAAGACTTATCGACATCAGAACTTTAGTTCAGCATTTGGATCAAGCCTCGCCAAATTGGGATTTGATGCCTAGGATTGCTATCAACGCTGAATCAACGTCACCATTAATACCAGAGGGGGGACTGTAGCATCATCTCACTTTGGCTCAGCAACAATTATTGTTCTGCTTAAAGACATTTTTGTTTCATCCAGGAATAATGCAAAGAAATGGATTTTCTTCCCCCAGGCCACAGCTGAAATCCCCTTCTTTTGTTAAAACCAGCCTAAGGAATTTCCCCAATGTCCTGCTCCATTTTATTGCCCCCATAAAACATGCAACAGATCCACACTCAGCTAATTTCCTTAAACTGTGAAAACGCTGGATTTAAACAACTTTAAAGTACATTATTACAAACTCAATTCTAAACCTTCATTCTTTTCAGAACTATGAAAATGCAGATGGACTCTGATGTTTTTGATGTGGAAAAATCAATAATGTGTGAAATGCATTAATCTGTGATTATATATATATATATATATATATATATATATATATATATATATATGTATATATATATATATATATATATATATATATATATATATACTGTATATGCATGGTAATGTTAGATGAATGTTTATTCCTGCATGTTGATTTAGAAGCACTGCTTATAAGATACACTAAGGTTAGTTTAGTTATACATAAGTGTGTAACAGTACATTCCAATGTATTTAAAACTGTGTATTCCTGTGGACTGATATCATGTGTCACCAGTCTTCATAGAACCCCAGCTTCTTCATCCTATTGGTCCCTCACAGACAAGGCCTGTTCATTGGACTAAAAGTTCATCGAGCCCGCCCACGAAGGACGCTCATTGGCTGAGGTTCCGGTCAGGCCAGAATCCCGCGAAACTCAACAGAGCTTATAAAAGGGAGAGAGAGACTCTGTTTCAGCCCTTTTCGTCAGACACCACTCTTCTTCTGCTCCGGACACTCTTGGCAGAGCCTCTGTCCGGCTCATCTGCTCCATTGCCTACACACAGCAAGGGAGAACAAAGGACTTCGACCACATGTCGTTTTTTTGAACACAGAGCAGATAACTTGTAATTCATGTAACTGTGTATTTTCTTCTTCTCTTAAATGCCTAGGAATTCCTTTTTCTTTGAGCTCAATTCTTAATCGGAGTCAAACTCCAATTCTTCATTTATCACTTTTTGTTAAACTTTCTGTAAAACCACCGTTTGTTTAATTTTAAGGTAAACTTTAATCTTGACTTTATTTTTATAATATTTTTCTTGACCAAGCACCTCCCAAAAACTATTTTTATCTAAAGTCCGAAGGTTTCTTTTCTAATTTGAAATCGGATTAGATATCTCTTAATTATTACCGAAGACCTCTTGAAGAAAGACGCAGCTCCCACATAACGTGCAGCTGTAGGATCAACACACAGCTGTCCCACATCACTCTGAAGAGACGTCGGCACCATCTGGCTAAGACCCGTTTCAACTGTGGGTCATACAGCCCAGAATCCAGCCTCCTTCGACCGCTTGAATCTAAAGGTCGAGCTGTGAACCCTTGAAGTATCTGCTGGCAGATATTTCCCTCACATCCACAAAGTCTTGGGCTGAAAAAGGACGACAGAACTGCCATCACTGAGGATCACGTGAGCTGAAAAAACTTTAATTCATCTGCTGAATTAAACTTGAGGTTCGGTACTAATTTATATATCTAATCAGATGCAAATTAAGAAGCCCTTAACATAACTCTCCTTTTCATTAAAATTCCGCTTTTATTTTCTTAAGATTAATTTAGGACTTTTTCATAATTAGCAAACTTTCTCCATAAATTTGCGTTGTTTTTAATAATCTGTTAACTCAAACTGATAGAAATTTGTTTCTCAGTTTAACCCTGGTTCCGAAAATATTGACATTGTTAATCTATCATTTACAAGATTGATTTTATGATTAATGAAATTATTTCAATGTCTATTAATCATTTCGTTTAATAAATATTTAAAAATGAGAAGTTGTTGGGAATTTATTTCATTCTGAGTCTGTTTCAAGCCCAGGTATCGAATTCACGGAAAATTTTTGAGACTGATTATTGATTAATTTATTGAGTGATCAAACAGGTATAAAGTGAAATTAAAGATCAAATTGCTTCTTAAAGATAGAAGCTGGTGCCCCTTACGAGTGTTATTAACTTTTCTGATGTATATGAAATGAGATTTGAGCTCAGATTCCAATACATCAATATAAATTAAATAATTCATACCTGATCATATTTATTATTTATTAATATTCCATATTTTCACGTTACATGCGGTTAGGCTGTGTGTCCACCAAATGTGTTTTTTTCTGCTGTGGGCGACTATTTTCTGTTCATTTTCTATGTAGTCCAGCGTTTAATGTGCTCAGTGCCCTCAGCGCAAAAACACTGTCAGCAGTCAGCATATTTTGTCGCTGCGCTCATGGAGCTGAAAGCTGAAAAATTTCAACTTTCGGAACACTGCAGCGCTCATCAGCTGCACACCTCTCTCACCAGTCGATCGGAATCAGCCTAAAAGTATACCATGGTCAGTATTTAACAGCCAAAGCTTAGAGGAATGTGTATTTTCTCACTAGTTTGATGTCATATATTCCAGTGAGTGGAGTGTTTCAGAGCAAAATCTGTGAAATCCCCGGCAAGCTTTGAGTGACAGGTCAAGTGGTTGCCAGGATACCGGGCAGAGTGCTTTTTAAATAAGCGCATGAAAAGCTCTCAGGAAAATAGGTTGAGAGCATTTTTACTTTCCCTGTGGACACGCAGCCTTATTAAAATGACACTGAATAATTAAATTAATTAATTAAATCACCCTTATTGTCATTCAACCGTACAACCAATCATGTACAGCAGAACGAGATTGTGCTTTACCTATCTACAGTGTAAATCACACACACCCCAAGTGCAGAATCAGAGGGCCGCTGCCATGCAAGGCGCCGCCACAGAGTTCCCTCCTCCATTCCATTTATTGCTGAGCACCAAGTTGGATGGCAGGAAGTTCCACTTTTATATGGTCTTCGGCATGACCCGGCCGGGATTTGTTGAATATGTTATTCAAACACAGGAAATGTAAATATACTTTTAAAAATGTTTTGCTGCATTATCAAATACAACTGCTCTCATGATTGGCATGGAAAAAGATTGATAATGGCATACGCTTTTTTTAACTTCCCGACTTGGAAGAAAAGTGGAGCGAATCGGGTGTCCGAGCTAAAAAAGAGGCATTGGATGTTGTGGATTGTAGTGGTCAGAAGGAAAGACATCAGCTTCGACAATATTCTGGCACATATGGTTGTGTGTTCACAGCATTTTCACTAAGGTAAGTTGTGCAGAAAGACATCCCCTCTCCAGAGCAGCTGTCTTGCGTGCCGTGCCTTTGGCTGCACCTCAGCCCGGTTCTCTGTCATCTCTCAATAATGTGTAAAAACACACAGGGCAAAATCAAATAATTTCCCACACATCTCTGCTATTCCGAATTTCTCTTGTTAATCTGGAGCACTGTTTTTTTAATGGGAGCTTTCGGTGTTGCTGATTTTCCTTGATTTTTTCTTTAAGTTGTGATTACTTGTTGCCTTCATTACGCTCGGATTTAATATCAGCTGCTGACAGAAGTCCATAGACTGTTTGGTATTGTTAAATTAAGCAGATTCCCCTCTTTCAGGTGACTATAAAAACATAACTGTCCCGATTTAGTATGTTTTTATAGCAGCTAATTATACTGGTAATTTTTTTTCAGTGCACCAACGCGATCAGCTGATTGGATCCATCTTCTCCGATGTTCTGATATTTTGGCATATTTATCAGAACAACACTGGACAGCTGATGTTACACACTGCAGTCAAAGGTAAAAATCTTTATCCTGTAGCTTGAAAGTGCTCAGACACATCCCTGACAGGTCCCATTAAACAAACAACTATGTGTGTTTAGCTCTGTGTGTGTGTACGTTGCAGAAAGCAGCAGAGCTCTATGCATTTTTTTTTCCTGTAAACCAACACTGCAAATACACCATTATATGGCAGCTGTAAATTAGAAACATGTTCAGTAAGTTACACATGGGTTCAAAGAGCATTACTCATATCTTAGAAATTACTTTTGGGTACGCTAGATCATAATCTCGACGTATTTCAACTTTGTAGAAACAATGACTGCTTACCTTTGTGTTAAACGATAGTTTTCTGGTTGTTCACCCAGAATATTTGAGGCAGCTGGACCCATCCATTGGTTAATTGAACATGAGCCTGTAATGAGTTATAGTTTTTAAATTGCCCATGGGTTTATGCGCTCACCCCACAAACTAGGTTGGCAAACACATCTGACAGCATGACTTGAGGCAGTTGGTTGAGATCCCTGGTCCATTTCTTGTGCTCATATTGATCAATCCCCTTTATTTCTTAAATTTTTTAGAGGTAGTGCTCCTTTTCTTCCTTAATCAGCTTCTTTGAATAAGGAATTTAAATTTTGTGTTTGCTCCGTTCCATTGCACGCAGGTCTGGTCACGTTAGCAGTTTCCTAGACTACAGGTAAACAAAGAAGCCGGACCATTATAATGGTGACAATGGCACAGAATGCAGAGCAGAATGACGCCAATGCTCATTCTCTATAATTACTAACAAAAATTAATAATTATTAATTATTGTATAACCTTGTTCTAACACTAGGAGAAACCACTCAGTTTATAAGAGATATGAGAGCTCTATACCTAAACAACTGACCATACTCATTTGGTAATTACTAAGCAAAGTTAACCAGTTATTGGATCAGTGTCTCAATCTGTGCATCAGTTCTCGACACTGAGTGATTCTGAAACCTGGGACAAAGGAACCACACCTTTAACTCAGTTTAACAATTTAATGAAAGACCCAAAGTGGCAATAGACACTGGTCAAGTTTTGTAAAGTGAAGAGATAACCAGAAGTTAGAACAGCAGTAACTTTATAGTATATATATGAGGAAAAAACAATATTTACAAATTTACAGGTCTTCCATGTGTGAAATAAGGCTGGAATGTGACTGTTTATCTGACTAGAAAATTAGTGAAACCACTGAGGTAAAAGTGAGAGTAACGCAAGATTAATGAAAAGGGAATCTTGGAAAAATTGCTTTGGAAAAAAAAGAACAGACAAACTTTACATTAGGCTCAAAAAGTAATGGCAATTAGAGAAAAAGTTATGGACAAGGTAAGCAAAACTTCATCTCTTAAAATGCTAAAAGACATGCACTGATATTTTTTGACAGACAGACAATGACATAGAGTAGTTTGGATCTCAGAAGCTTCTCTTTTGGTAGCTGTAGTAACAAGCCCCGATGATGTGCACACTCCTCTACTCCTAGCAGGGGGCCCCTGCTCAGCTCCTTTTCATACCTGTGACATCAGTGTTGTTGAGAGGTCAAGAAAGAGCATCAGTCATGTTCTTCCCAAATGAAGGCCTTTGGATCCTGTGGTACAATATAGGCACTTTTCCACTTGGAACCCAAAGGCCCCGTTTGGCCCCGATCGGCCTCCATTGTCCGGTTTCCCACTCGGAACCCAAAGGCCTCACAGTTCCCTTTTTCGGAACAGTTCCAGTTTAACCGACACTTTTTTCGGCACCGTAAAAAGCAGGTCCGAAGGGTACCGGCCCCGTTTCGTCACGCCACTGCTGGCCATTCATTGGTCTGTGCGTAGCGTCATGAGAGTGGGCGTTACGTGGGCGTTACACTGACTTTCGAGAATCGCTTGCTGGTTGCCATTTGCAATTTTTCGTCAGTGAGCCCGCGAACAAGTGATATTATAAACCACAACGAGAGAATGGCTTAACAGAAATCAGCAGAAATCCAACACCGCAGTCCAGCAGAGTTTCCTGTGCGTTTCGGCTGATGAGAGAATGCAGAGGGAAGCAGACTGAGCCTGCAGTGGTGCGCACAAACAGACGCACCAGAAATTACATGGAGACGCACCAGGAATTAGACCCAGCCACCCGAATTGAATTGAATGTGCAGCCGCGACGCACCCAACTTCAGCAGTTGAAGCCGTGATATTGTGATATACAGGACAGTGAGTGATGTGATATTCATGCTTTATGTTATTTTTTCCAACAGTGGAAAGTTCACTTAGGACAGACGAAAACTTAATCGTGTTTAAACGATGACCTAGCTTAATGCTATGTCTGTCCTTGTATGTTGTTTTTTTGTGTTGGACAATATCTGATGAAATAAGCTAGTTGTAATCCTGGTAAAAAGTTTATTTTATTTATTTATTTATTTATTTTTACATGTTGCACTTTCGTGCTGTGCATGTACTTAATTTGTGTGTATTTCATTGTAGAGTCCAAACCGGATCTGCTCAGAATGGCAACGTTTGACACCAATGTATTTTGACAGGTAAACAACACATCATATTTATAGTCAAATCTTTTGCTTTTTAAAGCGAGGTAGTCGGATACGCAAAAGCCGATGGTGTATAGAACACGTATATTAGGATGTGAAATGTCGGCATCGAAACTGCTCCCATTTAGCTGTAATTAATATTCAAAAATGATATTTTCGGGAGGAAAGAATTCAATTTAAACAGCCACAGACCAAAAAACGTACATTTGCTCATGGAACAGGTCATTCACACTTGCAGACAATCGCGCTATATGTGTCTGTAGGATTTTCTTTCCATGCACGCAAAAAAAGCATTTTTTTTCCCGGATCCGACTACCTCGCTTTAAGTTAAATTTTAGGTAAAGTGCCAAATTTAAAGTAGCACAATTTCCACTTAATATGAAAGGGACTGAACTGAGATTTATGTGTGAATATTAATTACAGAGTAATTGAAAATGAATGGCACATCCAATAATAGCCACCATAAAATAAACCGCTTGTTTATTTATTTTTATCAGATCATTTCTGTGATCCTTTATGAGTTATAGTCATAATAGTGTATCTTGCACCTTGGGGAATGGGAGATGTTCAGTCACCATTAGAATTTAGTTTATATGTGTATAGTATTTCATCTTTAAACTCATTCAGTAATAGAACACATTACAAATATTTGAGACCCATTGTAGTGCTTCCTTTTATATTTTAGCAATACAAGCACAAAACACCAGCCCCACTTGAAACCAGGGCGACACAGCGGTGGCTAAATTTTATTGATAACGTTATTTCACACCATCACAACAACTCAGTATTTAAACTCAGTATAAATGGTGTAGAGATTGAAAGGGTATCCAAAATTAAAATCCTTGGTGTAATAATTGATAATAAACTGTGTTGGAAGTCACATATTAATTATATTAAAGGTAAAATATGCAAATCAGTCACAATACTGCGCAGAGTGAAATATTTGCTGAATTAACCCACACTATAGACTTTGTATCATTCATTAATGCTCCCATACATGACATCCATCTTCTACCACTTTTCCAGAGGTCAGGGTCGCAGAGGCAGCAGTTCAAGCAGAGAAGCCCAGACTTCCCTCTCCTCAGCCACCTGCTCCAGATCTTCAGAGAGGATACCAAGGTGTTCCCAGACCAACTGGGAGATGTTGTCTCTCCAGTGAGTTCTGGGTCTAAGAACTACTACCAAGCAACACTGTGTTTCAGTGCAAGGTGTCAGACTGTGGAACGCTTTTGGACCTGAATTAAAATCATGTACAAAGCTTGGACAATTTAAACAAAAACTAAAGGAATAAATACTCCAAACACACACACGTGGACAAAATTGTTGGTACCCCTCTATTAATGAAAGAAAAGCCCACAATGGTCACAGCACAGTGACTACTTGTCACCCTTTAAATAGGCCGATTGATTACAAGTTTGTAGACACCTGTGATGTTAATTAGAGGACACATCTTGGTTGAACATGTCCCTATGATCATGTTCATGTCCCTATGGCCCATTTTCAATTTTTTCTAGGAGTACCATGATTTTTGTCCAGGCCTGTTTCATGAGTTTGTTTTTTAAAGTAATTCTGTTGAACCACAATTCAAAAGCATTGTCTGAGTTTCATTGGTTAATTTTCATAGAATTTTTATTTATCACCACTTTTGTCAGATTCAAGTTATTTCTGTGACCATTGTGGATTTTTCTTTCATTAACAGAGGGGTACCAACAATTTTGTCCACGGCTGTATATACAAAACGACATGTAAAATCACACAAGGATTATCATATCCAGTCTGTGTTGTGCTGTTGCTTATTTTTTGTCACATTTTGTCTGTTTCTTTTTTTTTTTACAGTTTGAATTTTGCACATTCTAAATAATCTGTAATTTGCTGCTGATTGGAATAAACAATTTAGTGATTTATGTGTTTGCATCATGATTTTCTATTTTGTCTGTTCAGACACCGGTGGGAAAAGAGTCAACAGTACGAACCATATATCAGTGACTTTGAAAATAATGGCTCATTTTAAGAAAAGTAACCAAAACAATTATTTGCTGAAGACCGTAAAACAAAATAGAGACATCTGCAAAAGTACAAAGGTTTATTGTCAAAATTCCCAGGGCAATACTACATGAATACAAGTATAGTTTACTGTTGATGCAGAGAATATATATTTATACAGTATCTACATGTAGTCAGCAATACTCCGATATATTTCCAGTTAATCCACGTATTTCTCCATGTAACATTGGGACTGCTTTATTTTAATTACTTCTAATCCTAGATCAATTTGTTTTGGCTTAAAATGCATCATAATTGCTAAATATATCTTATGCCCAACTCAGTACTGTTTACCTGTTGAAATATACGTATATTTAACGGCTTATATGAGATTGAGATTGAGATTGAGATTCAACTTTATTGTCATTACACATGTATGAATACAAGGTAACAAAACGTGACTTGGCATTTGGGCACGCTCTGCAGAGCGCATCCAAGGCCGGGGCAGCCGCTAGGCGCCAGTCATAAAGAAGAAAGGAAAAAAAAGAACAAAAAGAATATGACACAGTAGGCGAGAGAAAAAAACATGTTTTATCAAATTGACGCTTAATGAGTAAGCGAAATTTTGATTGCAGGCAAAAAAAACCCTCAATGCATATTTAGCAGACATTTAGTAGACAGATCACACAGCAGAGCAGAGGGAGAGCAGTGTGTGTATATCGTATGCATGTAGTGTTGTATGCATTGTGTAGTGTAAATGTAACAGTTGTTAGTGAGCAGCAGAGGGCGCCTCCTGGCAGTGGATAGATGTTATAATCATGTGACTTATAAACAAGTCCAGAGTCCAGAGTCTATCTCTCTCTCTCTCTCTCTTGCTTGCAGAAGGCACATGGGCATTGTCCTTGAAGGTCCAATCCGCTGACGACAAACAACTGATTGTTGATTGTATGGGTAGACATAAGAGCCGGTTCTTCCGCTTGTCTCAGTCAGGAGGAATGTAAACACGGAGCAAACAAGGTCAAATCAAATCAAATCAAATCAGCACAGTGCACTCAGAGAGTAGAATTTGCCCTCACCCGTGTAATTCTGTGCTTCCATTATATATGCAGGCTTAAACTGTTTTTCCATAGAGAGCACAGGGCTTCAGATGTATTCCTTCACTGAATCACTGTCATTCAGTTCACTGTTTGCCGCTACTCGTGCCCTCCCCAACTGGTTGAATTTGATGAAGGAGCTTGCTGGGTCCGCTTGATCAGCTCTCTCATTTTCCTTCAATTTCTGATGCATCAGGGAACTCCACAAATAGAAGTCCTGAGATCATAACCAATAATGTTTCCATAGATGCATGAATTCCAATGTCCATGAGTCTCCTCGTAGGTTCCAATTCTTGGGCTCCCCCTTGGCCCAGTTCTTGTTGAAAAATAGTGACAATAGCACATTTAAGCCGCTTCCAAATCCATAATTTCCGTTTTGATTAAGATTCAGCAGAAGAAGAGCGACTAAACACAGACAAAAACGCAACATTGCAAAAGCTGGGAATAGATCAGGAAGGCAGGGGAGGAGGGAAGAAAAATGCAACTGCTCTCTCTCAAGGCAAGAAGGAAAAATGGATCAGGTGCCATATGGCACCTGATCCATGTTTTGCCACGACACCACTGGCTGGAGCAGATAAATTCCATGACGTCTCAACAGTCTCTCCATGATTTTGACATAGATCATGTATTTTTACTTAACCATCTATTTGTCGAGAAAAGTAATTTTTGATATTCATGCGCTGTGAGCCAATAAATGATTAAAATCTAACAATACTTCACTGTCTGATTAATGATTCTGTATAATATAGGGGTCTCACTTTCTGACATGAGTGTCCAAAAATATTTAACTTTTGCATTATTTTTGGAGATGCTACATGTTTTGATGTTGATTTTACTGAACAGGAATATGGCGCCGCCTCATGGGGAGCGTAGCACCGCCTCCAACTCCCTCCAAATCCCGCCTCCAACTCCCTCCTTCTCCCACCCATGCTACAGTGAGCCTTGTGCTGTGGAAAACCATGGGTGCCGAACGGTACTGTTCGGTTCCAGGCCAAAGGAGGCCTTTGGGTTCCAAGTGGAAAAGCGCCTTAGACTTGACACAGGGGCTAAAACAGTCTTAATAAAGTTCATAAATGAAGGGGATCAAAGCTCGATCTTGCTTGCGTCCGCTACAGTACAATATACTGTATATAGCAAATAGAGATACCAGTTCTTAATATACTACCAAACTGTCTCTGTATGTTTGTTGCCAGAGTATGCACTCCTCAAAGGCATTTTGTGTAAGTCCATGTTAACATACACGCTGATAAACAGAGGCAGGAGCGCCGCTCCCATTGCGTACATCACATGCAGTCCATGGGGCTCCAACTGCTTAGGAGGGCACCAAAATGATCATCACAAATATAATATTCCATCCATCCATCCATCCATCTTCTACCGCTTTTCCGGAGGTCCGAGTCGCGGAGGCAGCAGTTCAAGCAGAGAAGCCCAGACTTCCCTCTCCCCAGCCACCTGCTCCAGCTCTTCAGAGGGGATACCAAGGCATTCCCAGACCAGCTGGGAGACATAGTCTCTCCACCGAGTCCTGGGTCTGCCCCGGGGTCTCCTCCCAGTGGGACGTGCCTGAAACACCTCAAGTGGGAGGCTTCCAGGAGGCATCCTAATCAGATGCCCATACCACCTCAAATGACTCCTTTCAATGTGGAGGAGCAGCGGTTCTACTCTGAGCCTCTCCCGGATGACTCCCGGATGAATATAATAATCATTATGATTAATTTTTCAAATTTAAGAAAAAACTCATTTCATAATGTTAATAATATTATTATGCTAACTATACACACTTTTCTGAAATTATATTAATAATTTAGCTATTGTGCCCTCCACACCATCACATGTTCCTGAGATTTAATCTTTACATGCCAGAGAAAAAAAGAAAAAAAAAAACAGACCTCCGATTGTTGCATCTAACTAACTAACTAACTAACCTGCACTTATATAGCGCTTTTCTAGTCACAAAGACCACTCAAAGCGCTTTCATTAATACTAACCCTCTATTCTAAGGGCCTATAGGAAACAGATATCTAGGGACAATTTAGAACAACCAATTAACCTAACATGCATGTTTTTGGCATGTGGGAGGAAACCGGAGAAATCCCGGAGTAAACCCACGCAACACGGGGAGAACATGCAAACTCCACACAGATCACTGTTGGTCGGGGGCTGGGATCGAACCCACGATCCCACGATTCCCACAATCCCCCGGCCAAGGGTAAACTGTGCTGCCGCAGTGCTAACCACTGCGCCACCGTGCAGCCCATCTAAACTGTGCAGTTCGTTTTTAGAATGGCACTGAAATACAGCAGGAGTTGGAGGATAAAAAATTAAGATAGAACTATGTGACTGAGGTTTGTGCATGGCTTTCAGGTATTTTTAGAAAAGTTCATAAATTCTGGGAAATTTTGCTCAAACCATATTTGTGTAACATGCTGAAGTAGGTTAGCTAGTTAGGGTTCCAAGAAGCTATCCTGTGGGAAACTGATTCTTCTTCTTCTTCTTCTTCTTCTTCTTCTTCACTAAAAGTGCATGGGGAGGAAAAATAGTAATACGTGGAAATTTGAAATTTTACAGTTTGATCAGAAACTCTCCCCACTACTCAGAAACCAAAAATCTAAGCATTGCATATGTGCCACTGCAATGGTGCTGTAATAAACACTTTTACATTTTTGCAAATATCTTGAGAACAGCTGGGCCTAGACTAAAAATTCTTTCATCATTGTATTCTCTGAAACCTTCTGCAACTTTTTTTCAATGTTGCAAATGCTAAAAATGAAGTTTTCTGCACCATATTTTAAGAAATGTGCAAGTGAACTCAAAATGAATTCCCCCTAGGCAATTCATCCAAATTGCTTGAAGTTAAGCAGAGGTCATTTACAGACACTGATAATGAAAGGTTGTTAAAATTATCCAAAAATGCCAATCAGTTTTGATTTTTTAGGCCACTCAAATTGTACAGTTTCTTTGTGGCATTTACAGTGTGTAAGGGTTCCTGTCTGTCCTGCCTGTCTGCCTCTCTCTCTCCTCACTGATTGAGCACCTCTCCCAGTAGCTGTAATCAACACCTGCAGCCAATTAGTGGGGTAGTACAAGTAGGACACTCTCACTCCACTCTGTCTGGTTGCGTCTGAATCTCATCCTGCCTGCAGCCTGCTTTATGGTATCCTGAGTTTATGATTTATTCTGCCAAGTTCCGACCCGTGCCTGCCTTTTGACCCTGAGCCTGTCTGTGTTCTGTAGTGATGGCCAAATGAGGCTTTCTGGAGGACTTGAGGCCTTTCATCAAAATGGCTCAAATAGATGAGGCCTCATGTGGGACTTCATTTTCTCTACCAAGCCATCTAGTGGACAAAACATAAACAACATGCTGATTTTTACAAGGGTATTATTGGTTTAATGTGTATTTTTTTTTTCAATTTCAATAAATGTGCTGTCTTTTAAGAAAAATCAACGATCATAAGGGAAAAAAGAAATAATAAAACTGAGGTGACTCCAGTGAGTCTGTGTTACTTCGTGTGCTTGTACTACTTATCCATTTTTATTAAGAAATAATAAATTTTCAACAGTCTTATACTGTCCCAGTATATTCAACTCTGGACTTATTCTCATGCAGGGCATAATAGCAATAGTGCCTCAGCATAATGATGCGTAATAATGATCAAAGCTCTTTGAAAAACAGCAGACACTTTACCATGCAAATAAAAATAAAATGACAAGAATGACCCAACTGGGATTTGAACCCAGGCCTCTCGCTTGTAGTGCAGATGCTTTACCACAGAGTCATTGCCTTAGCAGAACTAAACATATACTATTTGTGGAAAATACATTAATGGGAGAAATGCGCTCAAAATGTTCACAAACGGGAGAAGTTCGTCTTTTTGCTGCTGCCTCCATGTGAAAATTGGCTGTGACAAATCCCCTACACAGTCAAACATGACAACACAAAACGTGAGGGACGGGGATTTCCATTGGGTATCGCTGCTCACTTTATTTCATGTCGCATCAAAAATCATGAACGGCTTCCTGACCCAGTCACGTGGTCCGATGTCAACACATATGTCACGATGCACACCTTGAAACATGCTTCACCAAATATTTCCTGGATAAGCTCGGAGCACCCCTCGGAGCTCCGGAGCCTGCCTTCCCATCACTAGCTTATACCAGTGTGTTTTGTGTGCTGTTTGGGCTGCCTTTCCTTAGGTACCCCATCACAGTGTCATAAAATTGTTGTGTTTTCTGCTGATTGAGAGAAGGTTTGCAGCAGCTGTAGCATAACGTGCACTGTCCGTGCCTGCTTGAAGTATGTAATATACACTTGCCTTCTTTTCAGCTGGAACTGTTAGCAGTGTGAGGTATGTATTACCCTTACTTGCTTAAGGTTTGTGATGGATTTTGTGCCTTCTCTTCAGGCAGAAGAACTGTTTAACAGCTTAACAGCACGCATTATGCTTTATCTGCTTGAGATTTGTGATATATTTTTGCCTTCATCAAGGAGGAATTGCTTAACAGTTTAACAGCATGGTACAATTTGCCATTGATTCAATTGAGGCGGCATGAAAAAATAAGCAGCAGTGCTGTGGTTTTAAGCAGGTTTTATTATATCATGTCGCCTTCACGGGATCCCCTCTCCGGTGCATAGTGGAGCAGCCCGGAGCGGGATCCCTAAGCTCTCAGAGAAGGAGAGGCGGACACGCGTGTGTCTACCAGTTGCAGGATCAGAGTGAGAGAAGAAGAGAGAGATTGCGTTACAGAGTTGCACCTTAAATACTTGATCATAACAATACATCAAAAAGACATACCCCACAGTCTAGAATGATCAAAGGGACAACAGAACAGGCAGGAGGTATTTGCATTTGTAAGCCATACATCACAATGGGCAGATTAGCTAGACCTCGCTCTAAGTGCAAGACAAAGAGGCTAACAAGCACATCTACATATTGATCTGAGTCTCTAGGTCACAGTAAGGACAGGACGCATGAGTACAAAGGATGAAAGGCATCGATTAACATCACATAGGTGAGACAGAAGAAACTCGTCTACCTGTAGACATTAATACACCAAAGCACATCTAAGATGCTCAGAAAAAGCATAGTAAGGACAAGCCATATGCACACTATACAGAATGGCGCATTACATCACAACACATGCATGTTTGCATCACAAATACATGAATGGCACATTGCTTCTCAGTAATGCAGCAGAAAAACAGAAAAGAGGGCTGAGTGTCCTTAGTCTGTTGTGGGGTTAAAACGAACCGCCACACACGCTCTCCCCCAGAGGACGCGGCAGGGGGTCGCGACCTCGATAATCCATCTGTGTGAGCGAGCTGTGGGAGAAGCTCGCTGCAGGCGGAGGGGGAGGGAGGGGAGGGGTAGTAAGTGCCGGCAGGAGCTGTGAAATCGTCCTGAGCCGTGCAAAAATTGCTTGCTGCTCCGTGACGTCGAGGGTTTGTCCCGTTGCACGTGCGGAGATCACAAGAAGAAAAATTAGTCTCGGACTCCTCTTGTGGCCATGAAGAAAAGCAGGAGCGGCTGTAAGAGAAAAAGTAAACAAAGCAGGGGGACTGTTGGCTTTGGGTGCTGAAGCAACCCCAAAGCTCCCGGGAACAGCTGACGGCTGAAATCCCGTTGTGCCGTGGCTAAGACCATTAAAAAAATCCAGTGGCGAGCTGCGTGCTTGCTTCAGGTGAACGAGCAACCCTGAAGGTTCTGTGGGCAGCGGCGGAGGACGATGGCGGTCTGTGGCGTGGCTGAGACTGTTAACAAATCCTTCCAGTATGCTGCATGCGTGCCTCAGGTGAGCGAGCAACCCTGAAAGGCAGCGGCGAAGGAGGAAGGCAGTCTGTGAAGCCGTTACTTGTCCCGTGCGTGATGCGCCGTCCTTGTAACTCCCCGATGCGTGCGCGGGGGTTCAGTGCATGGGTGGGCCGCTGGAGTGGTGAGTCAGGGTGCAGAAACTTGGTGGAGAACGGCGCAGACGGCGCCGGTAAAATCCAGGTTGAGCTGTGGCTGTAGATTGGCCATGGTGCGTTGGAGCGGTGAGAGGAAATAGACGATCTTTAGTCCCTCAGGCCCGTGCAGAGGCGTTGGAGCGGCGGGAGGGAATAGACGATCTTTTGTTCCTCAGGCTCATGCAGCTGCGTTGGAGCGGTGTGAGGAAGTAGACGATCTCCGTCCCTCGGGCTCGTGGAGGCGCGTTGGAGCGGTGCGAGGCAATAGACGATCTTTGTGCCCCGGGCTCGTGCGGCCATGGTGCGTTCAGTTCCACGCGCTGCGCTCCCCGTCGGCCCTGGAGGTTGCCGTCGTGGAGAGAGGACGAGGTGCGTGCGCTCTCAGTGAGAGCGGCCGGTCCAGCGTGGTTGTGCAGATCTCAGGCGACGGAGCATTCATGCCCGGGTGTTGCGTTCGCTGGCCGCTCGTTTTTTTCAGCGTCGGTTCGCCAGCGTGGCCATCCAAAACAGAAGGCTGCGTTGCACAAAACGTGTGCATCTTCAAGGGGCCACCAACGCAGCTGTGTGGTTGTCCAGCTCGGAAGGTTGCTTTCGCACAAAACGTGTGCGTGTTCATATCACGTCAGGGTCACCAGTGAGGCGGCATGAAAAAATAAGCAGCAGTGCTGTGGTTTTAAGCAGGTTTTATTATATCATGTCGCCTTCACGGGATCCCCTCTCCGGTGCATAGTGGAGCAGCCCGGAGCGGGATCCCTAAGCTCTCAGAGAAGGAGAGGCGGACACGCGTGTGTCTACCAGTTGCAGGATCAGAGTGAGAGAAGAAGAGAGAGATTGCGTTACAGAGTTGCACCTTAAATACTTGATCATAACAATACATCAAAAAGACATACCCCACAGTCTAGAATGATCAAAGGGACAACAGAACAGGCAGGAGGTATTTGCATTTGTAAGCCATACATCACAATGGGCAGATTAGCTAGACCTCGCTCTAAGTGCAAGACAAAGAGGCTAACAAGCACATCTACATATTGATCTGAGTCTCTAGGTCACAGTAAGGACAGGACGCATGAGTACAAAGGATGAAAGGCATCGATTAACATCACATAGGTGAGACAGAAGAAACTCGTCTACCTGTAGACATTAATACACCAAAGCACATCTAAGATGCTCAGAAAAAGCATAGTAAGGACAAGCCATATGCACACTATACAGAATGGCGCATTACATCACAACACATGCATGTTTGCATCACAAATACATGAATGGCACATTGCTTCTCAGTAATGCAGCAGAAAAACAGAAAAGAGGGCTGAGTGTCCTTAGTCTGTTGTGGGGTTAAAACGAACCGCCACACACTATTGTTTCTTTTTTCTCGACTGACAGTCTTCTTAAAAAAAAATGAAACAAAAAGGAGACGTCTTCTTTTTCTGGGTACTGAACACTCCTGTGCTTGGTGCACTCTCACCACTTTTTGTGGGGGAGTGGAATTACATACAGGTGGGGACTGAAATCTGATAGTTCTATGTTGTTTTATGACTAGCATACTTGTACATCATGGAACAGCCCTTTGGCCTGCTTATACTAACAATAATAATAATAATGAGAACAACTGTCTTGTTTTCTCTCCCATTGTTCTTCTGGAGGAAAAATGGCTTCTGTGGGGAGTGAAGGAGGAGGAAATAGCCCAGGAACTGGTGTGCCACCAGCCCAGGGCTCCATTCCTCCAGCTTTAGCTGCTCCTGCTGGAACCGGGAAGGTCAGCAGGAAGCGAAAGCGGATTGAAGAAAGCCAGTTATGTGAATCACAGGTGGACTTCATGCAGAGACAATTGGAGATGTGTAAGACCATTGAACATATGGCGGCAAATCAACATTGCCTTTTGGGTATGCCACTCCAGGCTCCCTTATGTGCCCCAGTACCCCAGGCATTGCTCTCTAGAGCAGCATCAGCTGCTGGGCTTTCTCCTCCATCTTCTTCACCTAGGGCTTTGGCTTTGGACAGGGGCCCTGAATCCTGCAAGCAGATTTTCTTGCCAGTTTATCCTGACTTTGTGGGTCGACTGCAGAAGTCGTAGGCTTGTCCAAAGGAGGCTTCTGCTCCTTGTTCTAGGCCCAATGTTCTGAGTGATGCTGCGAAGCAGGACTTGGATGGTGCGTTGAAGGTGGACCCTACCTTTACATTTGCTGGCTGGTGCTCCCCCCACAGGCAGCAAGTCTATACGCCACCCTAACAGGAAGTTTCGCACTGTGGGTTAGTGGCTAGCGCCTACCAGTTGGTGGCTATGGCGTCTAGGCTGGCGGATATTAATACACTTCTTAGTGTATTTTGAAGGCCTGATATGAGACCTGAACTCAAAAAGCGGAACTGACCTTCTTCCGGAGTTGGTAAGTGTGGTGGACACTATGATTCAAGGAGCTAGCTCACAGGCTACAGATCTTGAGAACTCCCTGGCCAGCTGACCATGGCCCGGAGGCGTGTGTGGTTAAGTCAGTCTGGATTGATGGATATGGACAAGGCTGCTGTTTTGAAGGCTGCGGTAGCGCCTGGTGTGGTCTTTGGGCCAGCAACAGAGGCGGTGTTGGACGAGGTGCACAAGGTAAGACTGCACATGCAGTCCTTCGTCAGCCAGGACCATCTAGGTCGAGCATCTGGAGACCTCTTGAGGGGGTGACAACCCACAGCGGCTCGTTTCCAGAGCCAGGTTCCTTCAGAGCTTGGGTCCCGAGACTGAGGGCCTCCCAGCAGCGGATGCAGTTTCAGCAGCACTCACGTCCGTGCTCTGGGAAGCGTGAAGGCTGTGGTCCTGTCAAGCCCCGCCAGTGTTTCTCACAGTACACTTCCCCTGACGTCAACCTTCTCCGTAGTGCACTTCATGAGTTTGCGTCGGTGCACCTCATGTTCATGGGTGATCAATGCACCAGAGTATGGATACTGCTGACAATTCAGATCTCATTCCCCAACTTCGAGGGGTTCTGGGATCAAAAGTAGGAGGACACTCCTTCCGCGGTTCTGGGCAGCTAGGTCTCTACCCTGCTGGGAAAGAATGTAATATGGTCTCTGTCTCCAGGAGAACAGAGGCAAGGCTTTTTACACTGCCTATTCCTTGTCCTCAAGTGGATTGGTGTTTGACACACAGAGCTACCAGAGGACTGACACCCCCACTGTAGCTTCGCTACTTACAGTGGCTGTGTGGCCTAAGGTCGGAGAAATGGGATAGGTGCCGCCCTATACACTGTATGGTGTCCCACATGCTGTGGGAGGGAATTAACTTACTAAGTAAGCAAACCGGGGCTCTCCATCCAATTTTGGACCTGAGATGGTTGAGCAGGTATCTCAAGGTGCTCCCTTGTCCGTTGCCAAGGCTGAGGACATTGTTCAGGCCATAGGACATGTCTGGACGATTGGCTGGTGTGCGTGCCATCAGAAGTCATAGCAAGGAGCAATATGGAGACCATATTGGCTCACCTGGCAGCATTCAGGTTGCATTTGAATGCAGTGATGGCTTCCTGGTTGCAACCAGGGTTGTCGAGTACTTGGGGCTCACCCTGGATTCAATTGCCATGAGGACATCCCTGATTCCAAGAGAGGACATGCTATCAGGAAATTCATTGAGAGATGCTTTTCACAAAGGGCTGTATCAGTGCAGCAGTGCCAGAGGATCTTAGGCTTCTTTGCTGCAGCTCCCTAGGTGGTGCCACTGGGTCTTTTTTTTTTTTTGCTCGTCCCCTTCAACGGTGGTTCATGCTTCAGAAGGTGGTTTGCCCAGAGACAAGAGAAGAAGGCTAGTTCTTCCAAAGGAGCCTCATTGTTCTCAGGTGGTGGAGACACTCAGCAGTCCGAGATGGTGTTCCCCTGAGCCAAGAGGGCTGCTGGTTGACCACTACTACTGACGCCTCCCAAGCAGGCCAGGTTCAGTCTGGGAGGGCAGGTTTATTTGGGACACTGGGCTCCCGCACAGCAGTCTTGGCATATAACTACCCCAAGATGGAAGTGGTGCGTTTGGTTCTTGGGCTTTTTCTTCCAGTCATTCAGGGCAGAAAAATTCTGATACGGGCAGACAGCGCAGCTGTCGTATCATACATCAGCCAGTAGGATGAACTGGGGTCTCCCCCTCTCCATGTGAGGGTGCATCATCTGCTCGTGTGGGCTCGAATCTGCCAGGTCCACTAGCTACTGATGCTTTGCACATGCCTGGCCTCCAGTGAACTGTTTGCATTTCCAGTAATGCCTCTTCTTCCAGCTTTCCTCATGAAGGCGAGACTACTGTCTGTTCAAGTAATTTTTTTTCCACAATATTTTTTATTGAACCTTTTTTTTTTTTTACAAATATAGCACAAACAATCAAACACTAACACTAAAGTAATTTTAAAAAAAAAACACTAACTACAAAAAAAAAATATACTAAAAACACCAACAACCACTAACAAAGGCATCATAAGTTGTATATATAGAACGCCGGGAACTTGCATTGAGACATTCAGAGATAAATTAGTCGAGCTCTACAATAATATTACTAGTAAGAAAATGGTAGCAATTTGTGGAGATTTCAATATTGATTTACTAAATCCATATCAACAAAATGTAGTTACAGAGTTCATGAACTCTATGTACAGCATGAGTCTATATCCCACAATAACACATCCCAGTAGAATCACAGTTCACTCTGCTACACTTATTGACAACCTGTTTGTCAATGTTATCGATAAGAAAAGAGAAAGTGGATTATTGATAAATGATATAAGTGACCACTTGCCAACCTTTGAACTTATCCATGGCCACACGGGGCCCAACGCAGAAAAAATTTCAAAATCGTTCAGATACAAATCACCAAATGCAATCAATTCTTTTAAAGAGGACTTGCTGAAGCAAGACTGGACAGAAGTGTATGTATCAGATGTAAATGAAGCCTATGACACATTTATAAGCATTGTAACCACTCTTTATGAAAAAAACTGCCCATTAGTAAAAAAAAAAGCTTAAACACAAATTTGCTGATAAGCCATGGTTAACCAAAGGACTACAAAAGGCGTGTAAAAAAAAAAAAAAAAATTATATAAAGCTTTCCTAAAGAAAAGGACAAAAGAAGCAGAGCAGTGGTATAAAACATACAAAAATAAGTTAACATATATAATAAGATATAGTAAAAGAGACTATTACAGTAAAGAACTGGAGAAAAACAAAGACAATATTAAAAATACATGGACAATACTCAACAGTATCCTTGGAAATAAAAGCAGAAATACAAGCAACCCAACTAATATTCCAAAAAATAATAAAACGACTCAGAGTGTGAATATAGCTTCACCTGCAGATGAATTTAATAATTTTTTTGTTAACATTGGACCTAATCTGGCCCGAGAAATACCCACTACGGTGCCTACAGGCGATACAATATGCAATAACACTGCTGTAAAAGACTCCATCTTCATAAAGAACACAGACGAAAGAGAGGTCATTGAAATTGTTAAATCGTTCAAAAGTAAAACATCTACGGACTGTGATGGTATTGACATGCTATTAGTCAAAACTGTTATTGAATGCATAGTAAAACCACTGACGTATATCTGTAACCTGTCTCTCCAATCAGGTATATTTCCCAATGCAATGAAAACAGCTAAAGTAATTCCGATATACAAGACGGGCGACAGAGGGGAACTCTCAAACTATAGACCAATTTCACTATTACTGCAATTTTCCAAGATACTTGAAAAAATATTCTATGAGAGAACTGACAACTTCATACTGAAGAATGATTTATTGTGTGAGCAGCAATATGGGTTCAGACACAAGAGGACAACTGCATATGCCCTAATGGAATTTACAGAAAAAATATCAACAGCCATTGAAAATAAAGAGTATTCAGTTGGAGTATTCCTGGATCTTAAAAAAGCATTTGATACAGTAGATCACAATTTATTATTAAAGAAACTACAAAATTGTGGTATTAGAGGGGTAGCACTGTCCTGGTTAAGTAGTTACTTAAAGAATAGATATCAGTATGTATGTGTTAGCAACAAAAACTCACAGTTACTGAAGGTCACCTGTGGAGTCCCACAGGGTTCAGTTTTGGGACCATTATTATTCAATATGTATATAAACGATCTATGTAAAGTTTCAGAAAAAATGGACTTAATATTGTTTGCCAATGACACTAATCTGTTATGCAGTGGAAACAATTTGGAACAACTTCTGGATACACTCGGAAAGGAATTAGGAAAGCTTAAACTGGTTTGATTCAAACAAATTAACGCTCAATTTAAGTAAGACAAAATTTATAGTCTTTAACAACCATCACAACAACCCAGTACCCAAACTCAGTGTAAATGGTGTAGAGATTGAAAGGGTATCTGAAACTAAATTTCTTGGAGTAATAATTGATAACAAACTGTGTTGGAAGTCACATATTAATTATATTAAAGGTAAAGTATTCAAATCAATTGCAATATTACACAGAGTGAAATATTTGCTGAATCAACCCACACTATACACCTTGTATCATTCATTAATACTCCCATACATGACATATTGTAATGAAGTATGGGGAAATACATATAAAACAAACATATATCCACTCTTTATGCTTCAAAAGAGAGCTATTAGAATAATAAACAAAGCAGCTTACAGGGAACCAACAAACCGACTTTTTCTTAAACAAAAAACTCTCAAGTTGAAAGATCTGGTTGACTTTAAAACTGCAATAATAATGTTCAAAGTGAAGAATTTATCACTGCCCGCAAATATCCAAAAGTTGTTCCAAACAATGGAGAAACGATATCACTTCAGAGGAACATGTATATTTCAAAAGCCTACAGTGAGAACAACCACCAAGCAACACTGTATTTCAGTGCAAGGAGTCAGATTATGGAACGCTTTTGGACCTGAATTAAAATCATGTACAACGCTTGGACAATTTAAACAAAAACTAAAGGAAGAAATACTCCAAACATATTTACAAGACGACATGTAAACTCACATAAGGATTGACTTATCCAGCCTGTGTTGTGTTGTAGCTTAGTTTTTTTTTTCTTTTTTTTCTCTGTCACATTTTGTCAGATTTGTTTTTGAATAGTAACCGTTTAACTTAGCCTAGCTTAGTTTTCTTTTTCTCTCTCAGTCACATTTTGTCTTAGCTTTGTTTTGAATTGTAATCGCTCTTGACTGTTTTCTCTTTTTTCTCTTTTTTCTATTTTGAATTCCTGGATGGAATATGGGTGGGCAATATAAGCTGCGGCTTCAGCCATCACCCATTTCGGATAACTTACGTGGAATTGTATAATCAGAGGAGTCTTTGTCTAATTTGACCTTGTTGTTATATTATTCAGTTTCTTTTAACCTGTACTGTACTATCCGAAATAAATTCATTCATTCATTCATTCAATATTCAATATTCACACAAAAGGCAAGTCATCAACAATGCTCCTCTGTTTAGTCTAGGTAATCTATTACATAAGTATACATATTATACACTCACCAATTTGGAATTTGCAAGGTCCACACACATCATTCACCTTCTTCTTCAGAAGTTATGTTTAATTTCTTTGCATAATCAATGAAAGGTCCCCATATATTCTCAAACACATTTTCCTTTGATTTCAGTATGTATGTTATTCTTTCTAGTGGAAGGTTTGTTAACATCTGTCTTAACCACTGAGTCACATCTGGTCAATGAGTCTTTTTCCACAGTAGTGCAATACATTTTTTGGCATTAAGCAAACTGAGGTCTATGAATGCTCTTTCTTTTTTAAAATTATGCTTTTCTGGATACAGACCCAACAAAAACAGTTTAGGGTTCAATGTGAATTGTTTTAAAATATTTTTTTCAATTGTTACCCTCACCTCTTCCCAAAACATTCTGATTTTACTACATTCCCATAAACAGTGAAATAGGGTTCCTTAACTTTCCGTGCTCTTTATGCATGTATCTGGTATGTTTTTGTTATATCTATTTAACTCCACTGGTGTAACATACAACTGCATTAACCATTTAGAATGTATCAATTTAAGACATACATTTATTGATTTGGTTTGAGCTTCTGTACAAGCCAATTCCCATTGTTCCTCTGAAATTTCAATTTGCAGGTCTTCTTTCCAATAATTCAGTCTTTTCTGTGAGTTTTCACTTGAGAATAGTGTTAATGAGTTTTAAACTCTGAAATAATACCCTTTCTCTTACTATCTTTCGTCAAATTTTTTTCCAAGGATGAATAAGTAGGCCGGGTGAGAGCATTATTTTGATTTGATCGAATAAAATTCCTAAGCTGAAGATATTTAAAAAAATGTGTTCTATTAAGATTGAATTTGATCCTCAGTTCTTCAAAAGACATTATGTTATCTGAACGTGACAAATATAAGTCTTGAATCATTTGAATCCCTTTTAAATTCCATACTTTAAATACAGCATCCACTCTCCCTGGTGTAAAATATTGATTACCCCATATTGGGTTAAATTGAGATAATAAGTGTGGTTCTTTTAAATATTTTTTGGTTTCACACCATATTTTGATCATATGCTTTACAATTGGATTTTTAACTTGTTTCTGTAATTTTTTAGCCAAGTTTGAGTATATGAATAAGGGAAGAGGTAAAGGTAAATTGTATGATTCCATTTCAGTCCAGTGAGGGAGATCATTTGATGAAAAATAATATGTCATAGACCTCAGTTGTGCTGACCAGTAATACAACATAAAGTTTGGACATTTCAGACCTCCACGATCAAATGGTAAATATAGTAAAGACAGACGTAATCTAGCCTTCCTATTGTTCCATATAAATTCCACTAACTTTTTTTAATTCTTAAGAATAGATCTGAATGTGGTGGTAAAGGAATGTATTGAAATAAATAAAGTATTTTTGGTAAGATATTACTTTTAAGTATATTAATTCTCCTGATCATCGACATTGGTAGTGACATCCATCTCTGAAGTGACTCATTAATATCTGTCATTAAGGCTTCATAGTTGGCACTGGCGACTGATTCTAGCTTAGGCAAAATTTGAATTCCTAAATATTTAAACTGATTTACAACATTGAATTGATTTACCTCAGGAGCTGGGTGATTTCTCTGGGTCTCATTTAGCATTAATATTGAAGATTTAGTTTTATTTATTTTATATCCTGATATTTCCCCAAAGTTCTTTATTAAATTTAACAAGGTCGGAATTGATTTTTTAAAATTTGACATAAACAAAATTATGTCATCGGCATACAGGGAGATTTTATGTTCTGTTTGTCCTACTTTAATTCCATATATTTATGGATGTAAATGTACTGCCATCGCTAAAGGTTCAATTGCCATAGTAAACAATAAGGGTGAAAGTGGACAGCCTTGTCGACATCCTCTATTGATTTTTATTGATTTTGAGATATTGCTGTTTGTTAGGATTTCTGCTGTAGCATTATTGTATATTATCTGAACCCATTTTATGAAATTATTTCCAAGTCCAAACCTTTGTAGGACTTCAAAAAGATAGGGCCATTCGACCCTATCAAAGGCCTTTTCGGCGTCCAATGATAGGAGAGTTGTATCTGGTGCTTCTTTATTGGAATAAATAATATTAAATAGTCTTCTTACATTATGGAAGCCTTGTCTTCCCATTATAAAGCCATTCTGATCTCGGTTAATAATATTTGGTAATATTTCTTGTAGTCGTCTTGCTAAAATTTTACAGATTATCTTAAGGTCAGCATTTAATAGGCTTATTGGTCTCATGTTTTCACATTTATTAGGGGGTTTACCTGGTTTTGGCAACAGTATAATTAAGGCATTATTCATGTATAGTGGTAAATTACTATTTTGAAATGCTTCTAAAACCATTTCCAAAACTGGTTTTATTAATTTATTCTTAAATTTTTTATAGAGGTCAACTGGAAGACCATCTGGTCCTGCTCTTTTTCCTGATTTCATATTATCAATGGCTAGCCCAACTTCTTCTTGACTAATTTTAGACTCCAGTATCTCTCTGTTTTCATTTGGAATACACGGTATAGATAATCCATCCAAAAACCCATTTAGTTTTGTTAAGTCAGTTTCATTTTTTGTATCATATAGTTTTTCATAATAATCTCTAAAGGCACTATTAATTTCTAAAGGATCTATAACTGCCTGTCCGTTACTTATAATACTGGTAATTGGTGTTTTAAATTCTAATTGTTTAATCTGCCATGCCAATAATTTTCCTGATTTTTCACCTTGTTCATAAAAAGTTTTCTTCAATCTTAGAAGACTTGAGGCAGCTCTATTCGCTGATTTTTTGTCATATTCAGCTCTCAGAATCAGCAATTCGCTCTCTAACTGTGGGTTACTTCCTGCATACACTTTTTCTTGAAGAATTTTTATTTTATGTTCCAATTGGACTCTCTCCTCTCGAGTCTTCTTAGATTTTGAACCTGTATAACTAATAATATGCCCCCTTATAAAAGCTTTGAAAGCCTCCCACTTTATACATGCTGATGTTTGTGTAGTATTGATATCAAAGAACTCATCTATCTGTTTTTCTATGTACTTAACAAATTCCTCATCCTGAAGCCATTTATGCTGAAAATGCCACCTACTTGGATCCTTTGTCAATTTCTTATCTACATATATTAGACAGCAGGGTGCATGATCAGAGATCACTATGTTATCATAGAAACAGTTTTGAATCTTGGACCTTAATTCTGTGGAGATCAAAAAGTAGTCAATACATGAGAATGTCTTATAGGTATTAGAATAACAATAATAGGCTTTGACTTGTGGTTTCATTTCTCTCCATATATCTAGCAATCTCAATTCTTTCATAAAATGATTAATGGTCATCCTGCATCCATTGTGCGTACAGTCCAGTCCTGTTGATCTATCTATACTGGGATTCAATGTAGAATTAAAATCCCCTGCTATTATATGTTGCCCTGTGAGTGATGCTAAAGTAAGAAATAAATTAACGAAGAAGTTTTGATCATCATTATTGGGACCGTATAAGTTCACCAGATTTATATTTTCTAATAACAAAGATCCTCGGATGATTAGATATCTTCCTAATTTGTGTCCAATTACATTTTTCACTTGAAATGGGACTGTTTTATGTATGAGAGTCATAACTCCCCTAGCTCGGGATGAAAATGATGAGGTGAACACATTTCCTTGCCATCTTCTCCTAATTCTTTTTACATCCTCCTCTATTAGATGAGTTTCTTGTAAAAACACAATTTTTGAATCTATGTCTTTTATTTTATTCATAACTTGTTTAAGTTTTTTTAGATTTTGCAGACCTCTGCAATTCCATGAAGTTAAATTAAGATTAACGCTTTGATCTATGATCAATAAGGAGTTTGAGATTACCTTGCAATATAAACATGCTCATACAGAGAAGCAAAAACATGGATGGTTGAACATTCATCCTACAAACTGCACAAAAACAAATTCCCTTTCCCCACATTCGTGGTAATCCCCCCAAAATCAAAAAAAAAATCCATCTCCCGTTATAGCTAGTGACTGTTCCACACCTGCGAGGATCAGTCAAACCACTCTCACTTTCTCCTCTCAATCACCCTGAATCTACTACTTTTTTAATGACATTTTAATGACAAGGTGAAAGTACGAAACAACCTGCTCTGCAAGCTCGCTGGTGCAAAATGGGGGGCGGCAGTCTCCACCCTGCGCACCTCAGCACTGGCCCTTTCATACTCTGTAGCAGAATATTGTGCCCCTGTCTGGTCCAGGTCATCTTACACACACCATGTAGACACCCAGCTCAACTCAACCATGAGAACTATAACTGGAACAATCCGCTCAACACCACTCCCCTGGCTCTCTGTACTGTCAAACATAGCCCCTCCACACATCCGGCGAGCAGCATTAACTCAAAGGATGCTCCAAAAAGTTAAAGATTTTCCTCACTTACCAATCCATGCAGATATCTACACCCCACCCACTGCCCGACTTTCATCCAGACGGCCGATTTGGAAAAACCCTCCCCCAGCTGACTTTACCATCCAGACAGCTTGGCAAGAGGAATGGGAAACCAAGGAGGTCCCAAACAAACAGCTGGTGATAAACCCCAACCAACAGGTCCCGGGCACCAACCTCCCAAGGAGACAGTGGTCTACACTCAATCGCTTCAGGACTGGACATGGCCCCTGCTTGGCCAGCCTTCACAGATGGGGCAGTAGCCCTAGCCCACTGTGCGCATGTGGAGAGGAGCAAACTATGGAACACATCATAGAGGCTTGCCCGCTCCAAAGACTGGAAGGAGGATTACACACCCTCCATACAGCAAACCAGGAGGCAACTGCTTGGCTTAAGGACTTTGCATTCGCTAAATAAATAAATAAAATGACATTAACTCTCTTCTGTAGTTTTTCCAACATAACTTCAAAGTTTTATAGCAACTTTGTACATCATAGCTTTTTTTTTAATAATACCATCTGTATTTTGTAGACATGTTATATGTTTCAGATCAATCAGATGCCTGTACAAATGCTTAAATGTTCTACCTTTTATCATGTTCATGTTTAGCTCCCACCAGTCTCCTCATGGATTTGCTTAATGAGCTTCTGCGCCTCTTGAGGGGTCTTGAAGATGTGGGTTCTGCCCTTATATGTGACCAGCAGTCTTGCCGGATGAATCACTCCATGACGAATCCCGAGGTTGCACAGCTCTTTACGGGCGGGGTCAAACTGCCTCCTTAATTGTTGAATTCCTGTGGCCAAATCTGGGTAGAACCGCACCTGTTGATCCTGGTATTTAATTTCTCCTTTAGCTCGCACCGCGTTGGTGACCGTCATCTTGTCTCTGTAGCCGAGGAACTTCATAATCAGCGTCCTCAGTGGTGTCTTATTATCTCTCAGTGGGCCGATTCGGTGAGCGCTCTCTAAGCCGACCGATTACTGCAGGTCCGCGTTGTTCAGCGCTTCTGGAATCCACTTTTCCAAAAAGGAACATGGGTCCCATCCCTCCGCTCCCTCCGGGAGACCCACCAGCCTCAAATTATTCTGTTGCAAATGGGATTCTAAGTCCAGGACATTATCTTCCAGACGTTTACATTTTAATTCCAATGTTTGCACCTTTGTTTGTAGGTTGGTGACATCATCTTCAGCGCTTGAGATTCGGAGCTCTGCCTGCGATACTCGTTCCATACAGTCGCTTATTTCCTTTCTCATTCCTTCTATTGCTGCTATAATCCCATCAAATTTAGACGAAAAGTCTGCTCTCATGGAGCTGATGGCAGCAAGCACCACATTTGTCCCCTCCTCAGCAGTTACCGCTCCACCGCTGGCTCCCTCCTCCGCCATAATCTCTGGAGATTTTTCTGCTTCGTCACGAGCGTGGAAGTCTGTTAGTTTGGATTGTTTTGTTGAATTACTTTTTCCTCCGCCTAATTTCCCAGCCTTAGTCTTTACCATATCCACGCCTAAACGCTGGGATAGGTTTTTGTTCCAATTAAGAGAGTTTTAGCCTACTTTTTATTTTTAGGAGCAGAGCAGTGTGAGACACGTCTTCCTACGTGGCCGCCATAACCGGAAGTCCCTGTTCAAGTAATTTTGATGGCCCGAATTGGCCACAAGACCATGGACGGCGGAGATCCACAAGATGTTGGGGGGCCATCCTTGGCCTCTCCTAACCAGACAGGATATGCTCTCACAGGCACAGGGCGGGAGTTGGCATCCGAATCCCCAGCTCCTGAGGCTTCATGTATGGTCCTTGAACGGGAGCAATTGTATAACTTGGCTTGGAGAAGGAAGTTGTAGACACCGTGCAGGCTTCACAGGCCCCATATACCCAGCTGCAATGCAGTGTGAAGTGGAGAGTGTTTTGAACTGGTGTCAGACCAAGGGTGAGAATCCCTTGACATGTCACATCTGTCATCTGGCCTTTCCTCCAGTACCTCCTCACCAAAGTTGGGTGGAGTCAACAATCGGGGGCTACCTGGCAGCGGTGTCAACTGCCCATGGACAATGTGATAGCTTGTCACCTGAGGCGCGTCCTCGGCTAGGCGATTTTTGAGAGGCGTGAGATGGAGCTGTCCATTCCAGCATTCTTTGCTGCCCGCTTGGAATCTCCAGACAGTTCTCAGGGCTCTATACTTGCCCCCTTTGGAGCCACTCTCCATTGCTGACCTTCATCTGCTGTCCTGGAAGACATTTTCTCTTGGCAATTGTCTCAGCAAAGAGGGTGGGTGAACTGAATGCACTCTCTGTGGATGCAGCATGCCTTAGGTTTGATGGTGATCAGGTGGTCCACCTGCGGCCCAACCCAGCTTTTCAGCCCATGGTGCTGGTTTGTTGGTTTGTTTCCCTCCCTCTTGTGCTTGAGATATTCTACCATCCCCCTGCACACCTCTTCAGAGCCTGAGAGTCTCCATAGTTTGTGCCCAGTAAGGGCCCTTAAGCTTTATGGTGACCATACGAGGTCTGTCCATTCTTCAAACAAGCTTTTTGTGTCCTATGGGGAATCCACGATAGGCAGGCTTATCTCTAAGCAGCGCCTGTCCCACTGGATAGTTGACCTGATTGCTTTCGCATATGTACAGGTTGGAGCAGAACCACCACATAGGCTGGTGGCTCACTTGACTTGGGGAATGGCCACTACATGGGCGTTGTTTAGGAGTGCATCTTTGGAGGATGTATGCGCAGCCGCTGGCTGGGCTTCTTCCTCAACGTTCACCTGCTTCTTTAGGCTCAATCTGGCCTCGTCAGTCCTCCTCTCATCTGTTTTGGGGGTCACAGCAGATTAAGTTGTATCTTAGTCTCCCTCATGTGAGCCGGCATGTATGCTATGTGCTTGAAAGGGTTTGTTTCAGCTCTGGTTACCTGAAGGAACCAGCTTAACTTGTACGCACTCAGTTAAGTACAATAAGGGAACCACACTCATCTAATTGTTTTTGTGCTTAATGGCGTGTTTGGGGCATTGTGCTCCTTCGACCTGTGGGTGACACTGCCTCCGTTCTCCTCAGGATTCTTTTGGTATATGGTTGCCACGTGGTTACAGGTTCACTGAAATAAAATAAAACGCAGATTTACAGATGTAAACGTGGTTTTATGAATGAAAGTGAACCTGTAACCATTCATTGTCTTTAGGTCGGTGGAGGCAGTCTCCTCCCAGTCATTAGAAAGAGGAAGAATGGGTGGATTCAAAGGATATATATAAGGTGTACATCCACAGGTGTGATTAATTTGGTATAATGCTCCTGTCCCGAGAATCAGACGTCACGTGGTTACAGGTTCACTTTCATTCATAAAACCACATTTACATCCGTAAACATACATTCTCCTGCAGGCTGGTCCACAGATGTGGGCCATAGTAACTAAAAGCTGCCTCACCATGGGTGCATGTTCTGATGGTAGGAATAATTAAAAGACCAGTGCTAGAGGACCTCAGGGACTGTGCGGGCTCATATGTTAAAAGTACTTCGGATAAATAAGAAGGCCCAAGACCGTACAGACATTTATAAACCAGTAAAAGAACCTTAAAATTGATCCTGAAGGACATGGGGAGCCAGTGCAATGACTTTAAAACCGGCATGATGTGAGCCTGCTGTCTGGTCCTCGTCAGAACACGTGCAGCTGAAATCTATAATAACTGCAGATTTGAAATTGTCTTTTTGGGAAGACCAGAGAGCAGGGCATTACAGTTATCTATACGGCTGGTGATAAAAGCATGCATGAGTGTCCCTGTGTTTGCTTGAGAGAGAAGTGGGCAGACTCTGGCTATATTCCTTAGGTGGTAGAATGTTGTTCTTGTTATATTTTTAATATATGGAGTAAAACCAAGCTCAGAGTCTAATATAACATCCAAATTCTTAACATGTAGGGATGGAGTAAAGGACAAACTCTGTAATTTTGGTAGAATTTTCTCTCTCTGAGCTTCAGGACCGATAACTAAAACTTCAGTTTTGTCCTGGTTAAGCTGAAGAAAGTTTGCTGCCATCCATGACTTAATGTCTAAAATACAGTTATAAAGGATGTTAAATGGTTCCATGTCACCAGGAGACAAAGCAACTCACAGCTGTGTGTCAACAGCATAACTATGGTAATTGAAGCCATGCCTCCTGATAACATCCCCGAGGGGCAGCATGTACAAATTAATACAAATTAAAAAGTATTGGACCTAAAATCGAACCTTGGGGCACTCCACAATTTATTTTGTAGCCCTTGGAAGAACAAGTATACTTACCAAACAGTTCCTGTCTGTGAGGTAGGACTTGAGCCAATCAAGAACAGTACCAGAGAGGCCAACCACATCCTTTAGTCTGGTTAAAAGAATATGGGGGTCTATTATATCAAAAGCAGCACTTAGAGCCTGTAGAACTAGGACTGAAATTTTGCATGAGTCCATGTTGTGCCTTAGGTCATTAACAATCCTGACCAGGGCTGTCTCTGTACTGTGGTTCGTCCTAAAACCAGAATGGTTTTCATCGAATATGTAATTCGATATTTAAAAATTATTTAACTGAGTAAAAACAAGTTTTTTCTAAAATTTTGAATAAAAATGGTAAGTTGGATACTGATATGTAATTTTTCAGGTTATCGGGGTCTAAATTACTCTTCTAAGGGGGGGTCTCACCACTGCTGTTTTAAAGGCAGCAGGAAAAACATCCATCTGCAGAGAGTAATTCATTATGTTTAAAAGTTCCTGCTGGAAAAATCCACCAGATGTTTTTAAAAGTGATGTTGGAATGGGATCAAAAAGACAAGTTGTTGGATTGACTTGGTTGGATAAAAGTCAACCAAGAGTTTCAGCATTAACCAGGGCAAAAATCTCCAGCATTTCCTCAAATAAAAGCAAAAGTTCAACAGTATGGCGCATATTTAGAGCGCATATATGGCATTCATATTCACCCACATATACCTAGTAGGCATGATGGTGCATATTCTGGAAGCTTCACGTCTCAATGGCACAAAGAAGACCTGACCCTGCAGAGACCTACGGGAGGTGTGAAGTTGGTTGCTTAGGAGACGAGAAGTGGGAGAGAATGTCCCAGCAGGAGCCCCGGAGGCTAGAAGGATGAGAGAGACAATGGAGACGCCAAGGAGCCTCGGGGGCTGTATGTTTGCTCAAGGACTGTGGGTTGGGGGGGTGTTATTTGATGTTGGGGGTTTTGTGTCTTTGGAGGGTATAAGAACTGTGAAGGATGATTGTTCTACCTCTTTTCTGAGATTCTGTTCTTGTTGGAGGATGTGACCTCTCAATTAACCAACCCTGAGAAATAAACTCAGTCTCGTTTGTGAAAGGCATCCTCTACACTGGTGACCTACGACAAACTATGGCCGGTGGCGACAATCTTCCCGCACCGGACTCTTCAGGAGCCAACTGGGTTAACGCAGCTACCACACTACAGCTGCCCGATTTCTGGCAACATAACCCGCGCTCCTGGTTTACCACTGTGGAGGCGCAGTTCCACCTTCGGGGAATCTCAGCGGACGCAACGAGGTTCTACCATGTCGTCGCAAAGCTGGACAGCCTCACAGTGCAGCGGGTGGAGAGCCTGACCAACCACCCGCCCCAGGACGACAAGTATGGTGCACTGAAAGCCGCCCTCATTCGAGCTTTCACTCCCTCGCAGGGAGAGCGAGCAGAGAGACTTCTGGCGCTGACAGAAGGGGAAGCAGACAGGCCAGCAGATCTGATGGCGAGGATGATGAACCTGAGAGGTGAAGATGATGACAGTTTTATCTTCGCCCACCTCTTTCTCAGAACACTACCGCCAGCAGTGAGAGTCACCCTGGCCAGCTCACAGCTGCTCAACGACCGCGACTACCACGGGCTGGGCCAGGAGGTGCAGCGGCTCGTCGACGGCCATAGACGACATGCAGCCACGACGGCGGCAACGGAGCTGAACGCACCCCCGCGAGACGAGGGGAGACCAGAGGCCGCAGCACCGGACCCACTGACGTCAGCAGCAGCAGAGGCCAGGAGAAGCGGAGCGGACGGCACGCTCTGCTTTTACCATCGACGTTTCGCTGAGAGGGCGCGCAGATGCATCCCACCGTGCCGATACAAGCGCCAGGGAAATGCCAAGACTGAGAGTCGGTAGCAGCTGCTGCTCTCGGCGCGAAGAACAAGCTGCTTTTCGTGACGGACGCGAATTCAGGGAAGGATTTCCTGGTGGACACAGGCTCTCAGCTGAGTTTTGTCAAACCTTCCTACGCAGACCTGCTGGCGCCTTCCAGCGGACCCCTGGTGCTAGCGGCAAATGGCTCGACGATCAAAACCTATGGGGAGAAGACGCTCCTTCTATCCTTCCACGGGCGCACCTTCGAGTGGACTTTCATCGTAGCTACAGTTAGCAACAACATGTTAGGTGCTGATTTTTTATGCTCAAACAGTTTATTAGTTGATCTTACTAATAGACGTATGGTAAATGCACTGTCTTTCCACTCTATCTCCTGTACAGCTCGGGTGGCCCCGCCTTCTGCACATCCTAATGTCACAGCTGCGGGTGGTAAGTTTCATGCACTACTCAATCAGTTCCCAGCACTCATGGTCCCAACATTTTCAGCGTCAATAGCTAAACACGGGGTTGAGCATTTCATAACTACCTCCGGCCCCCCTGTTTTTGCAAAAGCTCGGCGCTTGGACCCAGCTAAACTGGCCATCGCGCGCGAGGAATTCGCCAACTTGGAAAAACTGGGCATTGTTAGACGCTCTAACAGCCTTGGTCATCACCCCTGCATATGGTCCCCAAGGCTGACGGCTCGTGGCGGCCTTGCGGTGATTTCCGCAGGTTAAATAATGCTTCAGCACACGACCGCTACCCGATTCCGCACATCCAGGATTTTTCGGCGCATTTGGCGGGGGCGCGCATCTTTTCCAAAATAGATTTGGTGCGCGGTTATCACCAAGTTCCAGTCCGCGCTCAAGACATACCCAAAACGGCAGTAATAACCCCCTTTGGGCTTTTCAAGTTTTTGCGCATGCCTTTTGGCCTCAAAGGCACCACACAGACGTTCCAACGCATGATGGATGCGGTGTTGTGTGGCCTCCCTTTCGTGTTCGCCTATTTGGATGATATTTTGGTAGCCAGTGCATCCAAGGTCGAACACGAACGCCACCTCACGGCGGTTTTTCAGAGGCTGACAGAGCATGGGCTGATAATTAACCCAGCGAAATGTCAATTCGGAGTAGCGCAAATCGATTTTTTGGGCCAGCGCGTTTCTCCAGAAGGAGCGGTCCCGCTGCCCGATAAAGTACGCGCGATAACGGAGTTTCCCCAGCCGCAGACAGTTAAAGCATTGCAAGAATTTTTGGGGATGGTCAATTTTTATAACCGTTTCCTTCCCAGCGCGGCACAGCTCATGCACCCACTGTACGCGGCACTAAAGAAACAAAAACCTGCAAATAAGGTCGAGTGGTCCCTGGAACGGGAGCACGCTTTCTCCCAGGTCAAGTCGGCCCTGGCGAACGCTGTGCTGTTGGCACACCCCGTGCCAGCAGCTCGCATGGCACTAACCACGGATGCTTCCGACGTAGCAGTGGGGGCGGTTGTCGTGCAACTGGTAGCAGGGAGCTGGCAACCGCTTGCGTTTTTCAGCAAAACATTGCGCGATAACGAGCGGAAATACAGCGCATTCGATAGGGAGCTTTTAGCCCTGCATCTGGCCATCCGCCACTTCCAGTTCTGGCTGGAAGGGCGCCGTTTCACCACGTTTGTAGACCACAAACCATTAGCATTTGCAATGGCCAAGATTTCAGAGCCGTGGTCCCGCCGACAGCAGAGACAGCTGGCCGCGATTTCAGAGTTTACCACCGACATTCAACATGTGGCGGGCAAACACAATGTGGTGGCAGATTGCCTCTCGCGCGCAGTTGCAACACCAGGCCCCCAGGGGGCAGACGCGGTGGCCGTGGACGCGGGCCAGGCTTGCGGCGCGGAAGCGCTCGCAGCCCCGGTCTGCGTAGGCTTAGATTATGCAGCCATGGCCGCCGAGCAGGTTAACGATGCGGATGTGCGCGCGCTCCAGTCTGGGCCAACAGGGCTAAGGCTGGAGCACAGGGTGCATCAGACAGGTATGCCTCCTCTAATCTGCGATATCTCCACGGGGCGCCCCCGCCCCGTGGTCCCAGCTGTATGGCGCCGCCGCGTTTTTGATTTAATCCATTCGCTGGCACATCCGGGAGTTCGCGCATCGATCAAAATGGTGGGAGAAAAATTTGTTTGGCCGGGGCTGCGTAAACAGGTCAAAGAGTGGGCCGCAGCCTGCGCAGCGTGTCAAAGAGCAAAAATACACAAGCACACGCGGGCCCCCTTAGAACCTTTTCACATCCCGGCCAAACGCTTCGACCACGTGCATATCGACTTGGTGGGACCCCTCCCGCTGTCACAGGGTTTCACACATCTTCTAACCATGGTGGACCGCACAACGCGCTGGCCAGAAGCGGTCCCCCTGGCGTCAACTACAGCAGCAGACGTGGCGCGCGCGTTTTTAGCGGTTTTGGAGTCCCCAATTCGTTTCCGAGCTCTGGTCATCCATGGCCCTCAGTCTGGGGGTGAAAATTCACCGCACTACAGCTTATAACCCTCAGGCCAACGGTTTGTGCGAACGCTTTCACCGGTCATTGAAAGCAGCCCTCAGAGCGGCTCTCACGGACACAAATTGGGTTGATAAACTTCCATGGGTTTTATTAGGGTTGCGTTCAGCACCTAAGGAAGATTTACAAGCCTCTCCGGCTGAGCTAGTTTTTGCCCAACCCCTCCGGTTACCGGGTGAATTCCTTCCAGAGAACCCCGCACCAAATCGCCCACCCGCTCAGCTGCTGCAGAGCGACACGGGATCAAACACCCTCCCCGGCCCAGTTCATCAGTTTCCCACGCGTTTTTGTGCCTAAAGCCTTAAAGAATGCAGAATTTGTCTTTGTCAGACATGACGCTCTGAGGCCAGGTTTAAGACCGCCTTATGAGGGATCGTTCAGAGTGTTAGAAACTGGGGAAAAACATTTTTTGCTCAATTTGGGTGACAGGAGAGAATTAGTCTGCATTAACAGACTCAAACCCGCTTTTGTGTTGGCTGATGAACAAGTGCAATTAGCCAGGGCCCCCCGCCGTGGCAGGCCACCGGGGAGACACTCTTCTAAGCTTTCACAAGAATGTGCTAATGACTCTGATCCACAGATGCAAGAAACAGCTACAGGCAGATCGAAGCCTGCTTACAGCAGTTATGGCAGGAGGTTGAAGCCCAAGCAGTTGGAAGTGTGATACGTTGTGCCATTTTGCTGTTCTGTGTGATATGATATGTTTCTATGCATTTTGGGGTGTACTTTGTCCTTATTTAGACGTTTGGGGGGGGGGTTATATGGCGCATATTTAGAGCGCATATATGGCATTCATATTCACCCACATATACCTAGTAGGCATGATGGTGCATATTCTGGAAGCTTCACGTCTCAATGGCCAAAGAAGACCTGACCCTGCAGAGACCTACGGGAGGTGTGAAGTTGGTTGCTTAGGAGACGAGACGTGGGAGAGAATGTCCCAGCAGGAGCCCCGGAGGCTAGAAGGATGAGAGAGACAATGGAGACGCCAAGGAGCCTCGGGGGCTGTATGTTTGCTCAAGGACTGTGGGTTGGGGGTGTGTTATTTGATGTTGGGGGTTTTGTGTCTTTGGAGGGTATAAGAACTGTGAAGGATGATTGTTCTACCTCTTTTCTGAGATTCTGTTCTTGTTGGAGGATGTGACCTCTCAATAAACCAACCCTGAGAAATAAACTCAGTCTCGTTTGTGAAAGGCATCCTCTACAACAGTACTAAAAACAGTATCTTGTTATAAAAGATTTGATCTAATAACATCTATTTTGCTTCTGAAGTGGTCTGTAAAGTCTTCACATAGTGAGTCTGTTGGCAACCTGCCAGACTTCTTAAAATCAGGACTGACCAGGTGATCTATGGTGGACAAAAGGATTCTAGGATTGATTTTTGTGATTATTTATTATTTTTGAGAAGTAGGACTTTCTGGCTTGCTTCACAGTATTATTATATTGTTTCAGTTGTTCTCGTAGAGTTTGATAATGAACAGTTATTTTTGTTTTTCTCCACCTTCTCGCAGCTGCACTGCATTTTCTTTTCTGCTGTTTTACCTCATCATTTCACCAGGGCGGGACAGGTTTAATTGCTGTGTCTTTAACCTTAAAAGGCGCAACCAAATCCAGTGCTGATTTTAGTTTATAGTTAAAACTGTCAGTAATAAAATCAGATGATGCAGGTAGAACCTCAGCAGGAATATCACTTAAAACCCTGATAAAACTTGCAGCCACTTCAGAAGTCAGATGACTCTTCTTCGCAGTTCTCACTTGGGTTTCTCGTTGAACAAAACTGGTGATGTTAAAAAAAGAAACAAAAGTGATCTGAGACAGCCAAGGCTACAACAGAGGACACACTACTGTAGGGGAGAGGCCGGAAGTGATGATAAGGTCTAAGGTGTGTCCTCTGTTGTGAGTCGACTGTGTTGTGTGTTAGTCCATACAGTTAAGAAGATTTAAAAATTTATTTGAAAAAGAATTCAAGGGATCATCTATGTGAAGATTAAAATCACCAGCTATGACTACTTTGTTATATTTTACATGAATGATTGACAGCATGTCAAAATTCAATGATAAATGCTGCACATGGTTTCAGTGGTCTACTATAAACTGTAATACATAAAATTGTGGGGCTGTTAAAAACAAAGGCATGGTATTCAAAGGTGGTGAACTCATTAAGTGTTATTTCTTTATAGTTAAAATCACTAGAGATTTTTGATGCAGTTCCATCGCCTTTCTGACCCCTCCTTGTAGAAAATAAAAAGTTAAAATTGGGTGGAGAGGCCTCGGTGAGAACAAATGATGCATCAGTGCCCAAAATCAAATTAATAATAATAAATGATTTATTTAAAAGGGAGCGAACATTTAAAAGTGCCATAGTGATTACTGATGGGTTGGTGTGTGAGGTGGTTGGCTCAAAGGTGATGCGTGTGCATAAATCCAACTTTAAACTTCAACTTCATGCCTCTTATAGGATAAGAACTTTTAAAAACAGCACAAAATTTAAATTAATGTTTTATATTAGACAGTCTACACAGCAAGCATTGGGGCTTTATATACAGTACAGTATGTCTGTAGGTCTTTTGCTTTTGTTCTGGGGATGATATGCACATTTCAGTCCAAAACACATTTATCTCTGTGACACAAATCCCATCTCTTTCCTTAGAGGTGTGATGGTTGGACACTCCCATGGTGTTTATACTTGGGTATAATTGATTGAACAGATGAATGTTTTCCCTTCAGGCCTCTGGAAATTGTACCCAAGAACGAACTTGGTTGATTTCCCCCATGATGTCATACAAGGAAGCAGTATGTTTGAGATGTGCCTGAGCACATGAGCACAAGCCATGGTCCGCAGAGAGCTTCCAAAGCATCACAGGGATCTCCTTGTTCAAAGGTATCAGTCAGGCAAAGGGTACAAAGAATTTCCAAGGCATTAAATACACCATAGAACACAGTGAAGACAGTCATCATCAAGTGGAGAAAACATGGCACAACAGTGACATTACCAAGTCCCTACAAAAAAGACGAGAAGAAAACTGGTCAGGGAGGCTGCTAAGAGGCCAACAGCAACACTGAAGGAGCTGAAGGAATTTCTGGCAAGTACTGGCTGTTTAGTACATGTGACAACAATCTCCCTTCTTCTTTATATGTCTGGGCAATGGGGTAGGGCGGCAAGACAGAAGCTTTATCTTATGAAGAAAAACATCCAAGCTTTTTGAAATTTCCAAAAACATGAAGGAAAATGTGTGGTCTGATAAAACCAAGGTTGTCCTTTTTGGCCATAATTCCAAAAGGTATATTTGGTGGAAACACAACACTGCTCATCACCAAAAGAACACTGTACCTACAGTGAAGCATGGTGGTGGTACCATCATGCTTTGGGTCTGTTTTCAGCTGGAACTGGGGCCTTAGTCAAGGTGGAGGGAATTATGAACAGTTCCCACAGATGTGGGCTCACATGAGCAGGCAAAGGGAAACACAATTAGTAATTGGAATCAGCTGGACAGGTGAGGGAGGACCAGCTAAACTGATAGCTTGACAGATGACAGATAACTTGACAGATTGGACTTCCGGCGCCACACGAGTAGGCTGCCTTTTGCAACAGCGGATCAATTTCTGCCTATTTCTATTTACTATCTGGCTCTCTTGCCAATCTTTCTGATCCAGCATCACCTTTATTCCATCCAAACACGTAGATTGCCCAAATGTCTCCTGAGCCAGTGGACGGAGCCACTGTTTCGTGCAGGAGGCAGTATAATAGAGACCAGCTGTTAGCACTTAACCGGCACACGATGCTAATGAAAAAACTCGACATACCGGGAGAGATAAGACGGAAACGGCGTGGTTGTCGAGCTGGGGCAAAATGGCGGTCAAGGAATATAAGGTACCGACCCACCCTCCCATCCGTTTTTATGGGGAATGTACGATCGATACTAGGAAAAACAGATGAGCTAGCGGCTATCTCCCGTTACGAGAGCATATACCGGGAGTGCTGCCTTATGCTATTCACGGAGACGTGGCTAACTGAACTAGCAGCAGATGCTAACATTGAACTGGAGGGTTTCCACGCAATACGGGCAGACCGAACACCAGACAGTGGGAAGGCAAGGGGCGGTGGAGTGATGATGTATGTTAATAACAACTGGTGCAGACCGGGACATATCACGGTTAAACAACAACACTGCAACAAAGACATGGAGTTGCTAGCTGTTAGCATGCGGCCAACATATCTCCCGAGGGAATACTCACACGTGATCTGCATTGTTATTTATGCAAATCTGACGGCGAACGCTGGGACAGCGCGTGACGTCATCCACTCAGTAACTGGCAGGCTGCAGACAGAACACCCAGATGCTCTTCTCCTCATCTCAGGCGACTTCAACCATGTTTCACTGTCTCCCATTCTACCCACATTCACCCAGTATGTCACATGCCACACTAGAGACAATAAAACACTGGACTTATTCTACGCAAATACTAAGGAGGCGTACACCTCATCTCCACTCCCCCCACTCGGGAGATCGGATCACAACTTGGTTCATCTCCGGCCGTTGTACAAACCCCTAGTGCACAGACAACCTCCGGTCATGTGCACAGTGAAGTTATGGTCTGAGGAGGCAATGGACGCTCTAAAGGACTGTTTTGAAACCACTGCCTGGGAGCAGCTCTGCGATCCACATGGTGAGGACATCGATGGCCTCACTCACACCATCACGGACTACGTCAGCTTCTGTGTGGACAACACTGTACCCACCAAGACCATACGGTGTTGCTCAAACAACAAACCCTGGATCAACCCTGAGATAAAAACACTTCTGAGAGAGAAGAAGAGGATCTTCAGGTCAGGGAACAGGGAGATGCTGAAGTCCGTACAGAGGGAGCTGAGGAGGAAGATCAGAGAAGGCAAGGACAGCTTCAGGAAGAAGATGGAGGACAAGCTGCAACAGAGCGACATCGGTGGGGTCTGGAGAAACCTTAAAACCATCTCTGGGCTCCAGAATACCTCCCCCCAGGCCACGGGGGGGCAGGGAGTGGGCGAACAATCTGAATCTGTTTTTTAATAGGTTTGACCAACCGCCCTCCCCCCCGACTGCACAACAACAACAACCACTGCTGCCTCTGAAGACATCGAGTCCTGCTGCCCACACCCCACTCCACCATCACCCCCCCCACTCCCAACACACAGCCCCCCAACCTGACCCTCACCAAGACCCAGGTGAGGATAGAGCTGAGGAAGATCAAGGTGAGGAAGGCGTCGGGACCGGACGGCATCAGCGCAAAGCTCCTCAAGTCCTGTGCAGACCAGCTGTGTGGGATTGTGGAGCACACAACTGATCAAGAAAGCTAGCTCTGTCCTGGGGCAGCGCCTTGATCCGGTGGAAGAGATAGGAGAGAGAAGGACGGTGGCTAAACTGTCATCTCTGCTGGAGTCCGAGTTCCACCCTATGCAGGACATACTGAATGCACTGAGGAGCTCATTTAGCAGCAGACTACATCATCCCAGGTGCACAACTGAGAGGTTTCGCAGGTCCTTCCTACCAATGGCTGTCAGACTGTACAACCTAAGCAGGGCTGCTCGCAGAGATAGCAAAAAGATGTAACAAACTAATAGTTTTTTGAATGCAAAAGATGCAATAGACTTACACAATGGTCCCCTCCGGCATACAACTAGGAAAATACCGGTCGCTATGGAGAGTGAGAATATGTATGGGCACATAATCATTCCATGTAGGATAACTAAGTAGACGGTTGTGCTGTTTCATCCCATCTAGCAACAATGCTCTGCACTGTGTGTGTTTATATATTTACATATTTATTCCATCTAGCTACAATGCTCCGCACTGGGTGTGTTTATGTTTATATATCTATATATTTATTCCATCTAGCTACAATGCTCCACACTGTGTGTTTATATATCTACATATTATTCCATCTAGCTACATTGCTCCGCACTGTGTGTTTACATATTCATATATTTATTCAATCCAGCTACAATGCTCTGCACTGTGTGTCTGTGTGTGTGTATATACAGTATATATATTATAGTAATATGTACATATGTATATTAGCTGCTCTTGCTTGCTTGTTTTTTTTTTCTTGCCTTCTGATTGTTGCTCTGAGTGTTATTATCCCTGTGCTGTTGCAATCCTGGAATTTCCCCATTGTGGGACTAATAAAGGCTTATCTTATCTTATCTTATCTTCAACCTGAGCCTGAAGCTGGGGAGGGTACCACAGTTGTGAAAAACATCTTGTGTGTGTGTGGTACCTGTACCAAAAACTTCCCACCCCAAAGATCTGAACAACTACAGACCAGTGGCCCTGACGCCCCACATGATGAAGACCCTGGAGAGGCTGCTCCTTGCTCACCTCCGCCCCCTGGTGGGACCAGCGATGGATCCACTCCAGTTCACCTACCAGCATGGCATTGGGGTGGAGGATGCGGTGATCTTCCTCCTTCACCGTTCTCTGTCCCACCTGGAGAAGCCCGGGAATGCGGTGAGGATCATGTTCTTTGACTTCTCCAGTGCTTTCAACACCATCCAACCGATGATCCTGAAGGACAAGCTGCTCTGCGCAGGGGTGGACCAGCACCTGCCATCATGGATCCTGGACTACCTCACTAACTGGCCACAGTTTGTGAGAACCCGGGACTGTGTGTCCGACACGATCATCGGTAGCATGGGGGCCCCCCAGGGAGCGGTTTTGGCTCCCTTCCTGTTCACCCTTTATACTGCGGACTTCTCACACAACACAACACACTGCCATTTACAGAAGTTCTCTGACGACTCTGCGATCGTTGGCCTCATCTCCAACAGAGATTAAGCTGAGTACAGAGGACTTATCCAGGACTTCGTGGACTGGTGCCATCGGAACTGCCTGCAGATCAACGCGGGGAAAACTAAGGAGCTGGTGGTGGACTGCCGCAGACAAGGACAACCCCTCACAGCACCAGTAAACATACAGGGAACAGACATCGAGATGGTGACATCCTACAAGTACCTGGGTGTTCATCTGAACAATAAACTAGACTGGTCACACAATACTGATGCACTCTACAAGAAGGGACAGCGCAGGCTGTTCCTACTGAGGAGACTCAGGTCTTTTGGTGTACAAGGGGCGCTGCTGAAGACATTCTACGACACGGTGGTGGCATCAGCCATCACTTTTGGAGTGGTCTGCTGGGGCAGTGGCGTTACAGCAGCCGATAGGAAGAGACTGAACAAACTGATCAAGAAAGCTAGCTCTATCCTGGGGCAACGCCTTGACCCAGTGGAGGAGATGGGAGAGAGAAGGATGGTGGCTAAACTCATCTCTGCTGGAGTCCGAGTCCCACCCTATGCAGGACATACTGAATGCACTGAGGAGCTCATTTAGCAACAGACTACATCATCCTCGGTGCGCAACTGAGAGGTTTCGCAGGTCCTTCCTACCTACGGCTGTCAGACTGTATAACCTAAGCAGGGCTGCTCGCAGAGATAGCAAAAAAATGTGACAACCTAATAGTATTGAATGCAAAAGGCACAATAGACTTATACAATGGTCCCCTCCGGTATACAACTAGGAAAACACCGGTCACTACGGAGGGTGACAATATGTATAGGTACATAATCATACCATGCAGGATAACTAAGTAGACGGTTATGCTGTTCATTCCATCTAGCTACAATGCTCTGCACTGTGTGTATTTATATATTTATTCCATCTAGCTACAATGCTCCGCACTGTGTGTTTATATATTTATATGTACATATGTATATTCGCTGCTCTTGGTTTTTTTTTTCTTGTCTTCTTATTGCTGCACTGAGTGTTGCTATCTCTGTGCTGTTGCAATCCTGGAATTTCCCCATTGTGGGACTAATAAAGGCTTATCTTATCTTATCTTATCTTATCTTATCTTATGACGCCCACGCTGGGCACAAACTCGGAAAAGTCATCTGTCGGCTGTCAGCCCACAAAATAAATGTGAGAAATAAACATGATCCAAAAACAATTACAACTCAAATAGGATATGGCCAAAATAACTGACACAACTGGAGGAAAATTAAAGGCAGTATAACAACTAAGAAAAGCACAAAAACACAATAAATACATAAATACCCAAAAAAAGCCACGAGACTGGGTCTGACAAGAATTCCAGCCCCAGTTCGCGATATTTACATCACAAAAACCTGGCATTTGAACAGGGGTGTGTAGACTTTTTTTTATATCCACTGTATACCCATCTGTCACTCATCCATCTTTAGTGCATTAGTTAGCAGGTGGGCTAAAAACAAACATGCTGTTGTGATTCCAGAGTGGAGACACATACAGTCATTCTCCTTGCTGCTTATTACTGTCATGGTCTGAGCACTGATATTGTCCGTGCTCGGATCATCCAGTATTTTCTCCGTTAATCCGTTTTCCTTATGGCCTTCCAGGGCCTTTTTTATGACAGCGTCACGGCGGGAATTCCGGCTGCCAGAGCTGAGTGCGCTGTGACAGCTGATCTACATTCTGTTGATTACTGCCTCATTATTGGTGGTGCCCTATTTAAGGGAGCAGCTGTGGTTATTCCGGGCTGCGACCTTGTCGATCATTCATCTATCATTCGTCAATCATTCGTCTCCCTCACAGTAAGTGTATTTCCTGAGTTTCTGTGTCCTGTGTCTGAGTCATAGCCTTAGCTGTGTTTTTGCCCCTCGTGGCTTATTATTTTGTCGTTTGTCTATTGTTAATAAATTATGCAAACTCATCGGCTGACTTTCGGCTTCTCATTGATGGCTCGTGAGGGCCATCGTTGACAGTAGGTCGCAGCCAGAAGGAGACGCCGGTCGTCGTGAGTTTTTGCATTGATGTGCTTGTGTTTTTTCCCTTCTCTGGGTGCTCGTATTTTCCGTTAGCATATCTGCTTTCAAGCGTGGGTATTGCCCCGAGTGGCTTGGGGAGGTGGATGGCTACCTGGCCGAAGCCCATCTCCTTATGCCCACCTATGCTGCATACGAGCCCCTGGGTCTCGTGCAGAGGACATTATTAAAGTTTCACCTTACCTCCTTTCCGGAGGGGAAGGAGAGAGTGGCGTGGATTGTGGCGCAACGAGGACTGATAGAGAGAGCGGCCGAGAAGGCGGCCAAGGAACCCTCGCCTCCTTCCCTGAATACGGCCGTCCCGACGAGGAAGGAGATCCACGGACTGAAGGGAAACTCCGGCAGGAGGCCGATGGTGAGGCATCCCCGCTCCTCGCCTCGGGATTCAGCTCCTGTCACCCATCCAGCCCAGGAGCGGCTGTTTCCTGACCCAACCTTCGCTTCACCCTCTGTCGGTAGACGTCATCACAAAGCCCGTGGCCAGCCTCAGTGAGAACCCCGTCTGGATCCAGTTCTGGATTGCCGAAGGAACTCTGCCTCCAAGCCAGCTGTTACTCCTGCGTCACAACAGGAGGAAAACCCAGCAGCCTACGCCTCCGGGTCATCTGTCCCTGCTGTTCCGTCAGCTCCTCATTCCCGCACCACCTCGGCAGTTTCTCCCTCCTCCTCGACGCTCTCCCCAGCTGTTGTAAGCTCCACGAGTCCTGCTCCGGCGATTCCCATTATCGGTCCTGTGCAAACGGCTCCTCCTCATCTTCCCGGGGGTCCTAAGACACCATCCAGTGGGGGAAGGGAAGAACCAAGCCCACTGCAGCAGCTTCCACCTGCCCTCAGCGGAGCAGGCAAGTGCGTTTTCATTCTTTTCCTTCACTGGGTGAATTGCCTTGTCTGACCCCTGGGGGTGGAGTTTGGGGCTCACAGTCCCCTGAGCTCCCTCCACCTGCTGCAGTGATTAATTATGAACCTGCTTCCTTTGTGTCTCCTTCCCCTGAGCGTTCTTCGGCGCCAGGTCTATGCTGTCGGAAGAGGAAGGAGCCTGCGGCCCTGGAGTACCTGGTTCCAGCCCCACAGCCATGTCATGGGCAAAGGAGGAGGGTGGACTGCAATTTGGAGCCTGCGCTGATGAGCAAGCATCCCCGGGTCTCCACGGAGGGACAGTCTGACCCGGCAGGTCACGGATCCCCTGCCACCATGCTGTGCGGGCCCTCGGCATGGATGACAGCGTCAGGGAATCCCCGGACTGTGGACACCATCATGCCGACTGTGGAGCCCGCCGTAGCCGAGCGGGAACCAGAGGAGGACCTTCTACCTGTTGAACCCGGATCGCCAAAGTCCTGGACGGCGGCAGAACTCGAGATCAGGCAAGTGCTCTGTTTTGTCTTTCTCCTGTCTATTCTGGAGCATTTTTGCCTGTCTCTCGGGGAGACGAGCCAGGTGCAACCATCCGCTGCATCCGAGCTTGTCTCGCTGGGCTCTGTCGCTGCCGGAGATCCTGATCCCGGTTCTCTTTCTTCTCCTGAGCCTTCTCTCAGGGTCACCGGTGTTGAGTCGATTCTGGTCGCTGTTCTGGAGGTTCCGGGCTTGGGTTTGGAGGCCGTCCCTGGTGCTGCCCCGGCCCAGTCGGGGTCCGTCGTGGGTGCAGCTCTGACCCAATCGGAGTCCGTTGAGGGTGTGGTTCTGGCCCAGTCGGGGTCCATCGTGGGTGCAACATTGGCCCATTGGGGTCCGTCGTGGGTGCAGCTTTGACCCAGTCGGTGTCCGTCGTGGGGGCAGCTTTGATCCAATCGAGGTCCGTTGTGGGTGCAGCATTGGCCCAACCGGAGTGCGTCGTGAGTGCAGCATGGTCCTGCTTGGGATCCAACAGAAGAGCAGCGCCAGTCCATGTGGGGTTCGGAGAAGGAGCTGCAGATCCTTCGCTCATCGACGCCAGATTGGCCCCTTTCCCTTCCCTCGTTCCCTTTTCCCTTCCATCGGGGGCCGCTGGGATTCCCCATTATTGGCTCGGCTCTCCCTCGCTATTCCTCTCAATAGGGAAGCCGTCTCCAAGTTCTCCCCTGCTCTCCTGGTGGCTGAATGACGCAGGTTGGCCACCTGGGAGATTGCTTCGCCCGTTTGGCGTGCTGGGTCGGCCACCCGACAAACTGAACTCTCTGTTTGGCGATCTGGTCTGGCCGCCAGAGGTACTGTTTTTCCTGGCCTGGGACTGGGGTAGGCCGCCCAAACTTATCCTTTTTCCCCTGCCAGCAATCTGGACGCTGGATGCAGGAAGACCCCCCGAACTATTTGTTTTTGTGCTATTGTGCTCTGCCTGCTGTCATCCCTGTGTTTTTTTTTTCTCTGCCTGCTCTTCTGAAATATTAGGGATGCGCTGGTGTTTTGTACCTGAACTGTGTATTTCGCCGCTCTTTAGTGCTTTTTTTTTCTCTCTCTCCTCTGTAGCCTGAGGGTTGTTTCTTTGTTGCCTATGCCCATTATTTGGACTATATTGAACTGTATGTATCGCTGCTCCGTAGCATGAGTTTTTCTCCCTGGTATTTTTAGGGTACAGTGTATGGTGCCTGTATTTCTGTTTGAGAGTTTTTTTTTTTCCTACTGTTTGAGAGAATCTCTTTTGTTGTCTTCCCTGTAGTTCACGGTCAATGTGTATTGCATCACTGCGTTGTAGCATCCTATGCTCTGTTTAGATATGAGTTTTCCTTCTTCGGTGCAGGGTGTGTCTGTATTTTGGCCCCTGTATTCCCTACAATGTTCTGATTGCTGTAGTTTGTTTTTTTTTTTCCTCCCTCGATGATGAGGTTTGGTTCTTGCCCTCCTGGCCTTTCCCCCTCCTCCCTCCCTGGCGCAGTCCTGTTGGCCTTCTGGGTGGGGGTGGGGATGCCTTCGATGTCTATCGCGCCTGGAATTCGCGTTTTGAGGGGGGAGTACTGTCATGGTCTGAGCGCTGATATTGTTCGTGTTCGGATCATCCAGTATTTTCCCCATTAATCCGTGTTTTCCTTATGGCCTTCCAGGGCCTTTTTTATGACAGCGTCATGGCGGGACTTCCGGCTGTCAGAGCTGAGTGTGCTGTGACAGCTGATCTACATTCTGTTGATTACTGCCTCGTTATTGATGGTGCCCTATTTAAGGGAGCAGCTGTGGTTATTCCGGGCTGCGACCTCGTCGATCATTCATCTATCGTTCGTCAATCATTCATCTCCCTCACAGTAAGTGTATTTCCTGAGTGTCTGTATCCTGTGTCTGAGTCATAGCCTTAGTTGTGTTTTTGCCCCTCGTGGCTCATTATTTTGTCGTTTGTCTATTGTTAATAAATTATGCAAACTCATCGGCTGGCTTTCGGCATCTCATTGATGGCTCGTGAGGGCCATCGTTGACAATTACCCTCTGATTTCCTTCAACTGCTCCTGATTGTCCCACCTGCTGCTGTTTGCTGGCTGTTATAAAGAGCAGCCTCTTCCATACCTCCCCATGGGCTCGTCCTGATCACTCTGCTAGTGAAGCTTGTCGTGGACTTTAACTTTCACCTATAAATGTCCCCTTGATCTGGTAAACAAATAAAAGCTGTTGTCCTAAGATGCACATTTAGATGATTTATTCACATGTGGCCAGAGGGAAAAATGTTGTTTCCCTGCATGGAGGTGAGTGAATTGACAGATTCAAAGTCTCAGTACAGTGTGCTACATTTTACCCAAAACACATAAGCATGGAATGCTGAGTCAGCAGTTTCAGTGAGAAGTGGAGCCCGTGTGTCTGTGAGTCTTAATTTTGAGAGCAAAGCACAGTGTCCAAGCATGATATGCTTTGTAATATCGGGAACAAAGTGTACAATTAAGGTATGCAATAAAGGAATCTTTAACAAGCCCCTCATGACTCACTCCTCTGGTGACCTCTGCTCCTCAGTCCCCATGCTGCCAGCCTACATTCCTCCACATTAGCCAATCTGCAAAATTCACAATTCTCAATAACCAATCTCACCCCAGGAAGCACCCCAGCTGTTGACTCTTTGTATCTGAAGTCCCTTCCTCTTCTCTGGACTCCTACACCTCTCCTGGACCTCTCCCCTCAGCTGGAATACAAGCAAGCAAACAATTATTTTAAACCACTCTTACTAACACCTTCCTCACCTCAAGTCCCGGGCCCAGGCATTCCATGGTCACCTACCTGCAGAAGACTCCTCTCCCTACCTAGTCCACACCATGCTCCCTATCAGGCAAGAAGACACCTTCATATTCTGGTCTCTACTGCTTCCAGTAAGGTCAGCACTGAGAGATTCTTAACTACACCTCCTTCCTGTCTTTCCTCTTTTTCTCCCCACAGGAGTGCTGGCGATTAAAATCTATCTGAATTCCTGCTTTATAAACATGGTTGAGTGTCCACGAAGAGTACAAACAAATAAAATGGAAAGCTAAAATGGGAGTGCAAGGAGGGCATCAAAGTGTCAGGACAGAAAACTCAAAGCAATATGCCTTGAAAACAGAAAATTCATAACAAAAGAAATGAAAAAATAAATGGGTTGAAACAGGAGTGAGCGCCTGTAACCAAACTCTAAAAAACCACTGAAGGAAATGGGATTTACTTACAGAAAAGACAACCATAAACCATCATTAACACTTAACCAGAAGAAAGCAAGGTTACAGTTTGCATAAGACAAGCAATGATTTACTGTGGATGATGGGATGAAAATAATAATCAGTGACATTAAAAAAAATCTGCATTGAGCAAGAAAATAATGCTGGGATTTTTGTTTAGTGTCTTTAAATTGACAAATATAAAAGTGAGGAAAAAAACAAGCATATTTCTACAGTAATTGATTCTGGGGTTACATGTCAGATAAAGGTCCAGGAGAGATGTATTTTTTCATGCTATCAATCGACAGGTTTTAGTGTTGATGTTGTGGTGATCCGAGCTGTGTGTGTGTGGTTTGTTCTCTCTCTAATTATCTTCCACAGCTGTGGATCCACTCACATCTGCGCCTCCTAATCAGACTGCCTTTATTAGGAGTGGGACCCTCCACTCCTGCACTGAGACGTCAATGCTCCAACTCTGTGAATCGACACTATCTACTCCTCTCATCATTTGGGAGCTTCACCTCCCTTTCTACTACATCTACTTTGCACCTCGTTGGCTGGGAGTTTCATCTCCTTCTCTACAACTCGTACGCAGCCTGAAACTTCTTTTCTTCAGCCTGCATCATCCTCTCCTTGTCCTCTATACCTGTGCACAGGTGGACCATCCTCCTGGCGGACCAACCCAACTCCAGGTGGTGGACCATGACTCACCCCATGAGCTGGAGGCTCCTCTCCCTCATCAGCATCCCATAAGTGCCTCAGCAACTAGACTGAATTTTCCCTTTCCCTCCTCAGCTGAGGATTCCACTGCATGGATCACTGTAAATATCTACACTGGCAGTTCCTCACCGTCACAGAACTATAGTAACCTGGAGATGAACAAGGCTTCAAGTAGTTTCATTCCTACCCTTCCTTGCACCCTAAGAATATTATTTATTCCACTTATTCATTAGTGTGTGACAATATTACTTATATCTCCTCTCTCTTCCTTGCAGGGTTGTCAGGCTCCTCCCACTCAGCACTCACTCACTCACACACACACACACACACACACACGCGCGCACGTTCAATAAAGATCATTGTATTTCTAATCAAGTCTGTTGTCTGCTTCTGGGTTTAAACCTCAAATCATGTCAGATGTATTTATTCAGGATGGCAATGCATCTTGCATAGAGCAAAGAGAGTTTTTTTTTTTTCTTCAGGACAGATATGTCAATTCAATGACATTACCAATAATTGGTCCAGATCTTGATTGAAAGGTTTTGATGGAAAATAAAATGATCGATGACATGGCTCCATGCAGCAAATCTGATCTGTCAACTGCAATACAGCAAAGTTAAGTTTCATCTTCTTCCCACTCCTTTTTGAACATAGATAACTTGTAAAGTTGTTTTGCATTGTCTTTTGTTGTTGCTTTTCCATCCATCCATACATCTTCTCCCCCTTAATCTTTTTCAGGTCTTGGGAGGGGCTGGAGCCTATCCTAGCATCTTTGGGTGAGAGGCAGGGTACACCTTGGACAGATCACCAGTCCATCGCAGGGCCAACACAGACAGACAGACAACCATTCACTCTCACATTCATACCTAAGGACAATTTAGAATCCCCAGTTGATATCAATTAGCCAAACCTGCATGTCTTTGACCTGTGGGAGGAAACCTGAGTACCCGGAGGAAACCCACGCAGACACGGGGAGAACATGCAAACTCCTCACAGAAGGGTCACTGATGGTCAGGGGGTGGGATTGAACCCACGATGGTAAGGGGTGGAATCGATCCCGTGACCTTCTTGCTCTGCTGCCACAGTGCTAACCACTGCGTCACTGAGCTGCATTGTTGCTTCTCTTTATGATTAAATTAACTTGGTAATCAAATCAAAATAAACAGTCCCTCAAGGATTTCGCGGGATGTTTTTATGATTGTTGCGGCCCAAAAAGCCTGAATTCATGGGAGCTTTTTTAAAAGGTTGTGAGAAATGTTGCAATGTTTTGAGATTTTTTTTTTTTTTGAACTAAAAGTTGTGGGAAGAATTACAAATTTTAAAGCACATGGTTTATTGCAATTTACTCCAGTGATATTCTGTATAACAATACAAGGAAAACACAGGATTGTCAAAAATTTCCTATTACAGTGATTTGTAAATTAAGCAGAAACTTCTGCTATACAGAAAAACTCTTGTGCAACAGCAAATACAGACTTTAACACAATATCCATCACAACAGCTAAATTGCATTGAATGCATGTTAAAGAGTTAAGATTTGAAAATTATTGGCAGCACCTTCATTTCAACTCCCTACGGTCTCCAACCATGCAGTACTGGGCGGAGAGGAAAAAATGAATATTTTTTTTTTCTGTTGCTCTGTATTGTCTATTGGAGTCTGTGCTTTTCTTAAAAAAAAAATACAGACAATATTATCTCTCTTTCCATGCCTAACTCCTACCTGTCTGTCTGCTTCACGTCTTGACACACGCACTTGTCTCTTCAGACACATATCTTTCATTTATGGCGGGGGGGGGAGGGGGTGTTGTCCGTGTTCAGACTGGAGATTCACAGCTTTAAAGCTCATTGATGCTGTGTAGCAAAGATTTTACCTCTAAAGATGTGTAAAATGTTAACATACTGACTGTAGTGTTAGATTTGCTTGTTTGTGGTTTTACAGCGTCTGTCCTCACGCTCGCTCCCGCGACGGGGTGCTTTTGGGACAGGTGGACATTTTTCAACACAAACCCAGCGCTTTGTACACGCGGTCAGGATGGAAACATGGCGAGACATCTACCGGCAAGCTGGGGGAGACGGAGGAATGGACAGTGTTGGAAACCTCACGGGTGAGTGGGGTTTTTTTTAAATCACACACTCTGTTTTTGCTGATGTGTTCCATTAATACTCACTGTAAACATTGAAGTGAATGCGGTGCCGTGATGCATTTGATTGGTTTGCGCATTTGAGCACCAGTGAGAGGCAAATTTGATTGATGAAACTGGCAGAAGTTGACGAGGATTGGCCAAAATTGTGAAAAAGTTGCGGTGATTGGACAGAGTTGCAAGGTTGCGCAATAGTTGCACTGATTGGCTGATTTTGTGTGAATTGACACTATCGCAAAATCCTGGAGGGACTGATCAAAGCTGGAACCTGTTATGCCAAGAATTTAAGCCAGATGAGGTGCAAATTGTGATGTTTTCACATATTCACTTCAATTCAACTTTATTTACATAGCACCTAAAGGCACATTTCTACTCATCTGAATATCTTCATTTACATGTTCTGAAGAAAAGAAAACTGCATTACATTTTTAAAATATACAGTATTTTATAATAGTAGCTCTTTAAAGACATCAGTTCATGTGTTGCAAAAACAACTTTGCACCTTGTTAAGAAATATGTAACAAAGTTTATTATCACTATTATAATGCTGTCAAGCCATTAAAATATCAAACCATGACTCATCACATATTTCCAATAGTTAACTCATGATAAATCACAAATTAAATGCAGCGTTTTAAAAACTAAATATACCCACACCCAAGCAGTAATGGTTCATCAGTCTAAGGTGCCAGTCAGACCACCTTTTACCTGTTATGGTCTGAAGGTGAGATCATGGTCACACACCAACATCTCACTACTCAGTTCATTATCTGCAGCAGCTCTCAATCATGCGCCTGTGCTAATTACTATCTTGAGTATAAACAGACTGCAGTGTCCAGTCCCTTGTGGGTTTGCCTCAGCTCAACACTTGCTTTGAACGCTGGTTCTCCTGCCCCCTTCTCCAGCATGCTTTTGCGTGCACATGCCTTGTATCTCACCTCCTGAAGACCAAACCCTCTCTTCCCCCCAGGAACTCATGCAAGCCTGCAAACAATTCTGATTAACTCATAGCTACACTGAATACTGCTGTCCTCTCTGCTCACAGTCTCCCGGTCAAACAATCCCTGCATCCACCCTGGAAGGAAAAAACAAGTGAGTCAATATTCAACATTCGTGCAATGCTGTATCATGGTATCAATAAACTGATTACTGGGAATAAACCAATAATTCCAATAATCAATTTTCTCGTGCTTACATGGACTGAATAAACAGATTATTGGAGGATAAACCACTTAAGTTAATGACCCTGGTTACATGACCTTTATTGGATTATTCTATTTACACAGACACTTGAATAACCAGATAATGCCAAAATCCAATCATAACTGGTTTATTTGTGTACAAAAAAACATGGTCTTTAACTTATAATCACAGGATAATCCCTGGGTCTTGGGTACCTCAACACTCACCATTGCCAAGACCTGAAGACCTGAAGAAGCCACCTCAAAACTCAACATACTCACTTTGCCAAAGGACTCCTTCTCCATCATCACCTCCCCAGAATTGGTAAGTGAAGATACTCTAATTAATCCTAATTCCTGAACTCACTATCATTAACATCAGAAGGGGTTGAAGCAATTATGCTCTTCACCAACAGCAAGAACCTCAACCCATTGAACATTTTCTATTCTCTGTATTATTATACTTGCACTCTCCTCTCCTCTCCTCTCCTCTCCTTTCCTCTCCTTTCCCAGGTCAGTTTCGGTCCTGACACTGTCACCATTAATAAAAAAAAACAATACAAAACCTTACACATCTGAGTCTGAGAGTTTCTGCTGTGGTAACTGCCATTGGGTCCTGTATTCAACCAGGCCATTACCTCTCACAAAATATTTTCATTTGGATAAATAACATACACAGCTTCACAAATTAAAAAACACAACAAGAATACATTTAGGAAAACTTAACACAATATTCATCAACAAAAATTCAAAGTGTAACACAAGATATGTAAACAAGAAACACTGAATCTGTTTTGATGAAGCTGGAATCAAAAAAGAGAGTAAGGCTGTGTGTCCAACAAATGCATATTTTTTTTCGCTGTGGGCAACTATTTTCTATTCATTCTCTATGCAGTCCAGCATTTACAACGCTGAGCGCCCTCGGCACTGAAATGCTCTCAGCGGTGGCTGCTTTTTGTCGTGGTGCTCAGAGCTGAAAAAATTTCAACTTTTCAGACTACAGCTGAACTTGTCAATGCCAGACCCTTCTAAGCAGCCAATCAGAATAAGGAAGGGCAGGACATAGGACGATGGTACAGTCTGTACTCAGACTCCTGCTTTCCGTGTCATATTTTGCATCCAGAGCTGCTACCAATGCTAGAATACATTTCCTGTCCATTGTTATTTAGAGACTGCTATTAAAAAATAAGTAGAAAGCCTGACCATAGGAAAAGCGAAAGTGCTGAGCTGAGACAAGCTGTTGCTGGGATACAGGGCACAGACTTTTTTTTTTCCAGAGTGCAGCACACAAATGTTGAATAAAAGATGTTAAGAGCAGTCGGGCGACAAAAAATGCATTTGGTGAACACAGCCTAAACACAGAGTTTTATATGCAATATTCTGTATCAAATCAAATCAAATCAAAATCAAATCAAACTTTATTGTCATATTGCTGTACATACAACTGTAGTGCAGGCAAGATGAAATTGCGTTTCTCTCGGCATCCATATAAATAGAAGCAGCATGATTTAAGACACACTCCCACATAGCTCCACCCCACCCCCACCCCCACCCCCACCCCCCCATCCATTCACACATCCCTGAGACATACTTGGGGAAAAAAAAAACCTAACTAACTATAATATACAAATAATATACAAAATGTTTGTGGGTGCAGTAGTGTGTATGAGAGATTCCGGGTCAACTGTTCAGCATCCTGACAGCTTGTGGAAGGAAGCTGTTGATCAGTCTGGTGGTCCTGCCTCTGATGCTCCGGAATCGTATTGAGATGTTCATAAAACATTTCGGTTTTTAGTGTTTAACTTCACCAATTCTCCTTGCAAATACAGATCTTTTCTACACATGCACAGACCCGAATTTCTCAAACTGATTTTTATTACAGGGATTAAACAAAACAAACAAAAAACTTAATTTGCAACTAAAGAATAGAATAGAATAGAATAGAATAGTATAGAAAAATACTGGACTCATTTGAATTTTACTTTCTGAATTCAAAATATTTTTGACACAAAATAGACCCCATACATATATTTGGGACTTGATTGGCAAAAGCAGCAGACAGCTCTTTACAGTCTCAACCCATCAACAGCAAGCTGTTTGTGCTGTTTGAATTAGTGAATGAGCTGCTGTTTCGGTGCATGTTTTCTGTGGGGCAGGGATTGCAGAACATGTGGGCATAATTGTGCATCAAAATCTAAATATATGCTATTAATAATAAACAAGTTGTGTTTCCCCAGTTTAATAACACTTCAACACTGTCAGCACTACATATTACCATTTTAAACTGGGGCTTTTTTTTTTTTTTTTGTTACTTATTTGTACCCGTAGGTAGATTTGGTTTGGCTTGGGAAGATTTGGGGCCACAGAAAATATTTGAAATAGTTTACAAAAACTCCATCTTTTCCCTTTTAATCCTTCATGCTCTCATTTTTTATTCATTTTGTAATTTCATTTTTCCTTCGCTTCCATCACGTCTCAGCTCTTCTTTCAGGTTAGTGTATTGCTCTGAGTGTGCAGAAGGCCGAGTGTTTGCTCGGGGGTCAAAGTTATCATTTCTGTTGGAACTGGCTTTATGCCTGTGGGACTGAGGGGTTGCTGGTGGTGATGGGCCAGTAAATGTGACTTCACACAAGTGCTGATTTCTGACAGGCATGGGCCATTCGAGGATTCACACTCCAAATGAGGTCCCAGTGCCTCACCCATTCAACTGGCATTCCGACAGCCTCATTTTCACTCTTATTCAGTCCTCAGCTTTCAGTACAAGCTGCCATTGTTGACCAGTCCAATAGGTTTCTCCTTCAGAGTCCCGGAAACATCTTTGATGACTCAATGAAACTATTTTGCATTATCAAACAAGCTAAGCCAAACTCATTATTGTATGTTGTGCACATTATGCGACACATTCAACCTTTTTCTCTGCATTATTTCCAAAGCTCTTATTAATATCTAATATTGATAATGTTTATTTACATATATACAAAATTATAGATGAAAAATTATAGTAAAATATTTTCGAACAATGTGAAGGAGAGTTGTCTAAAACCCTCTTGGGGCTTGAAAAGTAATATTCTCCAGACAGCATATTTCATAAAATAAAATTACCTAAATGGAATAGTAACAAGTTTTGTCAACAGGTTTAAACACAGCAACACAGCTGACAGGCACATGGGTACAACCAATCAAAATACTGTCATGAACAAACCATAACAGACAAAAAACTTTCATTGGACATTTAAGCACTACTAAGACAGAGATAAAAACGATGGTAATTTTATTCAGCTGTATTGGCACGTCATATGAAAAATATTGATTCGCTAAAAGAAGTAACATAAGAAACTTTTTCAACTGCTAAGAGGTCAAGCCTGAACATTTTAAAGGGAGGGTGTTAAATAATTTTTGCTCCTCTATACAATATGTTAAACTGAGACAAGTATGAGAATGTGATGGCATAAGTAGACAAGGACTATGTGTGGGGAAAGCATGAAAATTTTCTCCTTCATCTTCTTCTTTCAGCTGCTCCCTTCAGAGGTCGCCACGGCGGATCATCTGCCTCCATTTCACCCTACCCCTTGCATCATCCACTGTAACACCAACCCTCTCCATGTCCTCCTTCACTATATCAATGAATCTTCTCTGTGGTCTTCCTCTTTTCCTCCTGCCTGGCCGCTCCATTTTCATCATTTGTCCAATATATCCACTATCCATCCTCTGCACATGTCCAAACCATCTCAGCCTTGCCTCTCTCACTTTGGCTACAGTCACACTGTAGGTTTTAATGCTCAATTCCGATTTTTTTGCACAAATGTGACCCATATCTGATTTTTTAATGACAGTCTGAATGGCACATATCTGATTTTTTTTTTCACACCAGACCCAGGCGACTTTCATGTGTGGTCCTAATTCCGATACATATCTGATATTTTCCAAAGCGACCTCAGTCTGAATGGTCGTGCCGCATTTCATCCGACTTTTTCCTCATTGAAGTGAGACAGATGCTACAATCTTGCTTTGGAGGATGCCACAGGCATGGCAGACAGCTGATTTGTGCTCTCTTTTTTAATCAGTCTTCTTCCCTTTTCCCTGCGGGGAGGGGGGGTGTCTGTGGCTGAAACCGTCAGATATTACAGGCGCACAGTAACGGTATTTTTTTTTTTTTTAAAGTAACGGTTTGGTGGCCCAGCACAATGCAGACTGATACTATTCACACTCAGCAGGGCTGGAGGAAACGGAGGACAATTTACATACGGACAGAGAGCCCCAGGGGGCAATCAGAACAATGGACTGTTGTTTATACATCCCAGGATTAGAGAGAGGACATCCGGGTGCCAGTTGGTCATGCTAATAATATGTATTGACTGATATGTATATCACTATTCTAATGTGCCATGCATTCTCTCTGTCTGTATAACATGTATAAAAGATCTTGCGATGCATGCCTCAGCAGGACAGTAGGACACAGAGCTACAAAGTGCATCTCATTATGTTGGAGGAAAAAAAACTTTGCAACCTTCCAGCTCGTCGCATCTCACCTGATCTTTTACCTCCACACTGGTGATCCTAGTTGTGTCATGGTGACGCCGGCATCCTCTTCATCCACACCGGAGCGCGCTCTCCGGAGCGGACCGCGCTGGGACCAACACGCACCATGAACGGCGACACGAGCGAACCGAAGGAAGCAGCCTGAACGGGGAAAATCATTGACGCCGTCTGCGTTGATTTCCACCAAGCTCCCCGACCCTGACTCATTCCCGACAGCGGACCTCCCGCGCACAGAAGCCCCGCACACACACCACAGGATTACGAGGACAGCGCAACTTCCAGCTAGGTGGTCACTGCGCCAAGCGCACGCCACGCACAGGGACAAACCGGCTCCACAGACTGATAAATCGTCCTCCACCGCTGCACATGCCCGAGAAACATGGCTGACCGCCATCCTCAGAGCCTTCAGGGCTCCTCACGCACCTGAAGCAGACACGCAGCCTGCACACAGGACGTTGTATGGGTTTCTCGGCCACGGCGCACAAGGGGAATTTAGCCGATTGCTGTCCCCGATGGCTTTAGGGCTGCTTCCACACCTAAAAGCCAAACCGCCAAGTCCCTCACACAGCTGCAGTTGTTTCACAGCCGCTACGCATCCTCGGGGAACTTGGTCATTTGCCTTCCCCACATCCTTGCTGGACCGAGCCGTGAGAGGAGTCAGAGACTTAATTTTTTCACAGCCACTGCGGATCACCGCCAGGTTGACCGGGAAAGTCCCTCACCATTGCGGATCCACACGCAATTTTTGCGCGGCCCAGACACCTTTGACATCCCAGGCTGACACTCACTTAGTCCCACCCAACCCTCCCACTCCTCCTCCACAGCACTCTTCCCGCACCTCATTCCCTAAAACCGCCCGATCGCCGGTTGGTTGCATTACGCACGACACGCATCGGCTCCGTGCGCCCACGATCCACGGACATTCAACGTGCTGGGACCCGGAGCGTAGCACACTGTCTTTTCCACCCCTCCCCCTCCCCCCCACGGGCTGACATGCCCTCCGACACTCCTCTACAGCAGGACAGTTCTACCGGAGCTGGAGCCCAAACGACCGGGGCAGAGGTGGGGGGTCACAGCCCCTTCTGAGCGTTCTGGGGGGAGCCGTGTGGTGACCCAGCACACTGCAGACTGATACTATTCACACTCAAAAGGGCTGGAGGAAACGGAGGACAATTTACATATGGCCAGAGAGCCCCAGGGGGCAATCAGAACAATGGACTGTTGTGTATACATCCCGGGATTAGGGAGAGGACATCCGGGCGCCAGTTGGTCACATTAATAATATGTATTGACTGATATGTATATCGCTATGCTAATGTGCCATGCATTCTGTCTGTATAACATGTATAAAAGACCTTGCTATACATGCCTCTGTCACGATGGCCCTCACGGACCATCACAAGACGCCTCAGTCACCAGTGAGTTTGCAGTGATGTTTATTTACAGTGCAGGATTAGACAGGCATAGGAATACACACAAGGAATGAGCACGTCTGAGCCGGGGAGCACCCAATGCGCCAGACGAATAACGATGAAGGTTAGTCACACTGAACGTACGTTACAAACAGGACCGTTAGCAGGAATCAACAGAGATTAACAGCGATAACCAGAACATAGCTGAACATAACTGGAACATAACAGAGCATAACAGGAACACAACAGAGACTGCCGCATTGGAGGACATTCAGCACCAGCTTTTATCTCTGGCGGCTTATGACCCCAATGCGGCGCAGCTGCTCGCAATGACAGCAGCGCAGCAGCTGACTTTGACAGCAGGGCGCTCCCCCGGGCGCCTTCACAATAAGAGCCCGAGGAGCTGGAAGGAATCCTCTGCTGCCAAAGCCAGGGAAATATGATATGAAACCCGAGTGTGGACAGAACCGACACTCGGGTTATGACAGTACTTCCCCCTCAAGGCCGAGCTCTGAGCGGCCCGAGTAACACCCAAGCCCCCCACCCCCACCCCTAGGGTGGGTGGATGGGGCGCTGGCAGGAGGGAGAGAGGCAAAAAACAAGACCAACAAGGCAGTAGAGACAGGAAAAAAAAAACATACTCCCTTGAATGTGGATGACAAGAACAGAGACAAAATAGGCAGTACACCTATTGGCAAAAACAAATTGACATAAGGTGGAGGGAAAAGAACCACCAAACCCAGAAACAAAGTAGAGAGCCACAAAAACGCAAATCAATCCCCCCCCCCCGCCCCGCACACCCCAACAGTCCCACAGACAAAATCAGAAACCCGGGGAGGGTGCAGTCCTGACCCGGAGGGATGGGGCAAAAGGTTCGGGGGGTCGTCCGGCATCCAAAGGCCACAGAACAGGGAGGGGAAAAGAGGACAGTTCGGGCGGCCTACCCCAGTCCCATGCTCGGAAGCAGAGATTTTCAGGCGGCCGGAGCAGGTCGCCACACAGGAAGTCAAAAATGTCGGGGGGCCGGCCCAGAGAACCAAACTGGCGAGACAGTCCTTCAGGCGGCCGCCCCGCAACACCAGCCCACCAGAACCGTTGGGAAGAAGCAGCCGGCGGTCCCGCTGAAAAGGGGGGAGATGAGGGGGAACCGGGCGGAGCGTTCGGGACCCCAACGGCCCCAGGTGGAGATGGGTAGTGCTCCTCAGGGAGACGAGGAGGATGACGGTGGTGATGAGGGTGACGAGAGGAATGAGCCTGTCCAGCATCCGGTGGCCGGGGATCTGCAGCTCCCTCACCGAATGCAGGACCTGCTGGTGCAGCACCACGTCGGACCCCGATTGGGCCTCCGGAACCGAACCCATGGTGGACCCCGATTGGGCCTCCGGAACCAAACCCACGGTGGACCCCGATTGGGCCTCCGGAACCAAACCCGTGACGGACCCCGACTGGGTCGGCGTGGCACCAGACTCGACCTCCAACCCCAAAACTGGAACCTCTGGCGCAGCAGGCGAGAGCAGCCCCTCGCCGGCGACCCTGGGAGAAGGCTCCAAAGAGAGAGAAAACCCGGGATCAGGATCACCGGCAGCGCCAGAACCCGGCGAGATAAGCTCAGACGCAGCGGGCGGCTGCACCCAGCTCATCTCCCCTTGAGACAGGCAAAAATGCTCTAAGAGGTGAAGAAGAAAGATAAAACAGAGCACTTGCCTGAGCTCGGGTTCTGACGCCATCCAGGACTGCGAAGATCCGGGCTCAGATGGCAGGAGGTCGTCCTCAGGCTCCCACTCAGCTGCGTCGGGCTCCGCAGCTGGCGTGATGGTGTGCGCAGCTTGTGAGTCCTCCGGCAACGATGTCCACACCGATGGCCCGCATGGCGTGGTGGTAGGAGAACCTCGACCCGCTGGACCAGACCGCTCCTCCGTGGAACCCCGGGGACGCTTTCTCATCGGCGATGGCTCCACGCTGCAGTCCGCTCTCCTCCTCCACCCACGGCGTGGCTGCGGAACCAGAACCAGGCTCTCCAGAACCGCAGGCCCCCTCCTCATCCAGCGACGTTGGCTTGGCGTCGAGGACCGCTCAGCGGAGGGAGACACAGAGGAAGCAGGGTTAATACTTTCATCCACAGCAGGTGGAGGGAGCTCGGGGGGCTGCATACCCCAAACTCCACCCCCAGGAGTCAGACAAGGCAAAACAATATCGAAATGAGAGAAATTATCATGCACTTGCCTTTCTCCTGAGGGTAAGATGGTTCCCGCTGTGGGGGACGTCGTTCCTCCCTTTCCCCGCTGGATGGCGACAGAGGGCCCTCTGGGAAGACGAGGTGAGGCCACTCGAGACGGTTCCGGGATGGGGCTTGCCGAAATGGAGCTCCTGAGACACACAGCAGCCAGGATAGGCGACGAGGAGGAGGGGGCGACAGCCGGGGTCAGTCGGGCATGGAGCGCTGACGAGACAGCAGGCGAGGGCCCGGGAAAAGACGAGGCTGCGGGGATTCCCCTCTGACGAGGCGCGGGAGTGACAGCTGTGTGGGGGGTTGAGCCCTTGCGGCGACCCGGAACAGCATCCAGACGGGGTTTCAGCTGAGGATTCTGCTGAGGAGAGCCCGCGTCGTTACGCCGACGTCGCCGTCGGACCCGAGACGGTGCGTACTCCTGGTTCTTCTCCGGGACGGGGACGGAACAACGACGCAGGGAGCGTGGATGCTTTCTCCCTTGCTTCCTGCTCCTCTCCTCCAGCCCACAAAGCGACTCGCGTTGGGCGGCGAGTTCCTCCCACCTCGCCATCACCCCCGGGTGACCGTCAAGCTCGAGGGGGAGATTGAGCAGAAATTCCTCAGCGTAGTCCAAATGTCTTAGCATGTCGCTGGAAGCGTCCCACAGCGTAGCGGAAAAGATGGTGTTGTCGATATCTTCCAGAGCTTCCGCTAGCTGCCTGCCCAGGCGCCCGCTACAGCTCCTGGATGACGTCATTCTCCCAGCTGCAGACACTTAGACAGGTAGGAACAAACAGTCCACTACTGCAAACTGCACGGTGAATGGCGTCTCGATACAACGCCTCCTCTCCGGGCGTTTGGGCGGCAGTCTACTGTCACGATGGCCCTCACGGACCATCACAAGACGCCTCAGTCACCAGTGAGTTTGCAGTGATGTTTATTTACAGTGCAGGATTAGACAGGCATAGGAATACACACAAGGTATGAGCACGTCTGAGCCGGGGAGCGCCCGATGCGCCAGACGAATAACGATGAAGGTTAGTCACACTGAACGTACCTTAAAAACAGGACCGTTAGCAGGAATCAACAGAGATTAACAGCGATAACCAGAACATAGCTGAACATAACAGGAACATAGCAGAGCATAACAGGAACACAACAGAGACTGCCGCATTGGAGGACATTCAGCACCAGCTTTTATCTCTAGCGGCTAATGACCCCAATGCGGCGCAGCTGCTCACAATGACAGCAGCGCAGCAGTTGACTTTGACAGCAGGGCGCTCCCCCGGGCGCCTTCACAATAAGAGCCCGAGGAGCTGGAAGGAATCCTCTGCTGCCAAAGCCAGGGAAATATGATATGAAACCCGAGTGTGGACAGAATGTGTCCACACTCGGGTCACATAATGTGACACATAATGAGACACATAATGTGTCTCATTATGTTGGAGGAAATAAAACTTTGCAACCTTCCAGCTCGTCACATCTCGCCTGATCCTCTTACCTCCACAACGGCACATTTACTGGATGCTGTAAACAGCACAGTCCACGCCACTGTATTATCTAAATGACTGTGGAGCAGAATGGCCAGATAGGGGCATACAAAAACACAGTCCAGGAGAGGGGAGCGTCTGGCGGCTCCTGTGCAGGACTGGTGTTACGTCGCTGGTACGATCTGTGCTGTTTATTAGGGCGAGCGCCCTATTGTAATCGCAAGGATGATTTATCATTAACATCATCATCATTTTCAAGACAGCTATTTAATCAATCAGTTCTGTTAAAGCAGAGCTGATCACAGAGGTCATCTGGCCTGTAGAAGAATGAAGCTGGTCTCATTTATTTTGTGCATAAACATTTCTGAATGTTTTTTAACATTTATTTTGCTGTGCTGCATCAAGGTGAAGAAGTTCTGCCCCCACCCCCCACAATCGTTTGGGGCTCATATTTGCTTCCGCAAACACAACGACCTGTCTGACGTTACGTTTTCTTCTTCGCATGTGGGTCACTTCATAGCTGGAGACCATTCATACTCCAGTCTGATGGGGGTCGCATTTAAATTGTAATGTGTGAACGCCCACACAAAAAAATCGGATCTCAGCAAAAAATCGGAATTGAGCAATAAGACCTGCAGTGTGACTGTAGCCTTTGTCTCCAAACTGCTCAACCTGAGCTGTCCCTATGATAAACTCATTTTAATCTTGTCCCTCCTAGTCACTCCCAATGAGAATGTTAGCATCTTAAACTCACCTCCAGTGTGTGCCCTAGTGATTCCAGGAGCTGTGTTGTCTGGGGCAATTTTCCTCTGAAAGGGTCTCCAAAGAAAAACTGGTCCTGGGTGAAGGGCCAGACTAAGAACAATCCAACAGACTCTCATGATGATTGAAAAATCAAGGATTTAGTGTACTCCTCCCAGTAGAGGGTTACTGGGGCCCTGCTCTGGATCCATAATCCAGTGGGCTCAAACCCTGCAGGAGGTCCCATAGGGGTCTGGTGCTATGTGGATCGGGTGGCAGTTGAAGGCAGAGACCTTGGGGGTCCAATCCCCGGCTTTGTAAACTGGGTTTTGGGATTTGAAATGGCACCTCTCCAGTAGGGAAGGAGCTTGAGCTGGTACACGAGGTTGAAAGATACCAGCTAGATACCTGAGCGCACAGCTCTGGTTCTAGAACCAGTCTCCCGGAGAGGGGCTGGTGCTTGGCCTACTCTGGAGTTGACCCAGGCTAGAGGTGGTGAGCAGGGGTGAATATTCTTGTATCCCCCTCCCCCCCACCTTGCTGCCTCTACATTGGAGTTTTCCCCGGTGGACGAAAGGGTTGTTTCCCTGCACATTTGGGTTGGGAAATGGGTCCCGACCATCATTTGTGCCTCTGCACCAAATGATGGTTCAGAGTACCCACTCTTTTTGGAGTCTTTGACTGGTGTGCTGGGAAGTGCTCCTCTTTGAGACTCCATTGTCCTCCTGGAGAACTTCAATGTGCACATGGGCAACGACAGTGAAATCTGGAGGGGGGGTTGGTAGGAACGGCCTGCATGATCGGAACCTGAGTGGTGTTCAGTGATTAGACTTCTGTGATAATAACAGTTTGTCCATAATGAAAGTAATGTTCAAGCATAAGAGTGTCCATATGTGCACCTGGCACCAGGACACCTTAGGTCTCAGGTCAGTAATAGATTGTGTTATCATGTCATCAGACCTGTGGCCATACAGTATCTTACAAAAGTGAGTACACCCCTCACATTTTTGTAAATATTTTATTATATCTTTTCAGGGGACAACACTGAAGATATGACACTTTGATACAATGTAGTCAGTGTACAGCTTGTATAACAGTGTAAATTTGGCTGTCCCCTCAAAATAACTCAACACACAGCCATTAATGTCTAAACTGCTGGCAACAAAAATGAGTACACCCCGAAGTGAAAATGTCCAGATTGTGCCCAAAGTATCAATATTTTGTGTGGCCACCATTATTTTCCAGCACTGCCTTAACTCTCATCGGCATGGAGTTCACGAGAGCCTCACAGGTTGCCACTGGAATCCTCTTCCATTCCTCCATGATGACATCACAGAGCTGGTGGATGTTAGAGACCTTGCACTCCTCCAGCTTCCGTTTGAGGATGCCCCACAGATGCTCAATAGGGTTTAGATCTGGAGACATGCTTGGCCAGTCCATCACCTTTACCCTCAGTTTTTTTTAACAAGACAGTGGTTGTCTTGGAGATGTGTTTGGGGTCGTTATCATGTTGGAATACTGCCCTGCGGCCCATTTTCAAAGGGAGGGGATCATACTCTGCTTCAGGATGTCACAGTACATGTTAGCATTCATGGTTCCCTCAAGGAGCTGTAGCTCCCCAGTGCCGGTAGCACTAATGCAGACCCAAACCATGACACTCCTACCACCATGCTTGACTGTAGGCAAGACACACTTGTCTTTGTACTCCTCACCTGGTTGCCGTCACACATGCTTGACACCATCTGAACCAAATAAGTTTATCTTGGTCTCATCAGACCACATTACATGGTTCCAGTAATCCATGTCTTTAGTCTGCTTGTCTTCAGCAAACTGTTTGCAGGCTTTCTTGTGCATCATCTTTAAAAGGGGCTTCCTTCTGGGACGACAGCCATGCAGACCAATTTGATGCAGTGTGTGGGGTATGGTCTGAGCACTGAAAGGCATACCCCCCACCCCTTCAACCTCTGCAGCAATGCTGGCAGCACTCCATCCATCCATCCATTTTCTACCGCTTTTCCGGAGGTCTGGGTCGCGGAGGCAGCAGTTCAAGCAGCTGCCTCATCGATCCATCGATCCCCTCATGGATCGTCACCTTATTGTGGTGGGGGGTTTGCGTGCCCCAGTGATCCCAGGAGCTATGTTGTCCAGGGCAATTTGCCTCTGATAGGGTCATCCAAGACAAACTGGTCCTGGGTGAAGGGCCAGACTACGAACGATCCAACAGACTCTCATGATAAATTCTAGATCAAGGATTCAGTGTACCCCGCCCGGTATGGGGTTACCGGGGCCCCACCCTGGAGCCAGGCCTGGGGGAGGGGCTCGATGGCTAGCGTTTTGTGGCCGGGTTTCCACCCATGGGACCCGGCCAGGCTCAGCCCGAAGGAGTTACATGGGTTCGCCCTCCAGTGGGCTCACCACCTGCAGGAGGGATCATGGGGGTCCGATGCTATGTGGATTAGGTGGCGGTCAAAGTTATAGAGGACGTCTACAGGAAAAGATGTTTGCGCCGGGCACGCAGCATTCTTAGGGACTCCAACCATCCTGCTCATGGACTGTTCCAGCTTCTCCCCTCCAGAAGACGTTTCAGAAGCCTTCGGACTAGAACCAGCAGGTTTAGGAACAGTTTCTTTCCAACAGCTGTCACGTTATTGAACTTAGTTCCCCGCTGACTCTCTTACCATCATCTCTTACCATCCTCACCTGTACATAACTGCATAACTACATAACTACATCTAACTTATTGCACATTATTTGCACATAACAGTACTCTTAACTTTCTGCACTGCTGCATATATTTGCATATATTTGCTTAAATTGCACATACTGTTAATTACCGTATATACTGCACTGCTGTCCTTTGCACTTCTGATTGGATGCTAAACTGTGTTTCGTTACCTTGTATTCATACATGTGTAATGACAATAAAGTTGAATCTAATCTAATCTAATCAAAGGCGGAGACCTTGGCAGGCTGGCAGCACTCATACATCTATTTTCAAAAGACAACCTCTGGACATGATGCTGAGCATGTGCACTCAACTTCTTTGGTTGACCATGGAGAGTCCTGTTCTGAGTGGAACCTGTCCTGTTATACTGCTGTATGGTCTTGGCCACCATGCTGCAGCTCAGTTTCAGGGTGTTGGCAACCTTCTTATAGCCTAGGACATCTTTATGTAGAGCAACAATTCTTTTTTTTTTTCCAGATCCTCAGCAAGTTCTTTGCCATGAGGTGCCATGTTGAACTTCCAGTGACCAGTATGAGAGAATGTGAGAGTGATAACACCAATTTTAACACATCTGCTCCCCATTCACACCTGAGACCTTGTAACACTGATGAGTAGTATGACACTGGGGAGGGAAAATGGCTGATTGGGCACAATGTGGACAATTTCACTTAGGGGGGGTACTCACTTTTGGTGCCAGCGGTTTAGACATTATTGGCTGTGTGTTGAGTTACTTTGAGGGGACAGCAAATTTACATTGATAGAAAAGCAGTACACTGACTACTGTAGATTGTATCAAAGTGTCATATCTTCAGTGTTGTCCCATGAAAAGATATAAAAAAAATTACAAAAATGTGAGGGTTGTACTCATTTTTGTGAGATACTGTATGTCTTGGACACTCGGGTAAAAAGAGGTGCAGAGCTGTCAACTGATCACCACCTGGTGGGGCGTTGGATCCAAAGGCAGGGGAGGATGCCATTCAGACCGGGCAGACCTAAACATACAGTGCGGGTGTGCTGAGGACATCTGGCTGCTGCCCCTGTCTGAGAGTTCTTCAACTCCCATCCCCCACCAAGGGAGTCTGAACACATGGAGTGTGAACAGGCCATGTTCTCCACCCCCATTGTTGAAGCGGCTGACCAGAGCTGTGGCCGCAAGGTCATTGGTTCATCTCGTAGTGGCAACCCCCTAACCAATTGGTGGACACTGTTGCCTAATCCTCCTCAGCTGCGCGCATACCTGCTTTCCTCATCAGCCTGATTACTTTAGCCGTGCTGCCCTCTGGTCTGCAAGGAGTCATCTAACTCCCTGGTCTGGTAAAGACCGCTACACTGCTTCGTCCGGAGTTCCATCTCCTAAGATTCCCTCTCTACTTCATCGTTCTCCTGGGAGTTCCAGCTCCCCAATGCAAGTAAGCCTCCTTCATCCTCATTACCACTCTACGCTCTGCTGTGCACAGGTGGAAATCTGTAGCGGCAGACCTCCTCCTCCTGGCAGCGGACCGAGCACACCCTGCACTTCACCAAGTCCTCCTTTCATTCCCTCTGCAACCGGGGCCGAAGACACTGTCTCTCTAGCCGGAGCCCTCGTGACCAAGCCTGAGCTGCTCTCCAACTCGCTTACAGTAAGACTGAACATAACTGTACCAGAGTGTTGGCACTAACCCCCTTGTCTCTGCTCTTCCATAGGATTGCCAGTCTGTACGGTGCTCTGCTTGCGTGCGTGCGTGCTTCATACACACACGCACACACTCTTACATATGCAGCACAATAAAAGATAATTGAGTTTATTTCTGAGTCTGTGTCTGCTTCCTGAGTCTCGAATCATGTCATTGTTTCCTTTATGCCATGTGTCAACACAACGGAGATAAGCTATGATGAGCTTGCTCCTTCTGTAATTAATAGCATGGTAGGTGAAATCTAATTTAGCTTGGAGAAATCAGATTCTAATTTATATTAAAAAAAATCTTTTAGGAAAGCTAGAACAAGTTATTATTCCGCATTAATAGAACAGAACAAGAATAATCCCAGGTTTCTTTTCAGCACTATAGCCTGGCTGACAAAGACTCTGTCAAACCTAGCATTCCTTTAGAGCTTACTAGTCAGGACTTTATGAACTTCTTCAATAATAACATTTCATCTATCAAAGATAAAATCAGTCAGATTCTTCCCACCGTTAACTTAAGTACAGTAACTACTACTACTTACACAATGGTCCCCTCCGGCATACAACTAGGAACATACCGGTCGCTATGGAGAGTGAGAATATGTATGGGCACATAATCATACCATGTAGGATAACTAAGTAGACGGTTATGCTGTTTCATCCCATCTAGCAACAATGCTCTGCACTGTGTGTGTTTATATATTTACATATTTATTCCATCTAGCTACAATGCTCCGCACTGTGTTTTTATATATCTACATATTATTCCATCTAGCTACATTGCTCCGCACTGTGTGTGTTTATATACTTGCATATTTATTCCACCTAGCTGCAATGCTCCGTACTGTGGGTGTTTATATATTTACATATTTATTCCATCTAGCTACAATGCTCTGCACTGTGTGTTCATATACTCATATATTTATTCCATCCAGCTACAATGCTCTGCACTGTGTGTCTGTGTGTGTGTGTGTATATATTTATTTTATAGTAATATGTACATATGTATATTAGCCGCTCTTGCTTGCTTGTTTTTTTCTTGCCTTCTGATTGTTGCTCTGAGTGTTGCTATCCCTGTGCTGTTGCAATCCTGGAATTTCCCCGTTGTGGGACTAATAAAGGCTTATCTTATCTACTACAACTCCTTCAATTGATATCTGTTTTGATGAGTTTACTCCAATTGACCTTGTAGAGTTAGATAAAATAGTTCCCTCATCCAAGCCTTCAACTTGTCTTTTAGTCCCTATTCAAACCAGGTTATTTAAAGAGGTCTTCCCATTTATTGGGAGCTCTGTTCTTCAAATAATCAATTTTTCACTGACATTAGGCCATGTACCACAGGCTTTTAAAACTACTGTAATTAAACCCTTACTTAAAAAGCTAACACAGGATCCAGGAGTTTTAGCTAACTATAGACAAACCTCTAATCTGCCTTCCATTTCAAAAATTTTAGAGTTGTTGCTGCACAATCATTTGACCACTTGTAAGGAAATTGTTTATTTGAAGAGTTTCATTCTGGGTTTAGAATCCATCATAGTATTGAAACAGCTTAGGTGAAGGTCACTAATCACCTCCTTATCACATCTGATAATGGACTTGTTTCTGTACTTGTCATTTTGGACCTTAGTGCAGCCTTTGATACTATTGATCATAATATTTTACTTGATAGAGTAGAACACCTTGTTGGACTTAGTGGAACTTTGCTGCAGTGGTTTAAATCTTATTAATCTGATAGGTTCTAGTTTGTTCATGTCAATAATGAGTTTTCTTCCAACTCAAAGCTCAGTTACAGAGTTCCACAGGGATCTGTGCTAGGCCCTATTCTTTTAGGTTTATATATGCTTCCTGTCATGTTCAGGTGAGCGCACACCCCCTCCTTCCTGTCAAAGATTCCACAACTCCTCAGGCAATTGGTACACCTGCATGATTGGACACACCTGCCACTCCTTCCTCGCCAGCGCATAAAAGGACCATCAAGTGAAGGCTTCAGCACTGGCTCGTTGGGTAAGTGAACTAACCTTTAATAGTCAGAGGATTTATGCCTTATTCCTCTCCTTTTTCTCCTTCCCATGTTGCTGCCATTGGTGCAGTGCGTCTCCGGGGATCGTTGTGCGCTCACCTGCTCCATCATCCTCACCCTGTCTCAGCTACCTATCTCCACCCAGTCAGACACCACCCAGCTCCTTCCCTTTGCTACTCCCTGCCAGCTTCATCCTGCTGGTTCGTCTATTCCTGCTAGGTCTCTCTGTTGGGCTCTTTGCTCAACTCACGTAAGTGGCAGATTTGTCTTTCCACTTTCCTTCCTCCCTCCTCTTATTAATCAGCTCTCATCTCTCCCCACAGGCTGAGTCTTCCTCTGGCGAGTGACGTTTTCCTTAACAGTGCTCCATATTTTGAAATTAATAAATTGTTTAAGCAGTGCTTCTCTGTGTCATGTGAGTTTTCTCTGGTGTGGCACCCTGCACGTGAGCTGACCATTCTATCAATATGACACTTCCGCTAGGCAACATTATTAGAAAGCACTGCATACATTTTCATTGTTATGCCAAAGACACACAATTATACTTGTCAATGAAGCCAGATGACAGTAATCAATTAGCCAAATTAGAGGCTTATCTTAATGAAATCAAGGGTTTGGATGACTTGAAATTTCTTGCTATTAAATTCAGATAAGATTGACGCCATTCTAGTTGTCATGAGCTCTCCGTGCACCTTTCTAATGTGCACGGCGAGGGGAGAAAGTACAAGAGGATTTAAGTGCAGGGTTACACCAAACACACATTTATTAACACAAAACTTAACATACAGACACAGAACAGTTTGGATCCTCGTTAGTGTCCTCAAGGTAGCCCTACACACACACTGAAGGAAAACAGCGGCAGAACAGCGCACAGACAGTTACTCACAGTGGGGGGGCAGACCGAGTCGTCACAGCGAGAATGCAAGACACACAGACAGTCCTTCATTGACGTGATGGTGGACAGGGAAAACGACCATCCAACGCGTACAATGATCCAGCGGCGTCTGTCCAGCAAAGAGCTCCTTTAGTACAGACGCCGCTGGCGTGACAAATAGGGAACACCCGGGTGAGCGCAGGAAAGTTGATTACCAGGGCCAACAGCTGACTGTCAGAAAGAGGGGGGCGTGGCCGGACAGGCCCAAGCGGCAGCTACAGGCAGGAACAGAAGTGGTGCACGGACAAGAAAACAACAAGAAATCAAAACACAACTCCACATATAAGCCCACTGCCTGAGCCACCAGGATCGATCAGAACCGAGACCACAGGAAACACGGGCTCGGTTCATGACTTTAGTTGGTCCAAAAAACCTTAGAAATCCCTTTCCAAATCAAACTCTTAGTTTGGATGTGGTTACCACAGCACGGTGGTGCAGTGGTTAGCACTATTGCCTTACAGCTAGAAGGTTCCTGGATCAAATCCCCAGGTTGGCAGGGGTTGGAACCTTTCTGTGTGGAGTTTGCATGTTCTCCCTGTGCTGCGTGGGTTTACTCCGGGGGCTCCGGTTTCCTCCCACAATCCAAAGACATGCATGTTAGGTTAATTGGCTGTTCTAAATTGTCCCTAGTTATCTGTTTCCTATAGGCCATTAGAATAGAGGGTTAGTATTAGTGAAAGCGCTTTGAGTGGTCTTTGTGACTAGAAAAGCGCTATATAAGTGCAGGTTAGTTAGTTAGTTAAATTAAATTAATTAAATTAAATTAAATCACTCTTATCGTCATTCAGCCGTACAACCAATCATGTACAGCAGAACGAGATCGTGCTTTACCTATCTACAGTGTAAATCACACACACCCCAAGTGCAGAATCAGAGGGTCGCTGCCATGCAAGGCGCCGCCACAGAGTTCCCGCCTCCATTCCATTTATTGCTGAGCGCCAAGCTGGATGGCAGGAAGTTCCACTTTTATATGGTCTTCGGCATGACCCGGCCAGGATTTGAACCCCTGCCTCCCAGGTGTGGGGCAGATGCTCTACCAACTGAGCCACCACTCCGGTTACTCTTTTACTAAGTTACTCTTTCTCTTTAATAGTTCTGTGAGGAACCTTGGAATTATTGTTGATCAAGATCTGTTCTTTTATTCACATATTAAATGCGTGACGCATGACGTCATCCACTCAGTAACTGGCAGGCTGCAGACAGAACACCTAGATGCTCTTCTCCTCATCTCAGGCGACTTCAACCATGTTTCACTGTCTCCCATTCTACCCACGTTTACCCAGTATGTCACATGCCACACTAGAGACAATAAAACACTGGACTTATTCTACGCAAACACTAAGGAGGCATACACCTCATCACCACTCCCCCCACTCGGGAGATCGGATCACAACTTGGTTCATCCGGTGTACAAACCCCTAGTGCGCAGACAACCTCCGGTCATGCGCACAGTGAAGTTATGGTCTGAGGAGGCAATGGACGCTCTAAAGGACTGTTTTGAAACCACTGCCTGGGAGCAGCTCTGCGATCCACATGGTAAGGACATCGATAGCCTCACTCACACCATCACGGACTACATCAGCTTCTGTGTGGACAACACCGTACCCACCAAGACCATACGGTGTTGCTCGAACAACAAACCCTGGATCAACCCTGAGATAAAAACACTTATGAGAGAGAAGAAGAGGATCTTCAGGTCGGGGAACAGGGAGATGCTGAAGTCCGTACAGAGGGAGCTGAGGAGGAAGATCAGAGAAGGCAAGGACAGCTTCAGGAAGAAGATGGAGGACAAGCTGCAACAGAGTGACATCAGTGGGGTCTGGAGAAACCTTAAAACCATCTCTGGGCTCCAGAATACCTCCCCCCAGACCACGGGGGGGGGGGGGGGGGCAGGGAGTGGGCGAATAATCTGAACCTGTTTTTAAATAGGTTTGACCAACCACCCTCCCCCCTACTGCACAACAACCACTGCTGCCTCTGAAGACATCAAGTCCTGCTGCCCACACCCCACTCCACCATCACTCCTCCACTCTCAACACACAGACCCCCAACCTGACCCTCACTAAGACCCAGGTGAGGACGGAGCTGAGGAAGATCAAGGCGAGGAAGGCGTCGGGACCAGACGGCATCAGCGCAAAGCTCCTCAAGTCCTGTGCAGACCAGCTGTGTGGGATTGTGGAGCACATCTTCAACCTGAGCCTGAAGCTGGGGAGCGTACCACAGTTGTGGAAAACATTTTGTGTGGTACCTGTACCAAAGACTTCTCACCCCAAAGATCTGAACAGCTACAGACCAGTGGCCCTGACGTCCCACATAATGAAGACCCTGGAGAGACTGCTCCTTGCTCACCTCCGCCCCCTGGTGGGACCAGCGATGGATCCACTCCAGTTCGCCTACCAGCATGGCATTGGGGTGGAGGATGCGGTGATCTTCCTCCTTCACCGTTCTCTGTCCCACCTGGAGAAGCCCGGGAATGTGGTTAGGATCATGTCCTTTGACTTCTCCAGTGCTTTCAACACCATCCAACCGATGATCCTGAAGGACAAGCTGCTGTGCGCAGGGGTGGACCAGCACCTGTCATCATGGATCCTGGACTACCTCACAAACCGGCCACAGTTTGTGAGAACCTGGGACTGTGTGTCCGACACGATCATCGGTAGCACGGGGGTCCCCTAGGGAACGGTTTTGGCTCCCTTCCTGTTCACCCTTTATACTGCGGACTTCTCACACAACACAACACACTGCCATCGACAGAAGTTCTCTGATGACTCTGCGATCGTTGGCCTCATCTCCAACGGAGATGAAACTGAGTACAGAGGGCTTATCCAGGACTTTGTGGACTGGTGCCATCGGAACTGCCTCCAGATCAATGCGAGGAAAACTAAGGAGCTGGTGGTGGACTGTCGCAGGCAAGAACAACCCCTCACAGCACCAGTAAATATACAGGGAACTGACATTGAGATGGTGACATCCTACAAGTACCTGGGTGTTCATCTAAACAATAAACTAGACTGGTCACACAATACTGACACACTCTACAAGAAGGGACAGCGCAGGCTGTTCCTACTGAGGAGACTCAGGTCTTTTGGTGTACAAGGGGCGCTGCTGAAGTCATTCTACGACACGGTGGTGGCATCAGCCATCACTTTTGGAGTGGTCTGCTGGGGCAGTGGCGTTACAGCAGCCGATAGAAAGAGACTGAACAAACTGATCAAGAAAGCTAGCTCTGTCCTGGGGCAGCGCCTTGACCCAGTGGAGGAGATGGGAGAGAGAAGGACGGTGGCTAAACTGTCATCTCTGCTGGAGTCTGAGTTCCACCCTATGCAGGACATACTGAATGCACTGAGGAGCTCATTTAGCAGCAGACTACATCATCCTAGGTGCACAACCGAGAGGTTTCGCAGGTCCTTCCTACCTACGGCTGTCAGACTGTACAACCTAAGCAAGGCTGCTCACAGAGATAGCAAAAAGACGTGACAACCTAATAGTATTGAATGCAAAAGATGCAATAGACTTATACAATGGTCCCCTCCAGGATACAACTAGGAAAATACCAGTCACTACGGAGGGTGACAATATGTATGGGTACATAATCATACCATGTAGGATAACTAAGTAGACGGTTATGCTGTTTCATTCCATCTAGCTACAGTGCTCTGCACTGTGTGTGTTTATATATTTACATATTTATTCCATCTAGGGACAATGCTCCACACTGTGTTTTTTTATATATTTACATATTTATTCCATCTAGCTACAATGCTCCGCACTGTGTGTGTTTATATATTTATATATTTATTCCATCTAGCTACAATGCTCCGCACTGTGTGTCTATATATTTATATAATTATATGCACATATGTATACTCGCTGCTCTTGTTTTTTCTTGTCTTCTGATTGTTGCTCTGAGTGTTGCTATCCCTGTGCTGTTGCAATCCTGGAATTTCCCCATTGTGGGACTAATAAAGGCTTATCTTATCTTATCTTAAACTTGTTTCTAAGACTGCCTTCTGTCATTTGCATAATATTGCCAAGATTAGGAGCATCTTGACTCAGTGATGCTGAAAAACTAGTCCACGTTTTTGTTAGTTCTAGATTAGATTATTGTAACTCTTTATTGTCAGGCTGTCCTAAAACATTTTTAAAAAATCTTCTTTAAAAAAATCTTCAACTGATCCAAAATGCTGCAGCAAGAGTTTTAACAGGTACTAGAAAGAGAGATCACATCTCTCCGGTTCTGGCCTCCCTTCAATGGCTTCCCATAGAATTTAGAATTAAGTTTAAAATCCTTCTTTTCACTTACAAAGCTCTAAATAATCAGGCCCCTTTTTATTTAAAAGATCTGATACTACCCTATCATCCTAACAGAGCACTACGCTCCCAAAATGCAGGATTACTTGTAATACCTAGAATCTCCAAAAGTACAATGGGAGGCAGAGCCTTCAGTTATCAAGCTCCTCTCCTGTGGAACCAGCTGCCAATCTGGATCCGGGAGTCAGACTTGAGCTCTCTTTTTAAAAATAGGGTTAAAACCTTCCTTTTTGATATAGCCTATAATTAGGGTGGGATCAGGCGCCCCTGAATCCTCCCTTTGTTATGCTGCTAATAGGTTTAGACAGCTGGGGGACCTCCAACAATGCACTGAGCTTCACTCCTTTCTTTTCTTGCTGGTCATTAACATCTGTTTGTTCTCTCACGTAGATTGAGTCCCCGTTGTGCTGTTTGCTCTCTACATGTCTGTTCTTTTCTTCTTCTTCTGTATCCCCTCACCCCCCAGCCAGTCACAGCAGATGACTGTCCCTCCCTGAGCCTGGTTCTGCTGGAGTTTTCTTCCTTCTAAAAGGAAGTTTTTCCCTTCCACGTTGCCAAGTGCTTGCTCACATGGGATTGACTGATTGCTGGGGTCTTTCTGCAATTGCGGGGGTTTCCCCTACAGCTGGAAGTGCTATGAGATGACTGTTGTTGTGAAATGGCACTATGTAAATAAAGTTGAACTGAACTGAATCTCTGCTGTTTGCAGATGATGTTGTCCTGTTGCCTTCATCGAGCAATGACCTACAGGTTTTGCTGGGACAGTTTGGTACTTATTATGAAGTGGCTGAGATGAGAATCAGCACCTCCAAATCCATGTCCATGTCCTCAGCTGGAAAAGGGTGGATGTTTCTCTCTGGGTCGGGGACAAGCTCCTGCCCCATGTAGAGAAGTTTAAATGAAACTTGTACCGGTCATTTTAACAACATTAATCCTGCTTTAGGTATTACTTACTCAAAATTCAAAGGCTTTATTATCATGTGGACAGTTAAGAAATGCAATTTTTCCTGAGCAATGAAGTTCTTACTCTGCTCTCCGAACGAATGCCAAGGTAATACTGCAGATACATGCCAAGGTCATAGACACTTATAAACCAAAAATGTGTTTATTAAGTTAAAATAACCCCCTAGGGTCAGTATGCTGATTAATTTTATCCCATGAAAACCGCTTGGTCACAACCAATGGGGAACAGCTATCGCTGGCCGGAAGTGATGTACCATCGTTTTCGGCTTACCGTGGAAGAGTAACGTGTTTACCGTGGACAAGTAAACACGTTCAGCAGATGCTCAGTGGGTCGAGATCCAAGTTGAAAACAGCGCAAAATCTGCACGGATATATACTGCACAAACCGTCCTTGGAAATGGCCTTTATTGACAGCATGATCCTCAGGTACCTCCGGGGACCGGCAGCTGAAGGGGACCTGTCGAACAGGCAAGTTCCCAGTCAAGTAACTTCAGAACTCAATGAATAAATCTTGATATATTAGAATTATATTTCATTAAATTATATGCAGGTAGATTTGCTTGTACATGGTTGTAAAAAATTACATAAAGTTCTGACATTAAAACTTTCTTGATTGCTATACTGCAGCCCACTCAGTTGCACAAAGCAACAACTGTGCGTCACTACTATGCTGAAACTGACCATGGAAGGGGCAAAATTTTGCTGACTATAACTGACTGAGAGAGCAGTGACTTGAAACTCATGCATATTTGAGAAGGAATCATGACCAGAATTACTGGACAGAACCGTAGTATCATATTTGATCGTTTGAAATAGGTTTTGATTAAAATTCACTACAGGTACCCTTGAAGTATCTTGGGGTCTTATTCACAAGTGAGGGGAGAATGGAGCATGAGACTGACAGATGGATTGGAGCAGCTTCTGCAGTGATGCTGATGTTGTACCATTCTGTTGTGGTAAAGAGGGAGATGAGCACATGGTGGGTTTTTTTTCTGTTATTTTAATGGAGAGAGTTGGAACAGTCATAATATAATCGCCCGTCATTTTATTATGCCTCAGTGCAAAGGCAACATCGGAATATGGTAATCATTCGATGTGTCTCTGTATGTATCTGTCTGTCTGTTACCAGTTTTTCAGCTCACCCGCTCAAAATCAAGTGGAACTAAAGGCTTGTATCATTGAATCACCATGTTTTCTCGGCTTTTAATTTGCCAGAATTTCCATATAAGGCTTTATTTTCAAAATAAACACAACTTTAACTCACCTTTACCATCAATGCAGCTGAAAACAAAAGGTATTGTAATCTCTATGCTGGGCCATTAGAGGTGGTGGCGTGACTTTTTTACAGCCCCCATGCTACCAAGCCACTGGCACCAAGGCATCAGCACCTTGGTGCTTTCATTTATATGATTACACACTAAATGGTTCTTTTTTTAATTCCATCCAACCTCTCATTTTAATTGTGGACTTACCATTGGAGTCTGTAGATTAGGATTTAATGTATGATATTTTAGGGGAATGAATGGATGAACAGGGAGCATGTGTGCATTCTGACGCTGATGCAGTGCACGGGGGGAGATGTGTCAGTCTGAAGATTTTCATTCCATCCACATTTTTCCTTCCATCATGGACTTATTAAGCATTTATGTGTTTATTTTTAGGGGAATAAATGAATGAAGGAGGAGTGAAAAGGGTTTTTACTTTTCACTGTAACTCCCCAGAGAGACAGGAGGTGTGTCCAAATCTGCCTCAGCTGCACACCCCTGGGTTTACAGCCAGGCCAAGGCCGCCCGCACCACACCTATGGTTGTGGTTCTCCCCCATCAAGTGCCCTTCACTCTCACCTGGGAGTACCTGGGAGGGACCACTGACAGGGGGCTTGCTTTGTGGCAAACTGTTCTTTGAAAACATTTTGTCCACTAATCTGTCATGTTTTGAGTCATCATATTGCATCATCATATCTCATGTCTGTTTGTGCATGTGCATTCCTTCTTCTTCTTCTTCTTCTTGTTTTGGCTGCTCCCTTTAGGGGTCACCACAGTGAATCATCTGCCTCCTTCTCACCCTATCCTTTGCATCTTCCTCTGAAACACCAACCCTCTCCATGTCCTTCTTCACTACATCCATGAATCTTCTCTGTGGTCTTTTTTCTTTTACTCCTACCAGGCAGCTTCATCTTTAACATCCTTTGTCCAGTATATCCATTGTCCCTCCTCTGCACATGTCCAAACCTTCTCAGCCTTGCCTCTCTTACTTTGTCTCCAAACCACTTAGCCTGAGCTGTCCCTCTCATATATTCATTCCTAATATTGTCCCTCCTAGTCACTCCCATTGAAAATCTTAACATGTTCAACTTTGCCACCTCCAGCTCCATTTTCTGTCTTTTTGTCAGTGCCACTGTCTCCAAACCATACATAATCACAGGTCCCACTACCATGCTGTAAATCTTTCCTTTCACTCTTGCTGCTACACTTCTGTCACAAATTACCCCTGACACTCATCTCCACCCACACCATCTTGCCTGCACTTTCTTCATCACCTGTCTTGAGCATTTTCCATTGATTTGGATGGTTGACCCCAGGTATTTAAATTCATCTACTTTCACAACCTCTACTCCTTCCATCTTCACTGTTACACCTGCCTCCCTCTCATTCCCACTCATGCATTCTGTCTTGCTTCTACTGACTTTAATTCCTCTTCTCTCCAGAGCATACCTCCACCTCTCCAGGTTCTCTTCCACCTGCTCTCTACTCTCACTACAGATCACAATGTTGTCTGAAAACATCATGGTCCATGGAGAGTCCTGCCTGACCTTGTTTGTCAGCCTGTCCATCACCATGGCAAACAAGAAGGGGCTCAGAGCCAATCCTTGATGTAACCCCACCCCCACTCCAATTCTTATGTCACGCCAACAGCATACCTCACCACTGTCTCACTGTCCTCATACATGTCCTGCACCCCCCTTGCATACTTCTCTGCCACTCCTGACTGTCTCATACAGTACCACACTTCCTCTCTTGGTACCCATTCATATGCTTTCTGTAGATCAACAAAGACACAGTACAACCCCTTCTGACCTTCTCTATTCTTCTCCATCAGCACTCTTGGAGCAAACATTGCATCTGTAGTACTCTTTCTTGTCATGAAACCACACTGCTGCTCATTGATTTTCACCTCTCTTCTTAGCCTGGCTTCAACAACCCTTTCCCATAGTGTGGCTGATCAACTTTATGCCTCTGTAGTTATTACAGCTCTGAGCATCACCTTTGTTCTTGCAAATTAGTACCAAAACACTTCTTCTCCACTCCTCAGTCATCCTCTTACTCTCCAAGATTGAGTTAAGCAATCTGGATAAAAAGTCCACCTCCATCTCTCCTAAACATCTCCACACCTCCACTGGTATGTCATCTGGACCAACCGCCTTTCCATTCTTCAAAGCTGCCCTCATTTCTGTCTTGCTGTCCTCGGGACTTCCTTGTTCACCATTGTCCTTCATCCATCCTCCTCTATCTCTCATTTTCTTTATTCATCAGCTCTTCAAAGTTACCCCTTCCATCTTCTCAACACATTCTCATCATTTCTTAGTACATTACCATTTCTGTCCTTAATCAGTCTAACCTGCTGCACATCTTTTCCAGCTCGATCTCTCTGTCTAGCCAATCAATACCAGTCCTTTTCTCCTTCCTTGGTGTTTAGCCTCTCATACAACTCACTATATGCCTTAGCCTTTGTCACCTCTCTTTGCCATGTGCTTAGATTCCAAATACTCCTGTCTACTTTCTTCATCTCCCTGACTATCTCACATTTTCTTTGCTCACCTCTTCCTTTGAATACTTTCCTGTACCTCCTCATTCCACCACCAATTCTCATTGTCTTCCTTCCTCTGTCCACTGGATACACCACATACCTTTCTATCCATTTCTCTCAACACTTTTACTGTACATTCTCAGTCATCTGGTAATTCTTCCCTACCACCCAGAGCCTGTATCAACACCTTCCTGACCTCTGTGTGACCGTCTTCCTTCTGTAACTTCCCCCACTTAATATTTGGCTTTGCCTTCACTCTCTTCCTCTTCTTGCTTTCCAAAATCATCGTACAAACTACCGTCCACTGCTGTCTAGCTACACTCTCCCCTGCCACCACCTTACAGTCTCCTATCTCTTTCAGATTTCTTCTTCTGCATAAGATGTAGTCCACCTGTATGCACCTTTCTACACTCTTGTAAGTCACCCTCCGTTCCTCTCTCTTCTTAAAGTATGTGTTCACCACAGCCATTTCCATCCTTTTAGCAAAATCCACAACCATCTGTCCTTCCACCTTTCTCTCCTTAAGACCGTACCTACCCAGAACCTCCTCATCACCTGTGCATGTGCGTCCCAATTAATGAAAAACACACTGTGTAGGTGTTTTCTGTTAAATGGGGACAGTTAAATATGAACTATTTGAAGTTACAACAGGGCATTTCACGACAGAGGGAAAAAAAATGTCACATGGATTTATGATTCAGTTCTCAGATTGAAGTTTGACCAGTCAGTCATACCAGGAAAACAGCTGTCACCATCACCCAGGTATGTGCACAAACCTGATATTCATTATCTAATGATGACAGTTTTTACAATTTTAATCTCATTCACTGTCATTCTTTTAAAATAATGATTCAAAATAAAAATATCCTGACAGTTGTTTTAAATTAAATCTACAATTTTGCATTCACCAGAGCAGATTAGTAATGAGCGGTTCCTCTTTCTTGGTTTAAAAAAGAAGCTCTGGTGAACTATAATAGTTTTGTTTTTTTTTTGTAAGATTAAGTTGACAATAATATAACTGAAGGAAATTCTGTTAGCCTCATGGACAAAGAGAAAGACTGGCATGATCTTTGAATTATAGCCAACAGTTCTCATCCATGGGCAAGCAAGTCTGCCGAGTTAAAAAGCTCCTTGCTTTTATTAAATGAATTTTCACTTTGTGAATGAGCCCGCACTGTCCTCAGCGCAAAGCGGAATTGTCCCACTTAAGCCTCTTTCATGTTGGCATCACATCTTTGATCTCCTGCCCCGGTTTATTAAAGGAAATGAGAGCAAAGGCACCAATTGATTTATTTCACATTATGCCCCAAACACACCTCTGAATAACTAAGAGTGTTAGGACAACCATTTTTGACTTTGTGTCTGGAAAATTCATTTCTGCATTGTTGTGATAAGTAAATGAACTTGGAAATGCCCATAAATGCGTTCTGACAACTGACAAGCGTCGTAATACAACACTATGTCTCCCATTTGGCTTGGCAACACCTTGGTATCCTCTCTGATGAGCTGAACCAGGTGGCTGGGGAGAGGGAAGTCTGGGCTTCTCTGCTTGAACTCCTGCCTCCGTGACCCAGACCTCCGGAAAAGCGGTAGAAAATCGATGGCTGGATGGATGGATGGATTGAAATCAACTTGTAATTGATAAAAAAAAAATCTCTTAGGAAAGCTAGAACAACATATTACTCTGCATTAATAGAAGAGAACAAGAAAAATCCCAGGTTTTTCAGCACTGCAGTCCAGGCTGAAAAAGAGTCAGGACTCTGTCAAATCTAACATTCCTTTAGAGCTTACTTGTCACGGACTGGGCTGGACCTGCCAGCCCAGCTCCTTGGCACGGTGGCTGTTATGCCCTCAGGAGGGCGTTTTTCCCCTTACCTGTCTCTAGGCTCCTCCTGGGAGGCTCTGTTCACCAGTGACAGCTCAGCCACGCCCCTCTCTCCTGTCAGTCCGTACCAGCTGTCTTCCTTTGGTTATTTTCTCCACTTTGTTTGTGCACACACACACACTTATATCTTCACCTGCATTCTCACTCTCGTTTACTCCTTGCATACACACACGCACACCCTCATTCATTTCCACCTACATGCTCACATCTTCACACACGTGTTTCCACTCACGCTCTTCCACACTCTCTCTCTCCTCTCTTCACACCGGCATAAACTCTGCTCGTTAGTGTTGCAGTATATAAGATCTCAGTTCGCCTTTGTGCATTGTCGGGTGATTGAGGTAAATTTCGGAGTAGCTTTCATCTGTCTAGTTCTGCTTCATTTTCTCCAGCCTGTGGCCTTCACGGATTTACTTGGACAGCTCCAGCTTTGTGAGTACAAACTGTTTCGCCCCTGCTGTCAATTTTTCCAGATGGTTGTTTTTCGTGCCTTCGTTCCTCTGTTGCAGTTCTGTTTGCCTTGGAACGCTTTTTCCCCATGTTTGACTCACTTGTCCTGTTGAGCATCCTAGAGACTTCCCTGTACTCCCTTGGCTCACTGTGTTAGTTTATTTGGACTATTGTATTTTGTTCTGCAATAAAGCACACACAACGTATTCCTGCGAGTGGGTTTCATTCCTTCTGCCTTTCACAGGCAGAAAACTCATGACAGAATCACCCGACCAGTAGAAACCCAGCGGAAGCGTTGTGAGTCTGTTTTTCTTTTTTCACCCTTTTGTGTTTTTCGTCCAGCCACTCTCTCAGCATGAACTTCGCTGTTTTTGGACTCAACCCGGAGGAGTGTGCGGCTGCCGAGCGTGCGGTGAGTTTTGCTTCTTTGGCTCGTGCTATCCACTCCCTGGAGGAAAATTTTTATTTGCTGGACATAGCTGTCGGGGTGATGCAGACGTGCCCCAGCCTTTGGAAGTATCCGGGGTTGGTGCCGCTGCTCACCCAGATCTGCAAGACTTGACAGCACTGTGAGGAAGCATTACGAGGGTCCTCCGCAGCACCATCCAGGCAGCCAAAGAAGCACTCCCGGAGGCCGAATGCCCAGCATACGCTTCCCAGACCGGTGCCCTCTTCTCCTCATCTGACTCATCGTCCTACTCCCGGGGAGACGGAGCAAGACACCGAGACAGCGGCTGACGTCATCACCAGCCAGGAATTCGGGCAAGTGTTACTACAATCACTCGCTCTTTCGCCTGATGTAGTATGCCAGATTCCTGTGGAGGAGCTCCAGGTTTTGCCTTCCACTGGGGCTCCCCCGTCAGCTGCTGTCACCACTCCTCTGCCCTTTGTCTCTGTTTCCCCTGAATCCTCGCTGGTTCCGAGAGGGATTAGCCAGACACCAGAGGAGCCAAGGGAGAGAGAGGAGCCTAAGCCATGGCGTAAGAACCGCCCCTCCTCGAGACGTCGGAAGAAACCCTCCTCTGTATCGACAGCCACGGATTTGACATCACCCTCAGCTAATCCTGTGGCAGAGCCAATCTCCGTGCCAGCTGTTCCACCAGCTTGTGCCCTCTCAGCCCTGACCGCAACCCACACTGCCAGAATGTCTTCCCTCGCCACCATGAGATCAGCCGGGGGCTCCCCACACTGTCCCATGCCTGCGCCACCGGAACCGGGTCCTCCTCGGTTCTCTGAGGGGCCCGTTACTGTCGTCGACACAGGGGAGGATGGTAGCTCGCCATCGGCAGCAGTTCCCTCCAAGACCCGGGAGATCAGACAAGTGTGTTTACATTCAATCTCCATGAACAATGATGATGTCTGTCTCCCAGGGAAGAGCCTCAGGTTGGGCAGTCACCTGAGCGCTCTCCCCCTGCTGCCATTGTCCAAGACTTACTGATCCCCTCCATGTCTCCTCCCTATTTTTCCAAGTGCTCGCCGGAGTCAAGCCTCCGGATCGTGGAGGAGCTTGTGGCCTTGGGTGATCAAGAACCAGGGTCAACACATCAAGCCTGAGAAGCAGCCTGCGTGGGGGGATTCCCCTGGGGGCTTCAGGACTGCCACCACCACCATCATGACTGCTGCGAAGGCTGCCGCAGCAGGGTCTCCACCTGAGCTGGACCACCCAGAGGCTGGGCCCGAGTCAGCGGTACCATGTTTGTTGGGGTCTTGGACAGCGGTGGAGCTCGAGCTCAGGCAAGTGCTCTATTTTGTATTCCTCTTATCAGTATTTGAGCGTCCTTGCCTGGCTCTTGGTGAGGAGAGCCGGGTGCAGCCGCCAGCTGCACCTGAGCTCACTTCGCCGGGTTCAGCCGCTGCCAGCGACCCTGACCCTTTATCTCTCTTTCCTATCTCCAAGCCTGCGTCTAGGGTCGCCGGAAGGGATCTGCTGCCGCCAGATTCCACCGCAGGTGCAGCAGAGGTCCAGCGGGGTCCACCGTGGGTGCAATGTTGGCCCAGACTGGGACCGCCGTGGGTGCAGCTATGTCCCAGCTCGGGGCCACAGGGGACGGAGTGGGTTCTCCCTCATCGCTGTCCATTGACAGCGCTCCCCTTCCCTGGTCTCCTCTTCCTACTTTGGGTCTTCCCGTGGGCAGGCTGCCTCCCGGGCCTTCTCTCCAGAGCTGGTGGCTCTCGGACTCAGGCCATCTGCCTGGTGAACTGTGCCGTGGATGTCGGTGACCCAGTTTCCCTAGCCGGCCACCTGGGCACCCCGCCTGGTTCCGGACGTGGTTGGGCCACCTGACCGGCCTCCTTTCATCTCCTCTGGAGCCTGGGACTTTGGTCGGCCACCTGAACTCTGGGACTCTGGGGGTTTTGGGGGAGTATTGTTCTGGGTGTTGGGATGTATGTACTCTCTTTGCCTGTTCTATCTTGTTGTGTATTTGTTGCCTGTTCCCACCTGACATAGTTCCCCCCACCTCCTGCCCTGGTTAGTTGTTATAGTCTCCTGGGTGGGGGGGGGGGGTGTCTCCTTGTGGTGTTATGTTTTCTTTTCTGATGGTACGCTGGGGTGTCTGGTCAGAATCAGAATCAGAATCAGAAAAGATTTATTGCCAAGTACATTCACAAGTAAATAACTGCTAAATATATGCAGTAATCATGTGTTTTTAGATGGTTTTAGTTCAGACACAGAGCTGGCTAATGCTCTTAATTGTTTTTATGGTCGTTTTGACTCCTTTGATTTTAGCACAGAAATCCAAGATTTGAAACAGAAACTCAAAGACAATCAGCACTTTAATATTGAGATGCAGGATGTTAAAAGGGAGTTCTGCGCTGTAAAAGTGAACAAAAGTCAGGGCCCTGATAATATATGAGGGCGCCTGGTAAAGTCCTGTGCACATGAACTGAGTCCTATATTTCATTACATTTTCAATAAGTCCTTACAGACACAACATGTGCCTAAGATCTGGAAAGATGCCGTGGTTGTTCCCGTTCCAAAATCCAGCTGTCCTAAAATGGTAAATGACTTCAGACCAGTTGCTTTGACTTCAATTTTAATGAAAATTTTTGAAAAACTGGTCAGATGTGAGGTCCTAAGGCAGACTGAACACGCATTGGATCCTCTGCAGTTTGCCTATAGGCCTCACAGAGGAGTGGAGGATGCCACTGTCACTCTGTTTAACATGCTTTTTAAACATCTGGATTTTAATGGGACACACGCCAGGCTTTTATTTGTGGACTTTTCTTCTGCTTTCAATACAATCCAACCTCATATTTTAGTTGAAAGGCTCCTGCAACAATTTGATTTGAGCAATAATCTGGTGGGTTGGATTCTGGATTTCTTAACCAACAGGACGCAGAGAGTAAGGGTCAATGGCACATTGTCTGACCTAAAGTGCTCTTCTACTGGCTCTCCTCAGGGGTGTGTGTTGTCACCACTACTCTTCATCCTGTACACAAACATGTGTCGGAGCAGACATGACAACAGACACATTATAACGTATGTTGATGACTCAGTCATTGTCAGTCTCCTCCAGGATGGTGAGAGTGGCCACGGCCCAGTAGTTGATGACTTTGTTCACTGGTGTGAGGATTCCTACCTGCAGCTGAATACAACAAAAACGAAAGGTATGATTATTGACTTTAGGAGGAAAACTCCCAGGCACAAAGTCACCATACTAAACGGCCAGACCACCGAATGTTTACAATCGTACAAATATCTTGGGACGATTATTGATAGTAAATTAAACTTTGAAGTGAACTGTGAAAGGGTGTGCAAAAAGGGTCAGCAAAATTTGCATTGTTTGAGGAAACTTGCACGCTTCCAAATTGACCGAACCATAATGACAATGTTTTATCGGGCTTTTGTTGAATCTGTTTTATCCTTTTCTTTAATGTCATGGTTTGGTCAGATAAAACTGAAACAGAGGAAATCCTTGGATCAGGTAGTTAGATGGTCCAGTCGTTTGCTTGGTGAGTCACAGCTGAGCCTGACATCCCTGTACACCAGACAAGTACAGAGGATGGCCGACTCGATTTTAAATGATAACTCCCACCCTTTGCACTGCAACTTTCAGCTTCTTCCCTCCAGACGGAGGTTTGCTGTCCCAAAAAGGAAAACCCAGCGCTACAAAAACAGCTTTGTCCCTGCTGCTGTCAAAGAGTTGAACAAGCTATAAAATTATATCGTACATATTTTATATTTACCTATTTTGTAAGATGTGTGCCTGTGTTTGTGTCTATGTTGAATGTAATTCAATTCAATTCAATTCAATTCAATTCAATTTTCATTTCAATTCAACTTTATTTATATAGCGCCATTTCACAACAACAGTCATCTCATAGCACTATCAACTGTAGGGAGGACCCCCACAGTTGCAGAAAGACCCCAGCAATCAGGCGATCCCCTGTGAGCAAGCACTTGGCGACGGTGGAGAGGAAAAACTCCCTTTTAACAGGAAGAAACCTCCAGCAGAACCAGGCTCAGGGAGGGGCAGTCATCTGCTGCAACTGGCTGGGGGGTGAGGGGACAGAGAAGAAGAAAAGAACAGACATGTAGAGAGCAAACAGCACGATGGGGACTCAATCTATGGGAGAGAACAAACAAATGTTAATGACCGGCAAAAAAAAAAATATTTCATAGAGAGTGAGGAAAGGAGTGAGGCCCAGTGCATTACTGGAGGTCCCCCGGCTGACTAAACCTATTAGCAGCATAACTAAGGGAGGGTTCAGAAACACATGATCCCTCCCTAATTGTAGGCTATATCAAAAAGGTAGGTTTTAGCCCTATTCTTAAAAACAGAGATCGAGTCTGACTCCCGAATCCAGATTGGCAGCTGATTCCACAGGAGAGGAGCTTGATAACTGAAGGCTCTGCCTCCCATTGTACTTTTGGAGATTCTAGGTATTACAAGTAAACCTGCATTTTGGGAGCGTAGTGCTCTGTTAGGATGATACGGTAGTATCAGATCTTTTAAATAAAAAGGAGCCTGATTGTTTAGAGCTTTGTAAGTAAGAAGAAGGATTTTAAACTTAATTCTAAACTCTATGGGAAGCCAATGAAGGGAGGCCAGAACCGGAGAGATATGATCTCTCTTTCTAGTACCTGTTAAAACTCTTGCTGCAGCATTTTGGATCAGCTGAAGACTTTTTAAAGATGTTTTAGGACAGCCTGAAAATAAAGAATTACAATAATCTAATCTCGAGCTAACAAAAGCGTGGATCAGCTTCTCAGCATCACTCTGAGACAAGATGCTCCTAATCTTGGCAATATTACGCAAATGATAGAAGGCAGTCTTAGAAACAAATTTAATATGTGAATTGAAGGACAAATCCTGATCAAAAATAACTCCAAGGTTCCTCACAGAGCTATTAAGAGAAAGAGTAACTGCATCCAAACTGAAAGTTTGATTTGGAAAGGAATTTCTAAGGTTTTTTGGACCAACAAGAATGACTTCAGTCTTATCTGAATTTAATAGCAGGAAATTACAAGTCATCCAAACTTTGATTTCCTCAAGACAGGCTTCTAACTTGGCTAATTGATTAGTATCATCTGGCTTCATTGACAGGTATAATTGTGTGTCATCTGCATAACAGTGAAAATGTATACAGTGCTTTCTAATAATGTTGCCTAACGGAAGCATATATAAACTAAAAAGAGTAGGGCCAAGCACAGATCCCTGTGGAACTCCATGACTAAGCTTTGAGCTGAGAGAAAACTCATCATTTACATGAACAAACTGGAACCTATCAGATAAATAAGATCTAAACCACTGCAACGAAGTTCCATTAAGTCCAACATAGTGTTCTAATCTATCAAGTAGAATATTATGATCAATAGTATCAAAAGCTGCACTAAGATCTAAAAGGACAAGTACAGAAACTAGTCCATTATCAGATGCAATGAGGAGGTCGTTAGTGACCTTCGCTAAGGCTGTTTCAGTGCTATGATGGATTCTAAACCCAGATTGAAACTCCTCAAATAAACCATTTCCCTGCAGGTGGTCAAATAATTGCGTAGCAACAACTCTTTCTAAGATTTTTGAAATGAAAGGGAGATTAGAGATTGGTCTATAGTTAGCTAAAGCTCCTGGATCTAGCGTTGGCTTTTTGAGTAAGGGTTTAATTACAGCCATTTTAAAAGCCTGCGGTACATGGCCTAAAGTTAATGAAGAATTGATTATATGATGAATAAAGCTACCGATAAGTGGGAAGACTTCTTTAAATAACCTGGTAGGAATAGGGTCTAAAAGACAAGTTGAAGGTTTGGATGAGGAAACTATTTTGTCTAACTCACAAAGGTCGATTGGAGTAAACTCATCAAGACAGATATCAATAGAAGGAGTTGTAGTAATTACAGTATTTAAGTTAACTGTGGGAAGAATCTGATTGATTTTATCTCTGATGGATGAAATTTTATTATTGAAAAAGTTCATAAAGTCCTGACTAGTAAGCTCTAAGAGGATGCTAGGATTGACAGAGTCCTGACTCTTTGTCAACCTGGCTACAGTACTGAAAAGAAACCTGGGATTATTCTTGTTCTCTTCTATTAATGCAGAGTAATAACTCGTTCTAGCTTTTCTAAGAGATTTGTTATAAATTAAAAGATGATTTCTCCAAGCTAAATAGATTTCATCTAAATTAGTAGAGCGCCATTTTCTTTCTAATTGACGAGTCTTCTGTTTTAAGCTACGAGTTTCTGTGTTGAACCAAGGAGTTAAAAATCTCTGATTAGACTTTTTCTTTTTTAAGGGGGCCCCCAAGTCTAGAGCCTGATGCAGAGAAGCTGAAACACTATCCACCATGTTATCAATTACAGAAGGAGCAAGCTGTCTATAGCTTATTTCCGTTGTGTTGACACATGGCATAGAGGAAACAATCTGCATAAATTTGGAAACAGCATCATCTGAGAGGCATCTACTGTGATAATATTTTTCTTTAGGAGCCAAATAGTCAGAAATAGTAAAATCAAAGGTTAACAGACAATGGTCTGACAGTACAGGGTTATGAGGAGACACTACAAGATTTTCTATTTCTATGCCATATGTCAGAACAAGGTCCAATGTATGGTGGAGGTAATGAGTAGAATTTCCTACTTTCTGAGAAAACCCAATCGAGTCTAATATTGAATTAAAAGCCACATTAAGGCAGTCACTATCTACATCCACATGTATATTAAAGTCCCCTACTATAATTATTCTATCAGATTTCAGCACTAAATCAGCTAAGAAATCAGCAAATTCGGATAAAAATTCTGAATAGGTTGATGGGGGACGATAAACTATGGCAAATAAAATTGGGTTTAACCTGGAATTGCTAAAGTGCCCAACACTGAGGACCAGGCCCTCAAAGGAATTATAACATGTTTTTTGCTTTACATTAACTAGTAATTTGGAATGGTAAATTGATGCTACTCCTCCTCCACGACCAGAACTTCTGGGATTTTGACAGTTTAAATAACCAGAGGGAGTTGATTCATTTAAACCAGCATACTCCTCTTGCCCTAACCAAGTCTCTGTAAGGGAAATTAAATCAATCTGATGATCAATTAACAGATCATGGACTAACAGAGACTTGGGAGTTAGAGACCTAATATTTAATAAACCACATTTAATTTTTAAATTATGAGGAGGAACAGAGGCCAAATCATTCAATTTAGAGGCTTTATGTTTAATTTGAGTTTTACCAATAATTTGCTTTATCACTTTGGGATGCTTATACATTATATTTTTATTTACTTTGGAGGGAGCAGACAACGATTCTCTGATGGGGAAGACAGGGGCTAAGCTGAGGGGTGGCGGATGAAGAGGAGCTGCAGAGAGGCGTGTAAGACTGAGACTCTGCTTCCTGGTCCCAACTCTGAGTAGTCATGGTTTGGGAAATTTGGATAAAAAAGATGCCAGATTGTTAGATAAATGAGAAGCACCATCCAAAGTGGGATGAATGCTGTCTCGTCTCATAAGACCAGGTTTTCCCCAAAAAGAGCTCCAATTGTCAATGTAGCCCACGTCATTTTTAGGACACCACACAGACAGCCAGCGGTTCAAGGATGACAAGCAACTAAACATGTCATCACTGGTCAGATTGGGGAGGGGCCCAGAGAATACTACAGTGGCAGACATCGTTTTTGCAAAGTCACACACCGATTCTATATTAAGTTTCGTGACTTCCGACTGCCGGAGACGGATGTCATTAATGCCGGCGTGAATAACAATTGTGGAATATTTACAGTTACTTTTAGCCAGCATTTTCAAATTTGACTCGATGTCACCTGCTCTGGCCCCAGGAATGCATGTGACTATGGCCGCTGGAGTCTCTAGGTTCACGTTTCTGACTACAGAGTCGCCAATGATCAGAGTTTTTTCCTCAGCGGGTGTGTCGCTGAGCGGGAAAAACGATTAGAAACGTGAACAGGTTGGTGGTGAACCGGGGCTTTGCGACTAGGCTTCCTTCTCACCGTCACCCACCCAGTCTCCTCGCTGCAGAGCAGAGCCGGGGAACCGGTGACAGGGGGACCTAAGCTAGCTAGCTCCACTGCAGCTAATGGGCGTCCGTCGAGATTAACTGGCGCAGACGGTGTTTCAATGCAGCGGAGCCGGGATTCCAAATCAGACAACCTTGCCTCGAGCGCCTCAAAAAGACAACATTTATTACATTTACCGTTATCACTAAAAGAGGCAGAGGTGTAGCTAAACATCTGACAGAGAGAGCACACCAGAGGAGGAGAGGAAAGAGAGGTAGTAGCCATAGCTAGTGGCTCGAGAGCTGGAGAGCAAACCACACAGGCAGACAGCAAAACAGGAAGTGACGATACGTTACCACAAGGAAGTGACGATCCTTCCTGTGACCATAGGGACATCAACCAACTAATTAGTGGCTTGTAAATATGGATGTCACCAGACTGCAAAACAAATCTACCTACGGGTACAAATAAAGTAACCTGAACCTGAACATGAACCTGAACCTGAATATACGAGGGATTTGACTTGACACTGAGAATGACATAGGTGACATTTTCAGTGACGCGGCAGCGTCAGTGACGCGCCTGTCAGCAGAATGGGAACAGGAAGCAATGGGGGAGAGAGGAGGTAAACACAATAGGAGAGAGAAAAAAGCATTATTTATCAGAATACAGTTCATATGATCAATATTATGATTACAAGGAAAAAAACTCTCAATGCACAATTAGCAGACAATAGAATCCATACAATGACACAAGGAGAGCAGTGAATGAATGAATCTGCAAGTCAGTATAGTGAGTCAGTGTGAGTGGGTGTTGAGTGCAAACAGTGTTATCAGTTAAGGACAACAAAAGTCTCTTCTCAGCAGATGTTATGGCTGCCATCTGAGCAGAGGCGCGTGACCTTGGCACGGCAGATGGAATAGTCTGCCAGACAGCTGGCTGTCCTTGAGAGTCAAATGCTGCCCGCCATGTTATGAAAAACAAATATACTGGAGATTATCTGGAGGACTGGGAGCTGAGGGCATCAAAACAGGTCGAATAGCACTGACTTCAGAGAAAAAAACTTTCTGTTCTCTTACAGATTCAGTGCTCAAATCCTTCATGCAGGCGTTGAAATCGATTCATGGACGGCTCTCAGCGTGATCGTGATGTAATCCATTTTCCTGTACAGTTCTCCATTAGCCGCTGTCAGAGTCCCGCCCAGTTGGTCAATTTGATGGTTAAGCCTCGCCGGGTCCGCTTTTTGATAGACTCCATCCATCTTCTTCAATTTGCGGTACACCAGAACAATCCCAGATCCAATCAGTAGAATTCCGATGACCTTTGCTATGAAGAGGTATAAATCTTCAACATCTTCGATAGAGAGATCACACAGGCACAAGAGTTTCCAATTACTTGTGTCCTTCAAATAACCCGCGGCAGCTGTACCTGCGGGGCAAATTGGCTCCCCCGGGCCACTTTTTCTTGTTGAAAAAACAGTGTCAATTGCGTTCAACGCCAAGCTTATTAAATCCATAATTTCGTTTGATAATCAGCATGAAAGACACGCAGACAGACAATAGCAAGCTGGGATCCAGTCAGTTAGGGAAGGAGAGAGATAAGAAGCCGGAGCCGGAGCTGGGAGAAAAAGCGTCTGCTCTCTTTGGAGGGCGGAAGTGAAGAGGGAGGTCTTCACCCCTTGAGGGGGGATGGGGCTCTGTCACAGACTGGGCTGGACCTGCCAGCCCAGCACTTTGACACGGCGGCTGTAATGCCCTCAGGAGGGTGTTTTTCCCCTTACCTGTCACTAGGCTCCTCCTGGGAGGCTCTGCTCAGCTGTGACAGCTCAGCCACACTCCTCTCTCCTGCCAGTCCGTACCAGCTGTCTTCCTTTGGTTATTTTCTCCTCTTTGTTTTTGCACACACACACTTATATCTTCATCTGCATTCTCACTCTCATTCACTCCTTGCATACACACACACACCCTCATTCATTTCCACCTACATGCTCTATGCGCCCGCATTCACTCACACATACACACACTCACTCACTGGCTCAGACATCCATTCTAATTCTCTCTCTCTCTCTCTCTCTCTCTCTCTCTTTGTCTCTGTCTCTCTCTCTGAGTGGGCGTGGTCGTGAGTGTGAGCTGGGAGCATGTGACAGCATGAGTGAGTAGTCTCAAACTTTTCTCTATCTTTTTGTGTTTAAGGTGTTTGGTTTTTTTGTTAAATAATCTTAAGTTTCATTGTTTTCTGTAGCTGGGGTGGGGTAGGTGTTCTGGGAGGGGGGTTTCTGTTGCCAGCTTTGCTGGTCAGCATGGTTCTGGAGCGAGGCTCCGGGTTCGAGAAGATGACAGGCCGGCATGCTGTCAAATTGGCTCCGGCTGTCAGTGGAAGAATGTAGTCTGGCTGTGGAGGAGTTGGTCAGCTATGAAAGCGTCAAGTCTGCTTCTAGAATGAATAATGCCGTGGTAATTTTACTGGACAGTGTTGAAAAAGTTAATCAGGTGGTAGAGAGCAGAGTCGTAATTAAAGACACACTGGTTCCTGTTCTGTCATTTGGTAAATCCCGCAAAAAGAATCACAATATCAAATATCCCACCATTTTTAAAGAATTAGCTGTTGGAGAAGGAGCTGTCAAGATACGGGCAGCTTTTGTCCCCCATTAAACACATCCCTCTCAGTTGTAAGTCCCCTCATTTAAAGCATGTCATGTCTTTTAGACGACAAGTGCTCATGATTTTAAAGAACAGTGAGGAAAGCCTCAACCTCATATTTAAGTACCGGATTGACGGCTTTGATTATACCATCCATGTCACCTCTGATAATGTGAAGTGTTTTGGCTGCGGAATGGAGGGGCATTTGATTCAATCATGCCCTCAGGGAGTGGGGTGTGATCACCTGGGGGAGGCTGCTGATGCGGCCTCGCCGCCAGGTGCCGTGGCCGCGGGACCATCCAGCGACGGGGCGGCTCCACCATCCTTTGAGGCTGCTGGCGCAGCCACGCCGTCGGGCACTTCGGCCGAGGCCGCGGGGCCGTCTGGCGGCGGGGCAGCTTTGCCGCCCTCTGCAACCAGCCTGTCAGTCATAAACAGAACAACAACAAAAGTTAAAGTACATCGCAGGGCTTACCCCCAAGTATGTACCGCTCATCAACCGGGTGAAGCCATCAGTGAGGACCATCAAAGTGTGGCCAGAGGGGTTGACTCTGTACTCCAGGAGAAGTTTAGGAACACAGACTGGAGTATGTTCACCTCTCAGGCTACCTGTGGCTCCCACATAAACATCAACTCTTACACCCACTCAGTCCTGGACCATATCAATACCACTATTGACAGTGTCACCACGGAAAGACAGATCACCACGTACCCAAATCAGAAGCCGTGGATGAACAGAGAAGTGCGACTTCTGCTAAAAGCACGTAACAACGCCTTTAGATCTGGTGATGCACAGGCCTACAGTTCATCCGGGCAGATCTGAAGAGGGGCATCAAGAAGGCCAAGCACAGCTACAAGCTGAAGGTGGAGGAACATTTTGGGGACTCTGACCCCCGACGTATGTGGCAGGGCATTCAAGCTATCTCTGATTATAAGCCCAGCAACTCCATACCTATAGCCATGACTGTGCCCTTTCTCAATGAGCTAAATAACTTCTATGCTCGTTTTGACAAGGACAACAATAAAAAGAACATCAATTTTCCACTCTCTGATGACCTCCACCACCTCACACTCACCCACACCGACGTACGTAATGCACTGAGTCATGTCAACGTACGTAAGGCTGCTGGCCCTGATGGCATTCCTGGGCGTGTGCTGAGGGCATGTGCTGAGCAGCTGGCAGGGGTCTTCACAGACATCTTCAATCTGTCCCTGGCCCAGGCCGTGGTACCAGCGTGCTTCAAGACCACTTCAATAGTACCAGTGCCGAAACATTCAACGCCATCGTGCCTAAATTACTATCGCCCTGTGGCACTGACGCCCATAGTCATGAAGTGCTTTGAGCGACTGGTCTTGGCACAGCTCAAAAAAGGCCTGCCCCCTACACTGGACCCTCATCAGTTCGCCTACCGGAGCAACAGGAGTACAGAGGATGCGGTTTCTACAGCGCTGCACTATGTACTCTCACACCTGGATGACAAGAACACCTATGCAAGAATGTTGTTTATTGACTTCAGCTCAGCATTCAACACAGTTATCCCCTCCAAGTTGCTCACCAAACTTGGGGACCTGGGAATCAGTACCTCCACCTGCAACTGGATCATGGATTTTCTGACCAACAGACCCCAGCATGTTAGGTCAGGTCCCAACCGTTCTTCCGTCATCACACTCAACACTGGTGTACCACAGGGCTGTGTGCTCAGCCCATTCCTCTACTCCCTCTACACCCATGACTGCAGGCCTATGTATGGATCCAATTCCATCATAAAGTTCGCAGATGACACCACGGCGATTGGACTCATCAGGGACAACGACGAGTCAGATTACAGGGCAGAGGTTGAGCACTTGGCTACTTGGTGCGCTGACAATAACCTGCTCCTTAACACCAGCAAAACCAAGGAGCTCATAGTGGACTACAGGAAGGAGAGGGAAGAGACACATGACCCCATCCATATCAATGGCATAGCTGTTGAACGTGTCCCCAGCTTCAAATTCCTGGGGACCCACATCTCGGAGGACCTGTCCTGGTCAGTTAACACCACCAGCCTGATCAAGAAGGCCCATCAGCGCCTCTTCTTCTTGAGGACATTGAAGAAGAACCATCTGTCAACTGACATCCTGGGCAACTTCTACCGCTGCGTGATAGAGAGCACCCTGACCAACTGTATCACACTCTGGTATGGGAGCTGCTCTGTAGCTGACTGCAAGGCGCTGCAGCGGGTGGTGAAAACCGCCCAACGCATCACAGGGACTCCACTTCCAGCTATAGAGGACATCTACAGGAAAAGATGTCTGTGCCGGGCATGCAGCATTCTTAGGGACTCCAACCATCCTGCTCATGGACTGTTCCAGCTTCTCCCCTCCAGAAGACGTTTCAGAAGCCTTCGGACTAGAACCAGCAGGTTTAGGAACAGTTTCTTTCCAACAGCTGTCACGTTATTGAACTTAGTTCCCCGCTGACTCTCTTACAATCATCTTTTACCATCCTCACCTGTACATAACTGCATAACTACATAACTACATCTAACTTATTGCACATTATTTGCACATAACAGTACTTTTAACTTTCTGTACTGCTGCATATATTTGCATATATTTGCTTAAATTGCACATACTGTTAATTACCGTACATACTGCACTGCTGTCCTTTGCACTTCTGATTGGATGCTAAACTGTGTTTCGCTACCTTGTATTCATACATGTGTAATGACAATAAAGTTGAATCTAATCTAATCTAATCTAATGCACAGACCAACATTGTGGACAAGGATGAGATTACCGAGAGGGATCGTGCTCAGGATCAGACAGATGAGCCAAATGAGACACAGGTAGACGGTGGGACTACAAAGATGAATATAAAACCACAGCACAGGGTGAGTGAAAAACAAGAAGAGACAGCTACAAGGGTGGCTGAGTCAGGGTTGGAGAATGGGGATGATATTGAGATAGATGAAGAGTTATCTAAAGTTTCAGTCAAACGGAAGAATTTGGAAAACAAACAGCAGAGGAGTAAAGTGAAAAGGGTTGTCAGAGGAAGTTCTGAGGTTTCTCTATTGCAACCAGATTCTTATGCTGGGTCTGAGATAGAGAGTGATGGTGAAAGCAGTGATGATGTGGCCAGTGGAGGTGGTTTCCCCTTCACAAAAATACAGAAGTTTTTGCAGGACACTAAGTGATCCAGGATGGTTAAAGTTGAAAACTTTTTCCCTGACCTAAAATGTTTTGTTGACTCTGCTCGGGCCTACATGAAAAATAGGGGAGAGCTTGAGCAGGAAAGCTTCACTGATCAGGAGATCTACAGACTAAAAAAGCTTGTACTAAAAGTTAAGAACCAAATTGTCCAGGATGATTAGTTTTTTATTGCTCATTCTTTCTTTTCTGTTGTATTGGTGTTTCCCTCTTATACACATGTGTAGTTTTAATTTTGGCACACTCAATATCAATGGAGTAAGAGAAATGTCCAAGCGAGGGTGCGTTTTTACTCTTGCAGAATGTAAGAAAATTAATGTTCTGTTTGTTCAGGAAACTCATAGTTCTGTGGACAATGCTGCTGACTTGAGGAGGGAATTTCAAGGGGAAGTTATCCTCAGTCACAAAAATAGCAGCAGTGGTGGAGTGGGTATTTTATTTTCTAAGGATTTTATTCCACTTTCTTATGACATTGATGAGATAATTGCAGGCCACATTTTAAAAGTTCAAGCTGTTTTTGAGAATGTGAAAGTTGTTTTTATAAATGTGTATGCTCCAACCATAGGCACAGAAAGATTGGCCTTTTTAAATATTTTAAATGACACGATCAAAAATTGCAGAAATGATGACATTTTATTTGTGGGAGGTGATTTTAATTGTACAGAAAATCCTTTCATGGACAGTAATCACCCAGAGCCACATGCTGCATCCAAGGGAAGTCTAAAGGGTCTTATAGAAGCTCATGATCTGTGTGATGTGTGGAGAAATTTTCATGGTAAGGTTAGACAGTACACGTGGAGCCATAGCAAGGACAATATTCTGTCCTTAGCTAGACTAGATAGGGTATACATTTTTAAGCACCATTTTAGCATTTTAAAAGTGCTTTTATAGTCCCTGTTGGCTTTACAGATCACTCTCTGGTTCAGTGTTGTGTTTTTATCAAGAATATAAAGTGCAGTAGTGTATACTGACATTTTAACACATCACTTTTATCGGATAAAAGGCTGGCAGGGGTTGGAACCTTTCTGTATGGAGTTTGCATGTTCTCCCTGTGCTGTGTGGGTTTACTCCGGGGGCTCCGGTTTCCTCCCACAATCCAAAGACATGCATGTTAGGTTAATTGGTTGTTCTAAATTGTCCCTAGATATCTGTTTCCTATAAGCCCTTAGAATAGAGGGTTAGTACTAGTGAAAGCGCTTTGAGTGGTCTTTGTGACTAGAAAAGTGCTATATAAGTGCAGGTTAGTTAGTTAGTTAGTTAGATAATAGTTTTAAAACTGCTTTTATGTTTTTTGGAGTAATTTTAAATTAACAAAATCAAATTTTAGTTCTTTGCAGCAATGGTGGGATGTAGGAAAGAATCAAATAAAGAATCTGTGCCTACAGTATACTCGCAATGTCTCTGGAGACTTGGCCAGGTCTGTCAGGGACCTGGAGAGAGAAGTAGTGGAGCTGCAGTCTTTGGCAGGCTCCACAGGAGAAAGAGGACATTTTGAGGCCCTCAATGGCAAAAAGTCTGTTTTAACTGACTTACTGGGCGTGGCCATTAGGGCCGCTGTGGTATGCAGTAGGTTCCAGAACATCACACTAATGGACGCTCCATCTCATTTTTTCTTTGGTTTGGAGGGGAAGAATGGTCAGAGGAGGATGATCCACTCTCTCAGCTCCGAAGACGGGCGGCTGATCCATGAGTCTGCAGAGATCTGTCGCTTTGCAGCTGCTTTCTATAAAAATCTCTTTAAGAAAGTGTTTGTTGAGAAACCGCATGTGCTGAGTCATTTTTTGACAGACTTGCCGAAGGTGATGGCTAGTATGAATGCAGAGCTGGAGAGCGAGATCACTCTGTAAGAACTAGCAGTGGCTTTCCAATCTCTTCTGTGTGGAAAAGCCCCAGGGATAGACGGTTTACCATCGGAGTTCTACAAGACGTTTTGGTCTGAGATCTGTGAGGACTTGCTGGAAGTACTGTCCAACAGTCTGCTGAAGGGTCACCTGTCCCTAAGTTGTAGGAAATCAGTCCTCACCCTCCTTCCCAAGCAAGGTGACTTGAAAGACATTAAAAACTGGCATCCAGTGGCCCTCCTCTGTACTGACTACAAAATTCTGTCCAAAGTGTTGGCTAACAGACTGAAGAAGGTAATGGAGCAGGTCATACATGTAGACCAGACCTACTGTGTACCTGGTAGGTTGGTTACAGACAACATTTTTTTAAGTCGTGATGTTTTGGACCTCTCCAGCTCATTGGTCAAGGAACTTGGTCTCATTTCAATAGACCAAGAAAAGGTGTTTGACCGAGCTGAACATCCATACCATTGGCAGACACTAGAAGCTTTTAGTTTCAGCTTAGGGTTCATCGCCAAGATCCAGGCCTTGTATAGAGACATTGAGAGTATTCTTAAGATTAATGGTGGTTTGAGTGCTCCTTTCAAAGTTGAGAGGGGTGTCCGACAGGGCTACCCCCTCTCAGGTATGCTGTACTCTCTTGCCATTGAGCCTCTCCTTTGTAAACGAAGGCAAGGCCTCACTGGTTTAAAGTCCCCAACTCTGACTCTGTTTTAAAGTGTCTGCATATGCTGATGATGTTGCTGTTTTTACAAGAAATCAAAATGATGTAGACTACCTTTTAAGAACTGTTAATTTTTTTGGTGAGTGCTCCTCAGCGAGAGTGAATTTTGGTAAGAGTGAAGCTGTAATGATGGGGGGTAGACTACAAAAAAAATTGCTCTACCTGGTGGCCTTTCATGGACACAAGGTAGTTTTAAATATCTTTGTGTGTTTTTAGAAAATCAGACTTTTACTGGGAAAAATTGGGAGTGTTTTTTGGAAAAGGTTGAAGGAAGATTAAAGAAATGGAAATAGATTTTGCCAAACTTGTCCTTCAGAGGTTGTGTTTTAATCATTAACAACTTGATTGATTAAATGCTGTGGCATCGACTGTATTGTTTGGACCTTACAACGAATTTGCTGGCCAGAATACAATCTATAATCGTAGACTTTTTCTGGGACCGTCTTCACTGGGTTCCACAGAGCATCCTGTTTTTGCCTAGGGAAGAAGGTGGTCAAGGACTCATCCATCTGGCCAGCAGGGGGGCTGTCTTTCTCCTGCAGTTCATTCAGCAACTGCTGAGTGGCCCTCTTGACCTTGTGTGAAGACCTGTTGCCAGAGCTGTCCTGGATCACTGTGTGGGGCTGGAACTAGAGGAGTCATTGTATTTAATGGACGTAAAGAACCAAAAACTCCCAGAACTTCCTCAGTTTTATCAAAGTGCTTTTAAAATTTGGGGACTTTTTAAAAAGAACTCTCCCCAGGCTTCCTTGTCACCTTTTTGGCTTTTAAAGGAACCACTTGTGTTTGGGACCCGTTTTGATGTGGGCAGTGTTTTAGGACCTTCTGTTTTAATAAAGTTCCTTTCTGCAAAGGTTACAATGCTGGGACACTGGTGAACTTATGTGGTCCTAACCTGGACAATGCTGTTGCCCTGTGCTCGGCTCTTGGTGTTTCTTCAGTCAGAGTTATAATAAACTTGCTGAAAGATTGGAGAGACTGTCTCTCCGCAGAAGAACACTCTGCCATTGTTTTACACTGCAAAAATTCTGTGTGAACTGCTGATGACCCTTTTCCTTTAAGTGTTTTATCTCCTGATTTTAAAGATGGCACTGGTGTGTTTTTAAACTCTGAAAACATTAACATTTGTGACTCTTCTGGTAAAAAAATAAAATAATAATGTATGGACTCTTGGTGAAAGTTCTAAATGTGAATAAATTAAAAGGTCGAGCTGATACACCATGGAGGAAACACTTGGGTTTGAGTTCAGAGGTGAGGCCTGCCTGGAGAGCACTCTATAAACCACCATTAAATAAGAAGGTTGGAGACCTGCAATGGCGAGTTTTACATGGTGCTGTGGCTGTAAATGCTTTTATCTCTATTTTAAACCTAAATGTTGCTGAGGTTTGTCCATTTTGTCCTCAGAAAGAGACTGTGTTATAGTCTCTTTACAGTCCTGTTACAGTCCAGTTTTCTGGACTGTAACAGGCTGCAATTGTTGTTTGGTTTTTTTGGGAAGCTGTTTTACCTGTTTGGACAAGTCTTTTCCCCTGCAGATTTTTATCTTGGGTTTTCCATATAGACAGAGAAGCAAGAAAAAAAGTGAACTGTTAAATTTCATCCTGGGTCAGGCTAATATGGTTATTTTTGTTCGTAGGAAAAGAAAAATTGAACAAATGCTGGATTGTAACGTAAAAGACATGCTGGTAAGCATGATCAGGACTCGAACAATGGTTGATTACAATTACTATCATCTGATGCAAAATGTTGGAACTTTTGAGGTTATGTGGTGCTTTTAGCACATCCTGTGTTGTGTTAAGGAGGGGAAAATTACCTATGGTGTGGTTCTGATGTAAGAAGCAAGTTTTTGTTTTAGTTTTCTTGGTTTAGTTGCTTGTGTCTTTGATTTCTTGTCAGTGAATTAATTTACATGTCATTGCTTCTTTTAGTTGGAGTGTTTTTCTGTTGAACTTGTGACAATTAAGGTGTGGTGAAAAATCAAATCTCTCTCTCTCTCTCTCCCTCCCCTCCTCCACCGGCAAACACTCTGCTTATTAGTGTTGCTGTATTTAAGATCTCAGTTCACCTCTGTGCATTGTCGGGTGATCGAGGTGAATTTCGGAGTAGCCTTCATCTGTCTATTTCTCCTTTGTTTTCTCCAGCCTGTGGACTTCACGGATTTACTCAGACAGCCCCAGCTTTGTGAGTACAAACTGTTTCGCCCCTACTGTCAATTTTTCCAGATGGTTGTTTTTTGGGCCTTCGCTCCTCTGTTGCAGTTCCATTTGCCTTGGAACATTTTTTCCCCATGTTTGACTCACTTGTCCTGTTGACCATCCTAGAGACCTCTGTGTACTCCCTTGGCTCACTGTGTTTGTTTATTTGGACTGTTATATTTTGTTCTGCACAATAAAGCACACACAACGTATTCCTGCGAGTAAGTTTCATTCCTTCTGCCTTTCACAGGCAGAAAACTCATGATATTACTAGTTTGGACTTTATGAACTTCTTCAATAATAAAATTTCATCTATCAGAGATAAAAATCAGTCAGATCCTTCCCACCATTAATTTAAATACGGTAACCACTACAACTCCGTGCACCGTGGCTGCACGGTGGCGCAGTGGTTTAGCACTGTGGCAGCACAGTTTTACCCTCGGCCGGGGGATCGCGGGGATCATGAGATCGTGGGTTCGATCCCAGCCCCCGACCAACGGTGAACTGTGTGGAGTTTGCATGTTCTCCCCGTGTTGCGTGGGTTTACTCCGGGATTTCTCCGGTTTCCTCCCGCATACCAAAAACATGTAGGTTTAGGGCGCTCGCGCACGCAGCGACCAGCAGCCGGTGGCTTGTCACCAGACTGCAAACCAAATCTACCTACGGGTACAAATAAGTAACAAAAAAAAAAAAAAAAAAAACTCCAAGTGATATCTGTTTGGATGAGTTTACTCCAGTTGACCTTGTCGAGGTATATTAAACAATTTTCTCATCCAAGCCTTCAACTTGTCTACTAGACCCTGTTCCTACCAGGTTATTTAAAGAAGTCTTCCCATTTATTGGGAGCTCTATTCTTCAAATAATCAATTCTTCAATAACATTAGGCCATGTACCGCAGGCCTTTAAAACTGCTGTAGTTAAACCATTATGTAAAAAGCCAATGCTGGATCCAGGAGTTTTAGCTAACTATAGACCAATCTCTGATATGCCTTAAAAAAAAAAAAAAAAAAAAAAATCTTAGAAAAGTTTTTGCTTTGCAATTATTTGATCACTTGCATGGTAATGGTTTATTTGAAGAGTTTCAGTCAGGGTTTAGAATTCATCTCAGTACTGAAACTAGCTTTAGTGAAGGTCACTAATGAGTGAAGAGTGAAGTTAGAGTGAAGCATAACTTCACTTCAGTTATGCTGAAGTGAAGTGAATGAGTGACCTTTAGTGAAGGTCACTTATAGTATCTGATAAAGGACTTGTTTCTGTACTTGTCCTTTTGGACCTTAGTGCAGCTTTTGATACTATTGATCTTAATATTTTACTTGATAGATTAGAACAATTTTTTGGACTTAATGGAACTTCTTTACAGTGGTTTAAATCTTATCTGATAAGTTTCAGTTTGTTCATGTCAATGAGTTTTCTTCAAATTCAAAGCTCAGTCACGGAGTTTCACAGGGATCTGCGCTAGGTCCCATTCTTTTTAGTTTATATATGCTTCCATTAGATAATATTAGAAAGCACTGCATAAATTTCCATTGTTATGCTGCATGTCTTAAGGAAATCCGAGCGTTGATGACTTGTGATTTCCTACTATTAAATTCAGGTAAGACTGAAGCCATTCTAGTTGGCCGAAAAAGCCATAGAAATCCTTTCCCAAATCAGACTCTGAGCTTGGGTGCGGCTATTCTATCTCCTAACAGTTCGGTGAGGAACCTTGGAGTTGTTTTTGGTCAAGATCTGTTCTTTAATCCAAATATTAAAGACTGCTTTTTATCACTTGCGTAATATTGCCAATATTAGGAACATCTTGTTTCAGAGTGATGCTGAGAAACTAATCCATGTTTTTGTTAGCTCTAGATTAGATTATTCTAACTATTATCAGGCTGTCCTAAAACATTTCTAAAACGTCTTCAGTTGATCAAAAATGTTGTAGCTTGAGTTTTAACAGGTACTATAAAAAGCGATCACATCTCTCCAGATCTAGCCTCCTTTCACTGGCTGCCCATAGAATTTTGAATTAAGTTTAAAATCGTTCTCCTCACTTACAAAGCTCTAAATGATCAGGCCCTTTGTTATTTAAAATATCTGATAGTACCTTATCATCCTAAAAGAGCACTATGCTCCCAAAATGCAGGATTACTTGTAACACCTAGAATCTCTTAAAGTAGAATGGGAAGCAGAGCTTTCAGGTATCAAGGTCCTCTCCTTTGGAACCAGCTGCCAATCTGGATTCGGGAGTCAGACTCGATCTCTGTTTTTAAGAATAGGGTTAAAGCTTTCCTTTTTGACAAAGCCTATAGTTAGGGTAGGATCAGATGACCGTGATCCCTTACTTAGTTATGCTGCTAATAGGTTTAGACAGCTGGGGGACCTCCATCAATGCACTGGGCTTCACTCCTTTCTTCACTCTCAATGTAATATTTTTGCTGGTCATTAATTAACATCTCTCTCTTCTCTCCCATAGATTTAGTCTCCATCATGCTGTTTGCTCTCTACATGTCTGTTCTTTTCCTCTTCTTCTTCTTCTGCTTCTTCTCTATCCCCTCACCACCCATCCAGTTGGAGCAGATGACTACCCCTCCCTGAGCCTGGTTCTGCTGGAGGTTTCTTCCTAAAAGTGAGTTTTTCCTCTCCACTGTTGCTAAGTGCTGCTCACAGGGGATTGCCTGATTGCTGGGGACTTTCTGCAATTGCGGTATTTTCCCCCACAATGTGAAAGTGCTATGAGATGGCTGTTGGTGTGAAATGGCACTACATAATAATAATAATTCATTCATCTTTTTTCATTTTTTCCGGTTCCGGTTCCGCCGGACCGGTGGCGCCACACGAGTAGGCTGCCCATTGCAACAGCCTTTTTTTTTTTATCTTCCTTCTTCTTTCTACACCTTTCACTCTGTATATATATCACGGACGCACGGATCGCCCCGGGGGTCTCCCGGGTCGGCGGACGGAGCCACGGTTTGCAGCGGGAGACGTTACAGCGGGGAGGAGCTAGTGCTAGTTAGCACTTGGCCGCCGCCCGGTGCTAATGGGAAACTCGACATACCGGGAGCTGTAGCGAAAACGACACGGGTGCCGGGCTGGAGTTTAGGCGGCGTGCAAGAAATATAAGACAGAATAATAAAGAGCGATGGCAAGAACCAAGCAGACCACCCATAAAATCTACTGGAGGAAGAAGCCCCCCAGGAGACAGCTAGCCACCAGGGCTGCTCGGAAAGGCGCTCCGGCCACCGGCAGAGTGAAGAGGCCTCGCCGTCACAGGCCCGTGGCTCTGAGAGAGATCCGTCGCTACCAGAAATCCACGGAGCTGCTCATCTGTAAGCTGCCCGTCCAGCGCCTGGTGAGGGAGATCGCTCAGGACTTCAAGACCGTCCTGCGTTTCCTGAGCTTCGCCGTCATGGCTCTGCAGGAGACCAGCGAGGCCCACCTGGTGGTCTCTTCTTCGCTAAGGGGGTCACCATCATGTCCAAAGACTTCCAGCTGGCCCGCCGCATCCGCGGAGAGAGAGCTTAGACTTTCTGCTGCACATTCACCAACCAACCATAATGCTCCGCGCTGTGTGTCTATATATATACATTTATAGTAATATGGACATATGTTTACTAGATGTTGTTTTTTCTTGCCTTCTGATTGTTGCTCTGAGTGTTGCTATCCCTGTGCTGTTGCAATCCTGGAATTTCCCCATTGTGGGACTAATAAAGGCTTATCTTATCTTATCTTCTTCCGCTTAATCCTTTTTGGGTTGCGGGGGGGGGGGGGGTGCTGGAGCCTATCCCAGCATCTTTGGGCGAGAGGCAGGGTACACCCTGGACAGATCGCCAGTCCATCGCAGGGCAGGGGTCAACACAGAGAGACAAACAACCATTCACTCTCACAGTCATACCTAAGGACAATTTAGAATCCCCAGTTTGATGCCAATTAACCTAGCTTGCATGTTTTTGGCATGAGGGAGGAAACCGGAGAAATCCCGGAGTAAACCCACGCAGACACAGGGAGAACATGCAAACTCCACACAGATCACTGTTGGACGGGGGCTGGGATCGAACCCAGGATCCCCCGGCCAAGGGTGAGTTGCTGTGCTGCCGCAGTGCTAACCACTCCCCCACCGCACCACCCATAATAATAATAATAATAATAATAATAATAATAGTGGATTAGATTTATATGGCACTTTACATGTCAAGTGACATCTTAAAAGCACTTACAGTGAGTCCATTATTCATTCACTCCAGACAAGCAATGATAGTGATGGGTTACTACTGTAGCCACAGCTGCCCTGGGGCACACTGATGGAGACATGGCTGGCAATCCACACCAATGGCCTCTCTGCCCACTACTGAATATTTATACATATTCATACCCAGTGTCATAGATACTGGAGGAAAGGTTCAATTCAATTCAATTCAACTTCATTTAAATAGGGCTATTTCACAACAACAGTAATCTCATAGCACTTTCAACTGTAGGGGAAACCCCCACAATTGCAGAAAGACCCCAGCAATCAGGCGATCCCCTGTGAGCAAGCGCTTGCCAACGGTGGAGAGGAAAAACTCCCTTTTAGCAGGAAGAAACTTCCAGCAGAACCAGGCTCAGGGAGGGGCAGTCAACTGCTGCAACTGGCTGGGGGGTGAGGGGACAGACAAGAAGAAGAAAAGAACAGACATGTAGAGCGCAAACAGCATGATGGGGACTTGATCTATGGGAGAGAATGGTTGGTTACAGTATAACCTAGGTTCTCTGAGTGGAGAAGACTATCTCTTCACCCTACATATTCCATATGCACAGGGATTGATTCCTTCAGCACAGCTGATGTGGATACTCTTTAAGACACATCACCTGTGGTGGCTTCGCACTGATTAGCCCCCTGGCTTTAAAGGCACCACGCATGCATGGCTTCCTCAGTTAACCTTGATTGGAAAGCAATTCTGAGCGGTTTGGACCTGGAGATATAGTCTCCACACAGAGAACCTGGGTTACACTGTAACCAACCGTTCTCTATTGTGTTAAGACTATCTCTCCACCCTACATATTTCATATGTACAGGGACCCTGTAAGACACACTGCGAGGAAACCAGCAGACCCCGCTGCTCCCATGGGAGTATAAGATGGTCTACGAGTTCGAAGGAGATGTCACCGCCACCAATGTGCTCACCTATGTGCCCACCACCATAAGGAATTATTTACACGTATACTTACCTGTGACCTCGGTGCAAGATGCTGCCAAGGCCAAGTTGGCCTTCCAGAGGCTGAGGCCAGCTGCTGAGGTGGCCTCCAGGTGTGAAAACCCAGGCTGGCACACCCAGCCTTAAGAAAGGAATGAATCACTCCAGCCAAAGCTACCCATGGGGCTCTGGCCTTGAAGACTTACTACTTCTTTCAGGTCCTGTCCTGCTGTATTAATCTCTGCACATGTTCCCCAAATGAGCTGCTGAATGATATGTTCATACAGTAGAACTTGATAAAGATTGATGTCCATGAGGCTGCTATACAAATCTCTGAAAGAGACGCACCTCGTCACTGAGCTCATGAGGTGGTGAGACCCCGTGTAGAGTGTGCATGCACTTCTGCTCTGGCTGGCCTACCTGCCATCTTGTATACCTGCTGAATAGCCTCCACACTCCAGTGGGATACCCTTGCCTTCGTGACAGGCGTCCCCTGGCAATTAGGCCTATAGCAGACAAACAGCGCGTCTGTTGCCCTGTGGACACGGGTCTGGGGAAGGTACACCCTTAAGGTGCTGACAGGACACAACAGTGACTGCCCACTTGCCCTATCCACACTTTCACGAGGAGGAAGGAAAGGGCACAGCTTGATAGACTGGCTGGCATAGGGCTCAGACACCACCTTAGGGTGAAATTAAGTATTTGGCTGGAGCACCGCTCCTACATCCCCTGGCAGCCAACATAGGCATCCCTCATGCACTGAAAAAGTGAGGAGTTCCCCTACTCTTTTTGCTGACACGATGGTCAATAAAAAAGCAGTTTTCAAAGTAAGCCATCTTAGCCCTACAGTTTCCAGGGGCTCAAATGGCTCATGCTGCAAGGCTGCCAATACCACTTTCAAATCCCATGGAGGAATGGCAGGTTGCTTCTGACAGGGAGTACTCCTGCAAGCCCCTTTGAGAACCTGACCCATAAGGGTGCAGCAACCCTTCTCCAGTTTCTGAGGGCCAATCCGGGCCGCTTTTATGGCTGCCACCATACCTCTCAAAGAGGAGGGAGTCCTTCCATTCTCCAACAACTCCTGCAGGAACTGGAGAGTCTCCTGGGCCCTGCATTTTAAGGGATCCACCTGTCTCTCCTTGCACGTTGCCTGGAACCCTCCCCAACGATAAAAACATGCCATACTGGATGAGGTTGCCCGGGCTCCCTGCAATGTACTAACCACTGACTGGGGCAACCTCAAGGCTAGTAGCTGGGCCCTCTTAGGGATCAAGCTCAAAGCCTGAGGCCCTGAGGAATAGGGTGGAAGAGGGTCCCATGGGCCTGTGACGGAAGGTCTTGTCGGGCAGGGAGCACCCAAGGGTGTCCTTTAAGGAACAGTGTAATTGCTGAGAACCATATCATCTGGGGCCCATTAAGAGCCACCAGGATGAGGCTCACCTCCTTCACCTGAGCCCTTTGCAGGACGGGGTGGAGGAGTGTAAAGGGAGGGAAGGCATATAGGAGGCCCTGGGCCACTGATGTGCCATTGCATCTGTGCCTAGAGGAGGACTGTCCAACATTGTGGAAAAAAAGAGGGGACAATGCGCTGTTTCACTTGAGGAAAAGAGGTCTGCTACAGCTGTGCCAAAGCAACTCCTGATCTCATCCACCTTCTCTGGATGCAGCTGCCAGTCCCCCGGGAGGGCCAATCTGCTACGAGGTTGGCTTGGCCTGGCATCTGCATTACCTTCAGTGACCTGAGCTTTGATCTGATCACTCCCATATAACCTCAGCCAGTCTGCAAAGGTGAGAGGAGCCCAAGCCCCCCGTCGCCTGTTTATGTAGGCTGCTGCCACTGCACTGTCTGTTCGCACCAGTACATGACAGTCCCTCAGCCTTGGCAGAGAATGCTGCAGAGCTAGATAAATGGCCTGCAGCTCCAGGACCTTGATGTGCATTATGAGCCAGGGGCTCTGCCACTGACAGTTGACCCCTTTGCCCTCGCTGACAGCCTACTCCAGCCGACCAGGGAAGTGTTGGATGACATCACGTGGCGGCGAAGAACTGGGCGCAGGCTGGTGCCCCTCTACATTGGCTGGCTGCTCCCACCAACGGAGAGCTGCCTTGAGTCTGCCTGTTCACCAGTGCTTTGGTCTGCAGAATTCTCTGTGGGCAAAGTCCGAGACTCCAGGGGTAGTGCTAAATGGGCCGCATGTTCATCTGCGCCAGTAGAACTATGTGTACCATGGCTGCCATTGATCCCAGTAGGTAAAGGCATAACTTCCACCTGATCTGCGCCCCCAACTGAAAATAGGATAAACCAGTCTTCAGGGTAGCCTGTCTCACTGGTGTTGGAGAGGTGGTTCCCGCTCTGGCACCTATCCCCAGGATTAGAAGGCGGGATGTACCATTTTTATATGGTCTTTGGTATGACCCGGCCGTGACTTGAAGCTACGACCTCCTGGTTGTGGGGTGGATGCTCTATCGACTTGCCCACCACTCCGGTCCTAGATACTCTAGTGCTACAGGAGTCTGGCAACATTTCCGTGCAACTGGTCTTCCAAACGAGCACAAATCAGTCAACTGCCCAAGTAGTTGAGAATGCGAAGACTTTCTCTTCGTAGGGGTCCCAACACAGCATCCATGCACCCTACATGGGGCTAGTGAGATCACAACTGGGAGGACACAAATCTTGAAGGTCCTGCCACTGAAGGCAAACCTGAGGTAATGTGTGTGTCCTTCCCATATTGGGATTTTAAAGTATGCATCTTCCAGGTCGATGGTGGCAAACCAATCGCCCTGGAGAATGGCCTGACATACCCACTCTCTCGGTAACGTCAGCCTCTTGAATGGCAGAGGCCTAAAGAACTTGTTGAGTGCTCTCAGATCCAGAATTGGCTTAGTTTCTCATCCTTTCGGATATGAGAAATAGCAAGAGTAAAACTTGGCCTTGCTGATTGCCTGTCACCCCCCTCGCTATGTAACTCTGAGACATTTTTTTCTCTGTAAGATGAGACTTTTTTTCCTCATCCGTTTTTCTTCTTTTTTTCTGATGAGAACAAGGGGCCCTTGATCTTGCTATGTATGCAAGATGATTTAAGTGTGCATTTAAAAGTAATGTGAAAGTTGCTTTTCCAAGTAACTAGTTACTTTAATCATGCAGTAAATCAAAAGTAACTCAGTTACTTTTTAAAAGAAATAACTAGTAAGTAGATACTACTTTTTAGTAACTTGCCCAACACTGGTCACCACCGAAGGGTAGCTGACCTCATCAGAGGAGGACGGTGCAGGAACTGGGGGCGATTGCCCTGGGTCATGGTAGAAACCACCTTAGGGTCTCTGTCTAGCCCTGCCCCTCTGGGTGGCCTTCAAATGGGCTCTAAGGTTACCTGGAGCCAAAGCAGGTGGCTGCAGTGGCCCACACTGTGGTGTTGGCAGGTTACGCCCCCTGCGGCCCCGCTTGAGAGTACCTAACACTTCTTGAGCACAGTGATGGGCTTCCTGAGCCTGCTGTAACATTGAGCTAGCATCTGGCCCAAACAGGGTGCACGAGGCTACAGGCACCTTGAGCAGGGAGGCCTGGTCTTCACCCTGGAGCCGGAACTGAGAGACCATTTTTTTTTTTTTCTCCAGAAGGTCAGTCCTCTGGTAGCTCTGTGCCCATTATGTTACCAAGCTAGAAGGTGGAAAGTACCCTTCATATATGGTCTTTGGTATGACCTGGCCAGGGCGTGACCCCACGACCTTCCGGCCATGGGGCAGATGCTAGATGAAAACCACCTTTTTTAAGGTTGATAGATAAGGTTATTAGGTAGTAACCAACCTTCATCATCCAACGCTTTGAGTTTTGTGTACAGTGCACCTCTACAAGCAGCACCCGGCACAGACCTGGTATGCCCTGGCATTCTACCATCTGAGTGCTAACCCAGGGAAACCCTGCTGAGCTTTTAAGATCAGATCAACCAGGGCTGTCTGGAGACACCTCGAGCCCCTCTACCACTAGCCCAAGGTGGTGCCTTGCCCACTGAAACCTGTTGTATCTCAGCCACTGTGTCTACACCTCCGCTCAGCTGCCTAGTCAGCTGGTGCTGGCATAGCACCAAAATTGTGCCTGATTTTTTTTTTTTTTTTGATCGAGTCTCGAGAGGGCAGAAAGTACCATTTTTACCTGGTCTTTGGTATGACCCGGCCGGAATTTGAATCCCAGCCTCCCGGTTGTGGGGCTGATGCTCTACCAACTAGCCCACCACTCCGGTCTGTCTGCCCGTGTTAATTAGCCATCCCTGGACAGCTATAGCATTATGTATCCTAGCTAGCAAGGCTTCCATTGTCCTAGTGCTTTCACTCAGGCAACTCAGCTTGCCGAGGACCGAACTAGATGGCAACACAAAGGCCTTTGATCCATGGGGAGAGTGGCCCGCAGCCAATACTTTCTCCACCATGCACACTTGGCAGCCATCTGCAAAACCTGACCAGTGATGGGCTTTGGAAGGTCTAACAAATTGTTTTAACCACAACATCCTCCACATCAGGGAGGAGTGGCACTGAAAAGGGATGAGGATGGCTCATACCCGCATCATCGAAACGAGATGCCCTTAACAATTATTTCTGTATCAGGTTCCACCTTCCTAACCCTATTATAGGGGAGGTGGGCTGCTGGGCAGTAGGCGAGGCTTCATCTTTACATCTTGGGCTAGTTGGCGAACAATTCAGCTGTTCTGCAAAATGGTGCCTCCATTTGCTGGATGGTGACCTTATCAATGGTGCCCTGTTGTTACCAGCCATCGATATTGGACCACACTCGAACTGTCTCACTCTCTTTGGCAGTCTCACCCTGCTGCTCCTCCTTAGAGAGTGAGGCTTTGTCTGAACTTTGTTACAAACAACAGCTATTAAGTTCACTATTTCTATTACTGGTGTTAACCCTTGTATAAGGGAAGGGGGCATCCCGATTAGAACTGGAGACCTCTTGGGCTGCAGTCAAATGCTCTGCCTGTAGTATAAAGCAGTAAATACATGATGCTGAATCCCTGCTGTCATGCATGCATGCTTCCCATATTACTCTTCCCCCATTTCTTTACAAATATGTTAAGTGCACATGGCACAAAACACCTCTCTCTCTTGCACTATTCTAAGTGGACTTGTGGTTGTGGCAGCAACCACACCTCAAACTTTACACCACTCTCAGGGGAGATGTGCTTGGGGCACTAATCATACCCCATACACTAACGCTGGTTGTTATGACGGTGAGATTTCAGTTTTCTCTTCAGTAGGTTCAGTAGCGCACTTATCCTTGTATAGACGGATTGTAGATATGGTTTTTGAACCACCGATCAGAGGATGTGCAGTCAAACATGCTACCTGAGCTACACTCTGAACCCTGTTTGCTTCCCCTTCTCTTCGTACGGTTTATTTGCAAGTGGCAACACTTATCAAGCAATAAGCTTCTGTTGCTTCTCTTTAGAGTTTGCTGTGTGTTGGGCAACCCCTGCTATTCACCCTTCCGGGTGAGGGAAAGCCTTCCGTTGCTTCCTCCTACTAGGTCGGATTTCACATGGAAAATAGCTGTGCTAGCCAGTCAGCCAAGCCAACCAAGCAGCTGCCACTCTTTTGTCTTACCGCCCTTGTGTGGGGGGACAACAGTAATCCCGAGAGGAGCCGTAGACCAGCTCTCTTCTGATGAGGTAAGTGAACTCTACTATTGCCAAAAGACTCCCACACCTACAAGCGCATATTTTTCACACTTCTTTCTCATGAATATCATGTCTGCTAACTCCGTGGAAATCAAGGACTCGAGGAAGCCACGCATGTGTGGTGCCTTTATAGCCAGGGGGCTAATAAGTGCGTGGCCACCACAGGTGATGTGTCTTAAAGAGTATCCACGTCAACTGCTCAGAGGGAATCAATCCCTGTACATATGGAATATATAGGGTGGAGAGATAGTCTCGACATGATAGAGAACAAAGATGTTAATGACCAGCAAAAACATTTCATTTAAAGTGAAGAAAGGAGTGAAGCCCAGTGCATTGCTGGAGGTCCCTTGGCTGCCTAAACCTATTAGCAGCATAATGAAGGGAGGGTTCAGTGGCACCTGATCCCACCCTAATTATAGGCTATATCAAAAAGGAAGGTTTTAGCCCTATTCTTAAAAACAGAGATCGAGTCTGACTCCCGAATCCAGATTGGCCGCTGTTTCCAAAGGAGAAGAGCTTGATAACTGAAGGCTCTGCCTCCCATTGTACTTTTGGAGATTCTAGGTTTTCCAAGTGAATCTGCATTTTGTGAGCGTAGTGCTCTGTTAGGATGATAGGGTAGTGTCAGATCTTTTAAATAAAAAGGGGCCTGATTATTTAGAGCTTTGTAAGTGAGAAGAAAGATTTTAAACTTAATTCTGAATTCTATGGGAAGCCAATGAAGGGAGGCCAGAATCAGAGAGATGTGATCTCTCTTTCTAGTACCTGTTAAAACTCTTGCTGTAGCATTTTGGATCAGCTGAAGACTTTTTAAAGATGTTTTAGGACAGCCTGACAATAAAGAGTGACAATGATCCAATCTAGAGCTAACAAAAGGGTGGATCAGTTTCTCAGCATCACTCTGAGACAAGATGCTCCTAATATTGGCAATATTACACAAATGATAGAAGGCAGTCTTAGAAACAAGTTTAAAATGTGAATTAAAAAAACAGATCTTGATCAAAAATAACTCCAAGGTTCCTCACAGTCCTCTGCCCAACCCCAAATCATAAAGGAGATTCTTTAGTCCTCTGGATGATGAGCCCATCGCGCTGCAGATCAGCTTGCTGCCTTTAGAACCATTCACATTTTTACGGCTTGTTTTCGGCTGACTGTTGCACCTAGAGGATCATGACATTTATGAACACTGGCTGTGGAATGGCGTATGTATTGAAGGAAAACGTGATCACCCTTTGCATGGGGGAAAGACTTCTGCATGTGTTAATAGCAACACACCATCTACTAGAAACCTTCAAATTGGCCTAAACTGTCTTTGACTTATGTGTGAATCTTCTTGGATTTTTTTTTTTTTTTTAAATGCTGACAATTTAAAAAAGAAGAAGACATGAAGAAAGAGTAACCCCATCCAAACGAAGAGTTTGATTTGGAAAGGGATTTCTAAGGTTTTTTGGACCAACTAGAACAGGGGTCTGCAACCTTTGCCAGCCGAAGAGCCGTTTTGCCCGTCTCCGACTAAAACAGACGTGGCTGAGAGCCGCAACGGCAATTTGACCTTTAAAATAAAGATTATGCTGCTTATAAAGTTTTTTATATACTGTACATAGCTCTGAGTATTATGTGGCATTAATGAATTCCTACTACAGCAGTGGGAAAAAACTGCTTATAGCTTCAATTATATAGCTTCATTCATGAAATAAATGTTAGATATATATATTATAAATTGTTTTGTGCTGAAAAATAAATTTCTGAATATCTGACCATAATTTTTGCATAGTTTTAATTATCAGCACATTCATAAATTGTTTAAATCTGAAAAATATCACCCATCTCCTACTTTCAACAGTGATCACACAGCTTTAGTTCCTGATATTTTCATAAATTAGAGATGAAAGTTTTATTTAGAAGAAGCTACTTTTCATCCTGTTTCCTCATAATGCTCCTTGTTCAAATGTATTAATATAATATAAATCTGTATCCTTCACTTGTTCTCCAGACTCTCAATTTGACAACTAGTGGATTGGTTGTGGGCGGCGTGGTGGAGAAGTGGTTAGCACTGCGGCAGCACAGCAACTCACCCTTGGCCGGGGGATCCTGGGTTCGATCCCAGCCCCCGACCAACAGTGATCTGTGTGGAGTTTGCATGTTCTCCCCGTGTCTGCGTGGGTTTACTCCGGGATTTCTTCAGTTTCCTCCCACATGCCAAAAACATGCAAGTTAGGTTAATTGGCATCAACTGGGGATTCTAAATTGTCCTTAGGTATGACTGTGAGAGTGAATGGTTGTCTGTCTCTCTGTGTTGGCCCTGCAATGGACTAGCGATCTGTCCAGGGCAGGGGTCAGCAACCTTTACCGCTCAGAGCCATTTGGACCCGTTTCCGACAGAAAAGAAAACACTGGGAGCCACAAAAACCCTTTTGACACTTAAAATGAAATAACACTGCATATAACTTTTTTTTCCCTTTATGCTATGTATAAACAAACAAATCAGGGAACTCCTGCAGAGAAAACAAAATTACATTTCTGCATGCAACAAAAACATTTTGAACTCCGAAAAAAAAAAAGATATTGGGTTGAAGGTTGACATTGGGTTGAAAGGAGAGTGCTATTTCTAGCACTGATGACTCCTGATCCTTCGATAAAAATCTCATAATTCCGCTGAAAACAATACCGAAAGCTCAGAATTCCAACACGAACCAGCGATGTGATTTGGGATTTGGGGAAATTATCTGAAAATTCAGCAGGGGGTCTGGGGGACATTGTCCCCCAGCAGGGTCCGGGGTGGGATGGGGGGCAAGGGGGGCAAAGCCCCTCGAAGCTCCTGGGTTTTTATGATTTTTAAGTACCAGAACTGTGCTTAAATGACATAAAACAAACAGCTGAATGCCACTTATTAATGTATAATATTGACTTATGTTCCAAGAAGATAGCATTCCTAAAATATTCTAACAAGCATTATCCATCACATGCTTTAACACTTGATCAAATCAAAATCAGTTAATTTTATCTATTCCATAATAGAAATAAAATTCCAACATACCATTACTTTTTATAATTTCAGCATTCATTTCAGATCACCAGTTTCAATCTCTATTGAGTCTTGAGCAGTTCATTTTGCACAATCACTGATGCACCCAAGTCTTAGAAATATTCAAAAGTTATGAGTCAATGTCCACTGTGCACTGTCAATTTCAAACTGTTTGGAATCATAAAAGGGGATGGTTAACTTTTATTACCGTTTAATCCCTCGTGCCAGCCCAGCTCATACAGCCGTTGTAGAGTTAATGACTGTCCACCTGGCCATATCGATTACCGGTGGCCATACGCCACTTCCAGTCCTGCCTGAAAGGGCACAGCTTCACTGCGTTCATGGACCACAAGCTGCTAACGTACTTAACGTACTTTATCTTCCTGGAAGATAAAATAAAGCGGAATTCGGTGTATTAACAGAAAATCACATCCCTGAGAACACGCCGCCATGAATCTTTGAAAAAGCATACAACGAGCCATTTGATTGGTCCAATCGTTTGCAACTATCCAATCGCAGGGCTGTTTACAATACAGCAGTAGCTTGAACACAACACATCCGGGTTATCGCGGGAGACGACTTCCGACCTCGTGTTGATTTTTCGCTGACGGTGATTAAACTTTAACACGTTTTTTTTTTAGATTTTACAAGATCACCATAATCTTCAAATTTAGAATTACATTTTAAAAACTAATGAACTAAAATAAAATACATTTTAATTAAATACTCATTATTTATTTTCCAAAGCCACAGGGAGCCGCAGCAGAGGGATGAAAGAGCCGCATGCGGCTCCGGAGCCGTGGGTTGCCGACCCCTGAACTAGAATGACTTCAGTCTTATCTGAATTTAATAGCAAGAAATTACAAGTCATCCAAGCTTTGATTTCCTTAAGACAGGCTTCTAACTTGGCTAATTGATTACTATCATCTGACTTCACTGATAAGTATAATTGTGTGTCATCTGCATAACAATGAAAATGTATACAGTGCTTTCTAATAATGTTGCCTAGAAGAAGCATATATAAACAAAAAAGAATAGGACCTAGCACAGATCCCTGTGGAACTCCGTGACTGAGCTTTGAGTTGGAAGAAAACTCATTATTGACATGATCAAACTTGAATCTATCAGATAAATAAGATTTAAACCACTGCAGCAAAGTTCTATTAAGTCCAACAAGGTGTTCTAGTCTATCAAGTAAAATATTATGATCAATAGCATCAAAAGCTGCACTAAGGTCCAAAAGGACAAGTACAGAAACAAGTCCATTATCAGATGCGATAAGGAGGTGATTAGTGACCTTCACCTAAGCTGTTTCAAAATATGGAGCACTGTTAAGGAGAACGTTACTCGCCAGAGGAAGACTCAGCCTGTGGGGAGAGATGAGAGCTGATTAATAAGAGGAGGGAGGAAGGAAAGTGGAAAGACAAATCTGCCACTTACGTGAGTTTAGCAGAGAGCCTAAAAGAGAGACCTAGCAGGAATAGACAAACCAGCAGGATGAAGCTGGCAGGGAGTAGGAAAGGGAAGGAGCTGGGTGGTGTCTGACCGGGTAGAGATAGGCACAACGATCCCTGGAGATGCACCACACCAATGGCAGCAACATGGGAAGGAGAAAAAGGAGAGGAATAAGGCATAAATCCTCTGGCTATATAAGGTTAGTTCACTTGCTAGCATTGCAGGCAGTATACCCAACGAGCCAGCACTGAAGCCTTCACTTGATGGTCCTTTTATGCGCTGGCGAGGAAGGAGTGGCAAGTGCGTCCAATTACGCTGGTGTACTTATTGCCTGAGGAGTTGTGGAATCTTTGACAGGAAGGAGGGGGCGTGCACTCACCTGAACATGACAGGGAGCATATATTCATTAAAAATCCTTCAATGTGATTTTCTGGATTTTTTTTTTCTCATTTTGTCTCTCATAGTTGAGGTATATCTATGATGAAAATTGGAGACCTCTCTCATCTTTTAAGTGGGAGAACTTGCACAATTGGTGGCTGACTAAATACTTTTTTGCCCCACTGTATAAACTTAAAAGAATAGGGCCTAGCACAGATCCCTGTGTAACTCCGTGACTGAGCTTTGAGTTGGAAGAAAACTCATTATTGACATGAACAAACTTGAATCTATCAGATAAACAAGATCTAAACCACTGCAACAAAGTTCCATTAAGTCCAACAAGGTGTTCTCATCTATCAAATAAAATATTATGACCAATAGCATCAAAAGCTGTACTAAGGTCCAAAAGGACAAGTACAGAAACAAGTCCATTATCAGATGTGATAAGGAGGTCATTAGTGACCTTCACTAAAGCTGTACTACAGTATGATAGATTTTAAACCCAGATTGAAACTCTTCAAATAAACCATTTCCCCTTAAGTGGTCAAATAATTGCATAGCACAACTCTTTCTAAGATTTTTGAAATGAAAGGCAGATTAGAGGTTAGTCTATAATTAGCTAAAACTCCTGGATCCTGTGTTAGCTTTTTAAGTAAGGGTTTAATTACAGTAGTTTTAAAAGCCTGCGGTACATGGCCTAATGTCAGTGAAGAATTGATTATTTGAAGAAAAGAGCTCCCGATAAATGGGAAGACCTCTTTAAATAACCTGGTAGGAATAGGGTCTAAAAGACAAGTTGAAGGCTTGGAGGAGGAAGTTATTTAATCTAACTCTAAAAGGTCAATTGGATAAACTCATCCAAACAGATATCAGTTGAAGGAGTTGTATTAGTTAATGTATTTAACTTAACGGTGGGAAGAACATGACTGATTTTATCTCTGACAGATGAAATTTTATTATTGAAGAAGTTCATAAAGTCCTGACTAGTAAGCTGTAAGGGAATGCTAGGTTTGACAGAGTCCTGACTCTTTGTCAGCCTGGCTACAGTGCTGAAAAGAAACCTGGGATTATTCTTGTGTCCTTCAATTAATGCAGAATAATAACTTGTTCTAGCTTTCCTAAGAGATTTTTTATGAATTTGAAGTTGATTTCTATAAGCTAAATAGATTTCATCTAATTTAGTGGAGCACCATTTTCTTTCTAATTGACGAGTCTTCTGTTTTAAGCTACGAGTTTCTGTGTTGAACTTAGAAATATCTGAGTAGACTTTTTCTTTTTTAAAAGGCCACCATGTCTAGGGTCTGATGCAGAGAAGCTGTAACACTATCTACCATGCTATCAGTTACAGAAGGAGCAAGCTCTCCATAGCTTATCTCCGTTGTGTTGGCACATGGCATAGAGAAAACAATCTGCTTAAATTTGGTAACAGCATCATCTGAAAGGCATCTACTGTAGTAATATTTTTCTTTAGGAGCCAAATAGTCAGAAATAGTAAAATCAAAAGTAAACAGATAATGGTTTGACAGTACAGGGTTATGAGGAGACACTACCAGATTTTCTAGTTCTATGCCATATGTCAGAACAAGGTCCAACGTGTGATGGAGATAATGGGTAGAATTTCCTACTTTCTGAGAAAACTTCATCAAGCCTAATATTGAATTGTAGCATCATCGTCTCCTCAAACCAAGACAGAAGATCACTTCTCTCCATTTTACAGGAATTTCACTTTATTCCCTCTACAGGAATACCACTTTTCTGCATTCTACAGGAATATCACTGGCTTTCATATCAACTCATCCAGGCCTCATCCAGGCCAGACCCAGAGATGTTTTCCCAGGACCCCAATGTAAACAGTTGCCTCTTGCAGAGATTGTAAGGATCAGAATTTGCTTTTAAAGGCTCAAAGTAACATACAACTCGGGAGACCAGACCTCCAACGTGAACACTGCATTTGGATAACATCCGCCTTTACAGGAAACCAATGCTCTTAAAAGGGTCATAAACGGCTTAATCAGACAGGTTTATAACCTTCGATGTTTTCCAGATTATCTCTTCCAGATACCATAGACCTAAAAGAAATCATCTACAGCTCAACAGTACCTCCTAGCGGATACCTACGAAATGTGTTTCAGTATGTAGCATGACTTTTTAATTTGTTCTAAACATTAAGTTTCTTTCAGCTTATCCTCTTCTCCCCTGGATCCAAAGGACACTGAAAATCATCCCTTTTTATCACCAACCATGGTTTGCTGTACTACATTAAGCTTTGATCTAAATGTGAATGCATGTATTATAATTATGTATAAGAAATGTTATGTTCATGAGTGTTATTCAAACAAATGTAATATTAGAGTAATGGTATAAATGCATGATCACCAAATATTAGCCAAGTCATTTAATTTAGTTGGATTTTATATTGAGCACCTAATTTCATAAGAACTGACTGAGTGTTGATTTTTCTCTGCAATTTCATGGGATGGTGTCTTCGTTTGATTGGCTGCTCTCAAACAAAGAAATGTTCTCACATTGGATGGCAGCCATTTCAAAGTGCTTTTGATAAAGTCGATTGGTCAGTCTTGCGATCGACATCACCAGTTTATGACCAGGCGGGGTCATTTAAAAGTAGTAGAAGCTGCTCTGCATGGTTAAGATTCAGAAAAAACACACAGATTCAGAATTAGAACAAGACAAGCAGAAAGAAAAAGAAACACACAGATGTAAGTTAAAGTTAAGTAAGAGAGCAAGAGAGAACACAAGTTACACAGAGACAAGTTATGCAGTTAAGTTAAGTTAAAGTTAGAGAAGAAAAAGCAGACAAGAAAGAGACAGAATGAGATTAGATAAGTCTGGGAAGATTTTGTTCCACCGTTTCAAGGTCCTGTGTAGTTTTATTTTATCTAAATTGTTCTTTGTGAAGTTTGTCAAATCATGCGTTAAGTTTTTCTGGTTACTGAGGAGAAATCACCTTTTTCTTTAGAGCTCGCTTTCTCAGAGAATCAAATTCTCAAACTTTTTCCTTCACCTCAGAAGCCATTCTTATCCTAGTAAATGTTTTTGTTTTTTTGTTTTTGTGTTTTTGGACTCTCTTTCTGGCCTCATACCCGCCTGACTGAGAAGTTTTTCCTTCAGTTTTTTTGGTCTATCCCGCTCCTAGAGACTTCACCGATTCGGCCGGACTCGTTCCAAGGATTTTCATGCCGCCCTGAGACAAACCATCCACGGCTGCCACTGTCTTCTTGAAGGGCCCCCAGCCGAGTTATCACTTCCACCGCTGTGAGGAAGTATAACAGCAGCCGCTTCCGCCGACGTCCTAACTTCAAAACCCAGCGGTACCGACCCGCTGAAACGTGGACCTACAGCTGTTGTGTGAGTGAAACTCCTACTTTTCTTATCTCCTGGGTTAAACGTGATGTCTGAACAATTAAATTATGATTGAATATAGCCCGTATTTCAGGGCTCAATTAGTCTCTTAGCCACAGGGTAAGGCTGTAAACTGAAGGAAAATTTTTAGTCATTTTTAAGTAACTGCCCTTAATTTTTGTAGATTAATTCAGAAGTCATTTTTAGATAATTAGCTTATGAGTTTTCCCCATAAAATTGTGTTGTTTTGTTAGACATTTCAGCCTTCATTTACCGTTGAAACATAAGTCTGGTTCCTCCTTGGTTCTACAGAGGTGTAACGCTGGATTTTATGTTCAGGAATCCAATAATAGTTGATGTGATATCGTACATTTGAATCTGTTTATCCATCATTTGAATGCCATGCCATGTAACCTGAATGAGTTTAATAAAAGGGTCAATGAGAGAAGTTGAAGCGTTTTCCTTTCACATATATCTGTTTCCTAATCACAGCAGGAAAAGAACTCACTGAAACTTTGAGACTGATCCATTAAGTAATTGAAGGTACAAAATTAATTAAAATTAAAGTTAATATTATTGTCCATTGTGACTGGTGCCCCCTTTTACGAGTGCTTTTATTTAATTTAGCGGGTGTAGAAGTGACGGTTTAACTCCGCCCCCTTTCACACCCACTATTAAATAAAATAAATAATTCCTGTACCTTATGACAAATATTTTATTATATAATCCTGTTACAGTAAAATAATGGTGCCGCCGTGAGAGGCCTGTGTAATTGGGAAACGTATATGCAAAAGGAAAAATCATTGAGACATAAGCTGGGTTTTTTTTTCTGCAAATATTGATCCACTTTATTTGGTGAGCCTGTGTGTTGTTTGGGAGAGAGAGGCTGAGGCCTGCGGCTCCCTCTGTCTGTGTCTGTTGTGTTTGTTTATTTAGCCTCCCGCTGAGGCGTCTGGTTGCTGATAGCGGCAAAAGGGGGGTGAGTGAATCACCCACTGTCTAAGGTGAACAGCTGTGTTGATGCGTGCAAGTTTTAAGCAGTATTATTTGCTGGATTAAGAAAATAAAGGCCTAGAGTGACAGAAACACGAAGAAAACCGTCCTGTCTCTCGCCAGTTTAACCTTCCGGCGATTATCCCGAATGGATTAATTAAACTGGCCAGTTCTGTAATTACCCAAGCGTGGTGACGTCAGATTAAGCTGGACGCAGTTTGATCTGGTCACTGAATAAACCGTTGGGGAAGTAGCGCTACTATAAACTATACCCGGAAATAAAGGGGTAACATTATTTGTGCAAGTTGGAGATTAAACTCCCATTTTGAAAAGCAAGGCGTAGCACTGTCGCTAAGACTCGCGCCCACATTCACGTGTCACGTGAACACGCACAGTCGCATGTGACCAAAGGGCATGCACAAAAAACTGCGCATGAGCAGAGTAAACGTGCAGACGCTGTTTTCAAGGCGCTAAGAGGGAGTCACCCTAGCCGCCATTTTGAGTGAGACCGGTAGACCCACCCAGAGTGACATCACCAATGTCTCCTCCTCCTGGGAGGGCAGAGATAACTACCGCCATCTTGTGGTCAACTATAGGAGTTGCATTTCTCGCATGAATGCACACTCGGATTAAGATAAGATAAGATAAGCCTTTATTAGTCCCACAGCGGGGAAATTCCAGGATTGCAACAGCACAGGGATAGCAACACTCAGAGCAACAATCAGAAGGCAAGAAAAAAAGCAAGCAAGCAAGAGCAGTTAATATACATATGTACATATTACTATAAATATATACTGTATATATATATATATATATATATATATATATATATATATATATATATATATATATATATATACACACAGACACAGTGCAGAGCATTGTAGCTGGATGGGATAAATATATGAGTATATAAACACACAGTGCGGAGCATTGTAGCTAGATGGAATAAATATGTAGATATATAAACACCAACAGTACGGAGCATTGCAGTTAGGTGGAATAAATATGTAAATATATAAACACACACAGTGCGGAGCAATGTAGCTAGATGGAATAATATGTAGATATATAAACACACAGTGCGGAGCATTGTAGCTAGATGGAATGAATATATAGATATATAAATATAAATATAAACATAAACATAACCACACCCAGTGCGGAGCATTGTAGCTAGATGGAATAAATATGTAAATGTATAAACACACACAGTGCAGAGCATTGTTGCTAGATGGGATGAAACAGCACAACCGTCTACTTAGTTATCCTACATGGTATGATTATGTGCCCATACATATTCTCACCCTCCATAGCAATTTTTCCTAGTTGTATGCCGGAGGGGACCATTGTGTAAGTCTATTGCATCTTTTGCATTCAAAAAAACTATTAGGTTGTTACGTCTTTTTGCTATCTCAGCGAGCAGCCCTGCTTAGGTTGTACAGTCTGACAGCCGTTGGTAGGAAGGACCTGCGAAACCACTCAGTTGTGCACCTGGGATGATGTGGTCTGCTGCTAAATGAGCTCCTCAGTGCATTCAGTATGTCCTGCATAGGGTGGAACTCGGACTCCAGCAGAGATGACAGTTTAGCCACCGTCCTTCTCTCTCCTATCTCCTCCACCGGATCAAGGCGCCCCAGGATAGAGCTAGCTTTCTTGATCAGTTTGTTCAGTCTCTTCCTATCGGTTGCTGTAATGCCACTGCCCCAGCAGACCACTCCAAAAGTGATGGCTGATGCCACCACCGTGTCATAGAATGTCTTCAGCAGCGCCCCTTGTACACCAAAAGACCTGAGTCTACTCAGTAGGAACAGCCTGCGCTGTCCCTTCTTGTAGAGTGCATCAGAATTGTGTGACCAGTCTAGTTTATTGTTCAGATGAACACCCAGGTACTTGTAGGATGTCACCATCTCAATGTCTGTTCCCTGTATATTTACTGGTGCTGTGAGGGGTTGTCCTTGCCTGCGGCAGTCCACCACCAGCTCCTTAGTTTTCCTCGCGTTGATCTGGAGGCAGTTCCGATGGCACCAGTCCACGAAGTCCTGGATAAGTCCTCTGTACTCAGCTTCATCTCCATTGGAGGTGAGGCCAACGATCGCAGAGTCATCAGAGAACTTCTGTAGATGGCAGTGTGTTGTGTTGTGTGAGAAGTCCGCAGTATAAAGAGTGAACAGGAAGGGAGCCAACACCGTTCCCTGGGGGGCCCCCGTGCTACCGATGATCGTGTCAGACACACAGTCCCGGGTTCTCACAAACTGAGGCCGGTTCGTGAGGTAGTCCAGGATCCATGATGACAGGTGCTGGTCCACCCCTGCACGCAGCAGCTTGTCCTTTCAGGATCATCGGTTGGATGGTGTTGAAAGCACTGGAGAAGTCAAAAAACATGATCCTCACCACATTCCCGGGCTTCTCCAGGTGGGACAGAGAACGGTGAAGGAGGAAGATCACCGCACCCTCCACCCCAATGCCATGCTGGTAGGCGAACGGGAGTAGATCCATCTCTGGTTCCACCAGGGGGCGGAGGTGAACAAGGAGCAGTCTCTCCAGGGTCTTCATCAAGTGGGACGTCAAGGCCACCGGTCTGTAGCTGTTCAGGTCTTTGGGGTGGGAAGTTTTTGGTACAGGTACCACACAAGATGTTTTCCACAGCTGTGGTACCCTCCCCAGCTTCAGGCTCAGGTTAAAGATGTATGTCACAATCTCACACAGCTGGTCTGCACAGGACTTGAGGAGCTTTGCGCTGATGCCGTCCAGTCCCGAGGCCTTCCTCGCCTTGATCTTCCTCAGCTCCGTCCTCACCTGGGTCCTGGTCAGGGTCAGGATGTGGGGCTGTGTGTTGGGAGTGGGGGGGGGGGGGTGTTGGTGGAGTGGGGAGTGGGCAGCAGGACTTGATGTCTTTAGAGGCAGCAGTGGTTGTTGTGCAGTCAGGGTGGAGGGCGGTTGGTCAAACCTATTGAAAAACAGATTCAGATTGTTCACCCACTCCCTGCCCCCCGTGGCCTGGTGGGAGGTATTCTGGAGCCCAGAGATGGTTTTGAGGTTTCTCCAGACCCCGCTGATGTCGCTCTGTTGCAGCTTGTCCTCCATCCTCTGCACTGTGTGTGTTTATATATTTACATATTTATTCCTTCTAGCCACAATGCTCCGCACTGGGTGTGTTTATATTTATATATCTATATATTTATTCCATCTAGCTACAATGCTCCGCACTGTGTGTTTATATATCTTACATATTATTCCATCTAGCTACATTGCGCCGCACTGTGTGTGTTTATATATTTACATATTTATTCCACCTAGCTGCAATGCTCCGTACTGTGGGTGTTTATATATTTACATATTTATTCCATCTAGCTACAATGCGCCGCACTGTGTGTTTATATATTCATATATTTATTCCATCCAGCTACAATGCTCTGCACTGTGTCTCTGTGTGTGTGTATATATATATTTTATAGTAATATGTACATATGTATATTAGCTGCTCTTGCTTGCTTGTTTTTTTTTTCTTGCCTTCTGATTGTTGCTCTGAGTGTTGCTATCCCTGTGCTGTTGCAATCCTGGAATTTCCCCGTTGTGGGACTAATAAAGGCTTATCTTATCTTATCTTATCTTCCTCCTGAAGCTGTCCTTGCCTTCTCTGATCTTTCTCCTCAGCTCCCTCTGTACGGACTTCAGCATCTCCCTGTTCCCCGACCTGAAGATCCTCTTCTTCTCTCACAGAAGTGTTTTTATCTCAGGGTTGATCCAGGGTTTGTTGTTTGAGCAACACCGTATAGTCTTGGTGGGAACGGATTTGTCCACACAGAAGCTGAGGTAGCCCGTGAAGGTGTGAGTGAGGCCATCGATGTCCTCACCATGTGTATCGCAGAGCTGCTTCCAGGAGGTGGCTTCAAAACAGCCCTTTAGAGTGTCCATTGCCTCCTCAGACCATAACATCACTGTGCGCATGGCCGGAGGTTGTCTGTGCACTAGGGGTTTGTACAACGGCCAGAGATGAACCAAGTTGTGATCCGATCTCCCGAGTTGGGGGAGTTGTGATGAGGTGTACGCCTCCTTAGTGTTTGCGTAGAATAAGTCCAGTGTTTTATTGTCTCTAGTGTGGCATGTGACATACTGGGTAAACGTGGGTAGAATGGGAGATAGTGAAACATGGTTGAAATCGCTTGAGATGAGGAGAAGAGCATCTGGGTGTTCTGTCTGCAGCCTGCTGGTTACTGAATGGATGACGTCACGCGCTGTCCCAGCGTTCGCCGTCGGATTTGCATAAACAACAAAGCAGATCCCGTGTGAGTGTTCTCTCAGGAGATATGTAGGCCGCATGCTAACAGCTAGCAACTCAATGTCTTTGCTGCAGTGACGTTGTTTAACAGTGATATGTCCCGGTCTGCACCAGTTGTTGTTAACATACATTATCACTCCACCGCCCCTTGCTTTGCCACTGTCTGGTGTTCGGTCTGCCCGTATCATGTGGAAACCCTTCAGCTCAATGTTAGCATCTGCTGCTAGTTCAGTTAGCCACGTCTCAGAAAACAAAAGGAGAGAGCACTCCCGGTATGTGCTATCGTAACGGCAGATAGCCGCTAGCTCATCTACCTTTCCCAATATAGAGCGTACATTCCCCATAATAACGGATGGGAAGGTGGGTCTGTTCCTTATACTGCTTGTCCGCCGTCTATCACCAGCCCGGCAACCACGTCGTTTTCGCCTTATTTCTCTCGGTACGTCGAGTTTTTCTGTCAGCACCGAGTGGCGATTAAGTGCAAGCAGCTGTTCCCTGCTGTACCGTCTCCTGCTGTAAACAGTGGCTCCGTCCGCCGGCTCGGGAGGCATTTTGGGGCGATCTGTGTGTCCGTGATGTATAAAGTGTGTAAAGAAAGAAAGAAAAAAACTCAGAATTGAGCCGCTGTTGCAAAAGGCAGCCGACTCGTGTGGCGCCGGAGAGAAAAAAAAAAAAAAAAGGCAGAGCGAATCTATTAAGCTGATTTATAATCAAATAGAGCTTCCAAATTAACTTCAAATCAATCCGAATTATCCGGAACAACCTAAATTTAAACCCAATTCAAAGTTTTATCCCAAGAACAAAAAGGAAAGAGAAACTTGTGGGTTTGAAGTTTGTTCTCATTGGTGGAAGAGCTTTTGACTGCATATATACACAGTGAAAGAACATAAAGCATAGACTTTGTATTTACTCACGTATGTTAACCACATATTTTAATCTTTTTAGTTAAAAGCATATATTTACACATCTTACGCTAAAAGTCTGCAAACTTTTGAAGCTATATATATGTGTTTTGTTTTTAAAGATCACTTTGTGCGATTTCTTTCACAGGAAGCCATTCAACTTAGGACTCAAATAAATGACAATGTTCATTTAGACCCAAATTAATGTTAATCCTGTGCATGCTGGTAAAGGATTTAGTGATTTACTAAATATTTAACCAAAATTTTCAAAATTAGGAAACCACATTCAACAATTAACCCTTGAAAGCTTTAGCTTATTTACAGTCATTGTGTTGCTTTTGATTCATGTTTCCTCCCCAGGAGAAGGGAAACATTTAACCAACTCACTATTTCTCACCAGGATTTGAAATAAGTCAAAAGGTGAAAACTTTGACTAGTCTGTAAAACCTTTTTTTTTCTTCTCTTTTTAAATAATCATTAACTTTAATCCTAAGGAAGCCTTAGTGACAATACGCAAAGACAATTCATTTGTTTCCTAACTTGTAAATATTAAAACATTTAAAGGCTTTAAATGAAGATAAGCTTTAACAAATAAAACAAAACCAATTCTAACTTTAAAACAAAGTGAAGACTTATACTGTAACCCTAAAGCCTTAAAGCATTTAACCTTTTCTATTTTTGTTGCTTTCTTTTGTAAATAAAATCATTACTTTCAAGTGAGATTCAACAAAAATTCACAACCTAGTTGAGGACTATTCCAAAGCTACACTTTGATAACTGAACTGAAAGAAGTCAATCCACACAAATTTTTTTTCGTTGTTGTGTTTGTCTTGTGAAATACAAATCAAAATACAGTGTCAACAAATAAATTAACACATATTTCACATTTCTAAAGAATTCCAAAATATTTGCTTTCCTTCTTACAAGCCTGGAAGTTGAAACAAACTCCAAAAGGAAGCTTGTAATTATCCTCACTACAAAACAACACTCAAGGTTAACTCTTGACTCACAACTTTAGCTATAATCAACGAATTGATTTCAAGCTAAGCGTTACACAAACGGTCAAACATGTCGAGTCCACTTGACGAATTAAATGACCTTCAAGTAATATTGGAAGACTTGGCTTCCGACCTTATACCCGGTTTCTCCAAACATGTTCAGGATACTCCACCCAAAGATTTGAAACAAATCACGAAAAAACTTTTAGATGAGTGTGAAACTAACCCACCGAAAGCAAAGGAAATCCCAGGTGTGTTAGGGAAGTTTGCACTAGCATTAGTTGCAAGGCTAAAACGAGCTGAAACCCGAGTACTCTACGCCAAAAAGGAACTGGTGAAACGACAAACAACCATCCTTTCTCTTCAGGAAGAGAACAAATCTCTAGTGAAAAAGCAGGAACAAGCTCACATAGAGAAAGAAGACACCCAAGCTACGCTTGATCAGACGTTGCTAAATCTGGAACAAGCAGAGGAAGAAAAGCAACGACTAGAAGACGACAATACCTCACTTCAGCAAGAAAATGAGGAATTGAAAACCGCCCTGCTTCACAAAGAGAATCAACTCAAGGAAGTTGAAGGTCAATTGGACGAAACAAACTCCGATTATGGTAAATGTAAACTGCTCCTACGAGAAGCACAACAAGGTCTTCAGGACGTCAAAGAAGAGCTGGAAGACCACCGAAAACAAAGGGATCTGAGACCAGAAGCCATGAACAGGCCGGTTCCCTCGACAAAGGGGGGCATCCCCTCATGGGATGGGGACTCCCCCAGCTCACACTCATCTGACCCGTTCAGACCCGAACGGCAACACGAAAGACGTTTGCAAATTCCATCCGATGGAGATCTCAATAAGATCGCTCGCCACGTCACGAAATTTGACCCCTCAACCAGTGGGTCACCTGATACCAGGGCTTATTTGCAAGACATTGACTACTACTTGCGTAAATACCCTGATGCTACGGTTGACGATTGCATTTATTTGATTAAGTTGACATCCAACAGGTCGGTATCAAAATTTATAGATCGGCAACCATTTGACATCAAGATGAACCACCGGAAACTCTATGAAGCCATCGAAAAGGAGTTCTTCGACGACTGCTTACAGTCGGGGCTAGCGACAGCCCTAGCTGTGAAACAGGGTCGCTTAGAGCCCCCACAGGCATACTACCAGCGACTCAAGCGTGCATATTTTGGATCTCAAAACATGCCTGAGATGGAAGAAGACCACAATTTCAAGGCTCTTTTCATTCAGAATCTCCATCCCACGATTGGACACCACCTTGGAGTCATGGCTAACCCAAAGTCAAACTCAATAAACCAGCGAAGACAGTTCGCACATTATGCATTCCAGAAACAGCGACAAAGCAATCAGAAGCATACTGAGTCTACCGCGGTGTTAGCTGTCAACACCGCATCAGACACCCTGGACCTAGAGGACGCCCCAAGGCCAGCCCCTGTTCCAGCATCTCGGTCACAAATAAAACGACAACAGTCCTCTAGTCAAGATAAGTCGAGTCATGACCCGGAAAAATTTTTGACACCAAGTTCCAAGCCAACATTACCAAAACCTGACTACCGTCGGAGGCTAAGCCCACCAGGTAAGTCACGAGAATATGGTACGGATACCCGGGATGACAGATATCAGAAAAACTTCGACAGGGAAGCAAGACCTCCCCCTGGTAAGTTTAGCTCCAAACCCTGGGAGAAGAAAGAAAAGCCCATTTTCAGCCGAGAAGACCTGGAAACTCTCCAATGCATACTTGACGAACTGAAGAGGAAAAAGGAGGCGAAAGAGGACAAGAAACCAGATGTCCTAGCCATAAATATTGTGACCACCCCAAACGACCCTTTAGGTTTGCCACAAGTCAACCCTGAGGAATCTCCTACTACAAAGGGGAAGGATACTGAAGACACAACTGAGCATCCTCCACTCAAAACTCAGGAGGAGCTCCAAAATGCAACGCCACCCAGTGCCATTTTGGTAGTCCAGCTCCCTGGAAAACCTCACTCGCCCGAAACAGGCCACTCTTTAATCTGCGTTGAACCACCGGTCCAAGAATTTCTGTGTGATTTGACCGAGGGGGGTTGCACGAAAATTTTTTCCTGTCATTGACCCTGGAAGATGTGATGACGCACGAAGCCCTACTGGATACTGCAGCGGACATCACACTCATGTCGCGTGACCTTTTTGAACACCTACGTGTCACTGCTAACTATGCACACAAAGACTTGAAACTAATATCTTGCTCCTTAGCCATTCAACCTTATGCACCCTCAAACACGACTGTGTCACACATGTCATTGATAAAAGTCTCCATTGGGCCCATGACCTTGATCCATCCGGTCTATGTGTCCAATCTCAACTCAATTCCATTGCTGATAGGCAAGGATCTACTTAATCGCTTTGAGCCTCTGATAGACTTCAAGAATCTCAAGCTATGGGCTCAAGTTCGACAACCTCTTCCAACCACTCTACCTGAAGCAACTGGATCACAGTGCTACACTCTTGACACCTTGGATGTTCCAGGAGTCAACCCACTCACACTGCTGACCCAACAAAGTTTGACGGAAGGTGACCTTGGGGAACGGGCTGAAACAGGCACCCCTTCCCATGTCACCACATCTGACAACTCAACCTTAAATGAACACAGTTCATTCCTTTGCACCCTAAAACCAGGGGCAGCCAACGAAGAGTACTGCCCCCAAGTGGTCAAAGGACTAGTTATCCAAAGCTCCCACATAGAAGACGTGGTACTGGCTCTCTGGGCTGATAAAGCCGTGATCAGCCAGACACTTTTCGACTCTCTACATGAGAAATACCCTGACCTTATGGTCACTAACAAGTCTTTTCGTTTCCCTGCTGGGACCAAATCAAACAAAACATTGATCGCCACAAGTATCTGTGCTGTCCACCTTCAGTGGAACCACAGACTGCTGATTCATCCCTTCTTGGTCGTTCCCGACCTGCCACATGCAGTCTACATCGGCAGTGATTTTCTTGTGAGACTTGGAACCCAGGTTGATACTATAAACAATGTCTTATGGTCTCTCACCCCAGTTCGAGACACTCACTCTAAACCAGATCTTGACACTCTAAAGTCAGGACAGACCATCCCTGAGGTATGCTAGGTACTGAATTCTCAACATTGTCTCATACCTGCTAATGTCACGTGCTACCCGGTCCAACTATGCATTCAGACCGGACAGAAACTTATGCATCCACAGGAATTTTTCCAACCGGCTCCTTTGCTTGACGATCTAGGATTAACTCTGGAGGCCATGCCCCTTCTAAGCCTAGAATACAGAACCACCATGTTACCGGTAAACAATCCCATGGCAGAGACCATCGTCCTGCCCAAGGCCACGTCTCTTGGCTGGCTCATCACCACAGATTTCCACGATTTTGAACTGACTGTTCCTGTGCTAGGCGGCCTCCCTGATTCTCTTTGGGCCGACTCTCTTGAACCTACAGTCATTTACACTAAGCCTTCTAAGGCCATCGCTCTTGTGTCAATGCCAACCCCTGACAAAGTTTCAGTTGGACGAACTGACTTGACCAACAATGACCAAATGCTTGTCCAAGCCATTGAGCTCCTTCCATCGGAGTCTAATCAGCAGACCAATGACAATCCCAGCGATGCTCCACCGAAATCAGTCCTCACTATCGCTGAAGAGATTGCACAGGTGGTAGCTGATGCTGATGCCCTAACCTCTGACGAAGAACGTGAAAAACTTCACCAAGTTCTTCTTAAATATGAGCAATCCTTCTCCAAAGACTCCTTGGACTGTGGACTGACCACAATCCACTCAGTATGCATTCCTACACCACCTGACGCTCCTCCCACCTACGTCAGGCAGTACAAGATTCCCTTGGCCTCGTACGGCCCAGTACAAGAAATAATCAATGACCTACTGGACCGTGGCATAATCAGGCCATGCAACAGTACCTACTTGGCCCCCTTATGGCCTGTCCTAAAGCCCAATGGTAAGTGGAGACTCACCGTTGATTACAGGAAATTGAACACTCAAGTTTATCTCTCTAGGTGGCCTATGACTCAACTGGAGCAAGAACTCCCTAGAGTAAAAGATGCCAAATACTTCTCAACACTGGACATTGCTTCTGGTTTTTGGACTATTCCTGTCCAAGCTGAAGACCAACACAAACTGGCCTTCACGTTTGCGAATCGCCAATACACATTCACCCGACGTCTTTTCGGTTATGCCAACTCTCCTGCAGAGTTCAACATTTTCTTGAACAAAGCATGTCCAGACGCCCGAGACAGAGGTAACCTCATCTATGTTGATGACATTCTCATTCGGAGTCCAACTCTGGACACCCACCTCACTGAAATCGACCATGTCCTTGGCCAGCTCACGCGAGCAGGAGCCAAAATTTCTCTCTCCAAATGGCAATGGTGCAAAACCAAAGTCAACTATGTTGGTCTCTTGGTAGGATCCAAAGGGGTCCTACCACAAACGACACGGATTCAAGGTGTGCTAAACATCAAAGCCTGTACCAACATCTCCGAACTCCGGAGCTTCCTAGGGGTATGTAATTACTCACGTCAATTCATTGAGGATTATGCAGACTTGGCAAAACCCCTTACAGACCTCCTACGAAAGGAGACCCCTTCATTTGGTCTGAGGCTCAAGAACAAGCTATGCTAGCGTTGAAGCAAAAGTTGTGCACAGCACCGTGTTTGGCCTATCCCAACTGTGACCAGCCATTCTTCTTACAAGTGGGGTTCTCTGCCAACTGCTTAAGCGCTGGATTATACCAAATCTACGACCATGACAAACGAGTCGTGGCCTATGCCAGCAAAACCCTCTCTGGTCCGGAACTGAAATACTCGGACTGCGAAAAAGCCCTTCTGGCCACTGTATGGGCAGTCAAACATTTCTCCAACTATGTAGGAGGCCAGAGAATGACAGTTGAGACTCACCACCAACCAGTGGTCTTCCTTAGCAGTCAATGCATCAGAGAAGGCGTTGTCACAAATGCCAGAATAGCCTCCTGGTTGATGGCTCTACAAAGCTTTGACGTGGAGGTCCGCTACGCACAAAAGTTGAGAAGCCCTCTCGGCACAGACTTGGCTGCCTGCCAACAGTGCTCTGAGGACACTTCAGGGCCATCCATTTGTGCAGAGCAACCTACAGTCACTGAAGATCCAAACCATCACTACTTTGACCAAAACATCTGCCAAGATATGGTCACTGCCTATGTCGATGGTTGTTCTTTTCACCATGAAACTCACATTCGTGCTGGTGTGGGTGTGGCATGGCTGAACAATCAGCCTTGTGAACCCCACAACTATCAACTGGGTTCCCAATCATCCCAGTATGCGGAAATCGCAGGTGTGCTCATTACACTGCAACTTGCCGTAGACCATGGCATTCGCACATTGGTCATCTGCACTGACTCCAACTACGCACGCCTCAGTTTCACTTGTCATTTAGCACTCTGGAAGGCCAAAGGTTTTGTAACCTCCAACCGCAAACCGGTTAAACATCAAGACCTTTTCAAGGCATGTGATCACCTGGTCACCTCCAACAACCTCCAGGTGTACTGGAAAAAGGTCAGAGGTCACTTGCGCACACCAGGTCAGAACAAAGAATGGAATGACCTTGTGGACTCACTTGCAAAACAAGGAGCTATACAAGGCATGCCCTGGTCCTTTGATTCTGCTCAGGTGCCGACTTCACAGTCCCACACACCACCCCTACAGTCTGCACAGTCACTAGGGCCCAGACAAACAGGGCCCAAGATATGACACAAACCACAGGTCCCCTCGCGGTTGACCCTGTTTTCACTGACGCTGACCTTATCTCTCTTCAAACCCTTGATCCTGCGATCCATAAAATGATACAATATCTCTTGGATCCTGCATTTAATGCACCATCTGACTCGGATCTCGCTGACACTCCACATTTAAAACCACTTTTTGCCGCACGATCGTCCTTGCAGCTGCGCAATGGCATTCTAGTTCATGTTTCCGATGAACTCCCTGCGCCTGCGCTTGTGGTCCTTCGTAACCAGAGGGGGGTGATGATTGTTCATGCCCACGATCTCCCAACTGCAGGACACAAAGGCATCAAAGCGACGTGCAACGTGCTCAAACAAGTGGCATATTGGCCATACATGCGAAAGGATGTAGCGGACTACATCAAGGGATGTCTCGTATGTTGCCAGTTTCAACCAACCAACCCGATTCATCGAGCACCCCTACAGAAAAGAAGCATTTCATTCCCATGGTCTGACCTCCAAATTGACTGGGTAGGTCCCCTTCCATGGTCAGCCAGAGGAAACAAATACTTCCTCAAAGTCACATGTGCTTTCACCAAATGGGTCGAGCGCCTGCCTGCTCCTAATGACACGGCAGAAACCACGGCCTACTTGTTGATGAACCATGTATTCTCTAGATTTGGTATGCCAAACCGAATCAACTCTGACCGCGGCACTCATTTCACTGCTGAAGTCATGTGACAACTGTGGGAAACCTTGGGAGTTAAAGTTAACTTCCATATTAGCCACCACCCACAATCCTCTGGACAGGTTGAAAGAACCCACCAAACTGTGATCAACATACTGAAGAAGTATGTTTCACCACACCAAAAAGACTGGGATGTAAAACTCCCGCTGGTCTTAATGGCCATCCGAGCCACACCCCATGAAGCTACGGGGGTGTCACCTTTTGAAATGATGACAGGCCGGCAAATGACTTTGCCCCTGCATTTACTCTACCAACCTGGAGAAGCCAGTGTTGCCACAGCTTACACTACTCACCAGTACATGACTGACCTCACCAAACTTCTCCAACGGACTTTTGCCTTTGCCCAAAAACATTTGGACCGATCAGCTGAAGGACGCAAAGCCTACTACGATCAGAAAGCCTCACATGATGAACTCCAAGTGGGAGACAAGGTTTTCTATTATGCTTTCATTCCTCAGACAGGACAGACCAACGCATGAGCAGGAAAACTCGTTTGGAAGTTCCTCCCCAGGTGGACAGGTCCACACACGATCACAGATAAACGCTCTCCGGTCGTTTACCAAATCAAAATAAGCAAAGGTCGCCAGGACCCCATCTCCAAATGGGTCCATCGTAATCAAATGAAAGCTTACAAAAACCCCATGGGACTCGTCGGGGACAACACTGTTCCATTAAGTCAGTAAACAAACCTAAAATCTTGTTTGCGCCCGATAGATAACTGTTAGCTAACTATAAGACTCAGGCACGCTCGGTCGCATTTCTCTTCCTCAATCAGGTAACTGCATTAAACCTTCAAAAGGAGAAAGTTAACCCAAACTAACTGACTTCCTTAAAATCTAACTTCAAAAGATGCTGCAAAATTTCATTCAGCGTCATCAAGTTACTATTTCAAAGTAGTACACACAAAATCAACAACATCACTAGCTTTAGTCAATAATCACAAAACCCTCTAAAGGTGATAAAACACTAATAGCCTAGAGCTCAGTCTCTAACAAAGTTGTTCCACCTCTGAGAATAACTTTCACCTATCACTCAGGTACCTCAAGAAAAAGAAAACCAACAAGAAGCTCAAGATTAAAATGACTCACTTCTATTTGTTTGCCAGGACGATGGCCCTCCTGTTTTTCAGTTTAGCCCTCTACCTAGCACCCTCACCTACTTTCGCCCAGTTAGAACTGGACAGAGCCCAGACAAGAAGTCAACAATCCTTAAGTAGATTCTCAACCACGGCCTCATCATTAGGGCCCCTTGCTAGCCTTGGCACATCTACTGTTAAACCAGTCAACACCGCTACACTGAAACGCCAGATAGTTGAACCACCAACCGTTACCAAAACTTTGCAAGATACTGTGTTGGTTTTGAACGTTTGCTCCAAAGCCTTGTTCAAACTCAACAAGGTCTTGGACTCGTCACTCTTCATGTTAGAGGGTGACCATGCTCACTCACATCTAATGCCTGTGTTCCTTCAAAAGGTAGCTAGAAATATTAGATTTTCAGCTAACACTTTAACAATAAGCCTGCCTTCACCGCTTCTTGCCCCTGTTTCAGATGTCACAAAGTTATTCCTCATATCCATTCAAAGAACTGGGCTGCACTGGGCTGCATGGTGGCGCAGTGGTTTAGCACTGTGGCAGCACAGTTTACCCTCGGCCGGGGGATCGCGGGGACCATGAAATCGTGGGTTCGATCCCAGCCCCCGACCAACAGTGAGCTGTGTGGAGTTTGCATGTTCTCCCCGTGTTGCGTGGGTTTACTCCGGGATTTCTCCGGTTTCCTCCCGCATACCAAAAACATGTAGGTTTAGGGCGCTCGCGCACGCAGCGACCAGCACCCGGTGGCTTGTCACCAGACTGCAAACCAAATCTACCTACGGGTACAAATAAGTAACAAAAAAAAAAAGAACAGTGATGACTTTCCATGTTCACTCAGTCTTCCAGAACAAAGGTCTCTAACACCCTCTGAGTAAGACCTCTGTGGAACCATGGTTTAGTCCAGCTAAACCAATTCAATTCGAACCTCCTTGAATTACCTCAATATTGCTTAACCTAAACATCTACCTCAAATAAGCAATAAATTTTTGTTTTGCATTCTTTGTTTTGATTTTTATTTTTCTTTATTTTTAGAATTTTTGAAGTTATATGCATGCTTATATACAAACATATATTTATATATATAGTTCCCACACTCCATTTTGATTTTTGTGCCCAGTTCAAACTATTTTTGAACAATTATAGTAGCTATTTCATCTTAAACCAAAATTCCTACCTCAGGTATGTAAGACTATGCACTTTGTATCTCCTTATTTTTGTAACCAGAATTTTTGAGTCATTTCAAGACATATGCCTTAGCTTACTACTCCAAGCAAATTTTATAATCTACATTTGTCCATATTCAAATTATTTTAGGAAATTCATGGAAGTCCTTCCAGTAAACCAAAGTCAAAGATCTCTACTTAGTAATAGATACTGTTTGCACGCTAGTGTGTATGGACATCACAAAAACCTTTTAACTCAGTATTTAGGTCAAGTGTTGCCAAGGAGACGAAGTGGCCATGGGTGTGTACCAATGCTGACCGATGCTCACCATTGCTACAAAGGGGGGATCTGTAGCATCATCGTCTCCTCAAACCAAGACAGAAGATCACTTCTCTCCATTTTACAGGAATTTCACTTTATTCCTTCTATAGGAATACCCCTTTTCTGCATTCTACAGGAATATCACTGGCTTTCATATCGACTCATCCAGGCCTCATCCAGGCCAGACCCAAAGATGTTTTCCCAGGACCCCAATGTAAACAGTTGCCTCTTGCAGAGATTGTAAGGATCAGAATTTGCTTTTAAAGGCTCAAAGGAACATAAAACTTGGGAGACCAGACCTCCAACGTGAACACTGCATTTGGATAACATCCTCCTTTACAGGAAACCAATGTTCTTAAAAGGGTCATAAATGGCTTAATCAGACAGGTTTATAACCTCCAATGTTTTCCAAATTATCTCTTCCAGATACCATGGACCTAAAAGAATTCATCTACAGCTCAACAGTACCTCCTAGCGGACACCTACGAAATGTGTTTCAGTATGTAGGATGACTTTTTAATTTGTTCTAAACATTAAGTTTCTTTCAGCTTATCCTCTTCTTCCCTGGATCCTAAGGACACTGAAAATCATCCCTTTTTATCACCAACCATGGTTTGCTGTACTACATTAAGCTTTGATCTAAATGTGAATGCATGTATTATAATTATGTATAAGAAATGTTATGTTCATGAGTGTTATTCAAACAAATGTAATATTAGAGTAATGGTATAAATGCATGATCACCAAATATTAGCCAAGTCATTTAATTTAGTTGGATTTTATATTGAGCACCTAATTTCACAAGAACTGACTGAGTGTTGATTTTTCTCTGCAATTTCATGGGATGGTGTCTTCGTTTGATTGGCTGCTCTCAAACAAAGAAATGCTCTCACATTGGATGGCAGCCATGCCAGTCTTGCGATCGACATCACCAGTTTATGACCAGGCGGGGTCATTTGAAAGTAGTAGAAGCTGCTCTGCATGGTTAAGATTCAGAAAAAACACACAGATTCAGAATTAGAACAAGACAAGCAGAAAGAAAAAGAAACACACAGATGTAAGTTAAAGTTAAGAAAGAAAGCAAGAGAGAACACAAGTTACACAGAGACAAGTTATGCAGTTAAGTTAAAGTTAGAGAAGAAAAAGCAGACAAGAAAGAGACAGAATGAGATTAGATAAGTCTGGGAAGATTTTGTTCCACCGTTTCAAGGTCCTGTGTAGTTTTATTTTATCTAAATTGTTCTTTGTGAAGTTTGTCAAATCATGCGTTAAGTTTTTCTGGTTACTGAGGAGAAATCACCTTTTTCTTTAGAGCTCGCTTTCTCAGAGAATCAAATTCTCAAACTTTTTCCTTCACCTCAGAAGCCATTCTTATCCTAGTAAATGTTTTTCTCATATTTTTTTTGACTTTTCACGCCATTAAAGTGGACCTTTAATTTTCCTAATTTAAAGTGAACAGCGACTGTGTTTTTGGACTCTCTTTCCAGCCTCATACCCGCCTGACTGAGAAGTTTTTCCTTCAGTTTTTTTGGTCTATCCTGCTCCTAGAGACTTCACCGATTCGGCCGGACTCGTTCCAAGGATTTTCATGCCTCCCTGAGACAAACCATCCACGACTGCCACTGTCTTCTTGAAGGGCCCCCAGCCGAGTTATCACTTCCACCGCTGTGAGGAAGTATAACAGCAGCCACTTCCTCCGACGTCCTAACTTCAAAACCCAGCGGTACCGACCTGCTGAAACATGGACCTACAGCTGTTATGTGAGTGAAACTCCTACTTTTCCTATCTCCTGGGTTAAACGTGATGTCTGAACAATTAAATTACGATTGAATATAGCCAGTATTTCAGGGCTCAATTAGTCTCTTAGCCACAGGGTAAAGCTGTAAACTGAAGGAAAATTCTTAGATATTTTTAAGTAACTGCCCTTAATTTTTGTAGATTAATTCAGAAGTCATTTTTAGATAATTAGCTTATGAATTGTCCCCATAAAATTGTGTTGTTTTGTTAGACATTTCAGCCTTCATTTACTGTTGAAACATAAGTCTGGTTCCTCCTTGGTTCTACAGAGGTGTAACGCTGGATTTTATGTTCAGGAATCCAATAACAGTTGATGTGATATTGTACGTTTGAATCTGTTTATCCATCATTTGAATGCCATGCCATGTAACCTGAATGAGTTTAATAAAAGGGTGAATGAGAGAAGTTGAAGGATTTTCCTTTCGCATATATATGTTTCCTAATCACGGCAGGAAAAGAACTCACTGAAACTTTGAGACTGATCCATTAAGTAATTGAAGGTACAAAATTAATTAAAATTAAAGTTAATATTATTGTCCATTGTGACTGGTGCCCCCTTTTACGAGTGCTTTTTTTTAAAATTTAGCGGGTGTAGAAGTGACGGTTTAACTCTGCCCCCTTTCACACCCACTATTAATTAAAATAAATAATTCCTGTACCTTATGACAAATATTTTATTATATAATCCTGTTACCGAATTAAATGCCATATTAAGGCAATCACTATCTACAGCTACATGTACTGTATATTAAAGTCCCCTACTATAATTATATTATCTGATTTCAGCACTAAATCTGCTAAGAATTTGGCAAATTCAAATAAAAACTCTGAGTAGGCTGAGGGAGGATGATAAACTATGACAAATAAAATTGGGTTTAACCTAAAATTACTAATATGCCCGATAATGAGGACCATGCCCTCAAAGGAATTAAAACATATTTTTTGCTTTACGTTAACTAGTAATTTGGAATGGTAAATTGTTGCTACTCCTCCTACATGACCCAAACTTCTGGGATTTTGACAGTTTAAGTAACCAGAGGGAGTTGATTGATTTAAACCAATATAATCCTCGTGCCCTAACCAAGTCTCTGTAAGGGATAGTGAATCAATCTGATGATCAATTAACAGATCGTGGATGCACAGAGACTTGGGACTTAGAGACCTAATATTTAACAAACCGCATTAAATTTTTAAATTATGAGGAGGAACAGAGACCATGTCATTAAATTTAGAAGCTTCATGTATAATTTGAGTTTTACCAACTTTTTGTTTAATCATTTGGGGGTGCTTATACATGATATTTTTATTTACTTTAGAGGGAGCAGACAGTGATTCTCTGATGGGAAAGACAGGGGTTAAGTTGAGGGGTGATGGATGGAAAGGAGCTGCAGAGAGGCGTGCGAGACTGTGACTCTGCTTCCTTGTCCCAGCTCTGAGTTGTCAAGGTTTTAGAAATTTGGATAAAAAAGATGCTTGATTTTTAGATAAATGACACGCACCATCCAAAGTGGGATGGATGCCATCTCGCCTAATAATACCAGGTTTTCCCCAAAATGAGTTCCAATTGTCTGTGTAGCCCACATTGTTTGCAGGACACCACACAGACAGCCAGCAGTTGAAGGATGACATGCGGCTAAACATGTCATCACTGGTCAAGTTGGAGAGGGGCCCAGAGAATACTACAGAGGCAGACATCGTTTTGGCAAAGTCACGCACCGATTCCACACTAAGTTTTGTGACTTCCGACTGCCAGAGTCGGATGTCGTTAATGCCGGCGTAGATAACAATTGTGGAGTATTTACAGTTATTTAGCCAGCATTTTCAAATTTGACTCAATGTTGCCTGTTCTGGCCCAGGGAAAGCATTTGTCTATGGCCGCTGGAGTCTCTAGGTTCACGTTTCTGACTACAGAGTCACCAATGATCAGAGTTTTTTCCTCAGCGGGTGTGTCGCTGAGCGGGGAATAGCGATTAGAAACATGAAGAGGTTGGTGGTGAACCAGGGGCTTGCGACTATGCTTCCTTCTCACCGTCACCCACCCGTTCTCTCCTGGTTGCCGGGGGATGGCTAGCAGGTCCTATTCTATGGTGCTCTGCTGCAGCTAAGGGGAGCTGACAGTGTTTCAATGCAGCGGAGCCGGGATTCCAAATCACACAACCTCACCTCGAGCACCTCAAAAATACAACATTTATTACATTTATTACATTTGCCGTTATCACTAAAAGAGGTAGAGGTGTAGCTAAACATCTGACACAAAGAGCACACCCGAGAAGAAGGGGAAGGAGAACTAGTAGCCATAGCTAGTGGCTAACCCGAAGCTAACACAAACACCGATGAAAGGTGAACAGAAGGCTAAAAAGGGTGATTAGGTGACAATGAGTGCGCACACAGGTGAAAGAGGCTGGTTAAACAGAAGTGAGAGGCGATGGTAGATGGAAAAAAAGTGATTAAAATACAATTAAAGGCAATAATCCTCAGGAAAGTGAGAAGAGCTAAGCGCAGAGAAAACCACACCAACAGCCAACAACACAGGAAGTGACGATATGTTACCACAGGAAGCAGTCCCACAGGAAGCAGTCAGCAAGCAGTTTCTGTATTTACCCTTGTGAATACAGAACCCTCCCATGTGTTCTGTAGGCACCCTTACACCCATGCACAACAACACCAAATTATTTGCAAATCTTTGGACCTATTACGAAGTGAAATTAGAAAAGTTCTCACAGAAACCTGAAAGTTCCAGGAGCCCCAGGTTGGAGTTCCCTGGTCTAGATTGCTGCACGGGCTGCACGGTGGCGCAGTGGTTAGCACTGCGGCAGCACAGTTTACCCTTGGCCGGGGGATTGTGGGGATCGTGGGATCGTGGGTTCGATCCCAGCCCCCGACCAACAGTGATCTGTGTGGAGTTTGCATGTTCTCCCCGTGTTGCGTGGGTTTACTCCGGGATTTCTCCGGTTTCCTCCCACATGCCAAAAACATGCATGTTAGGTTAATTGGCTGTTCTAAATTGTCCCTAGATATCTGTTTCCTATAGGCCCTTAGAATAGAGGGTTAGTATTAATGAAAGCGCTTTGAGTGGTCTTTGTGACTAGAAAAGCGCTATATAAGTGCAGGTTAGTTAGTTAGTTAGTTAGTTAGTTAGATTTTGAACAGCTGCCAAAGGCAAAAGTTACACACTGAGCTAGTAATAAAAGCAAGATTCAAAAAGGCCTCAGTTTTGCTGTATAGTTACAGTTAGAAGCTGTGAACAGTGAGTAAATTATGAAATGACAATAGTGAAATATTGAAGTAAAAAGAAAACTCTTGAGTGGAAGAAGTTTCTTCCAGTTTTGCAAAGTTCTGATTTAACAAAAAACAAAAACTTTTTTTTTTATCAAATTACATCTCAGCTGAATTTGAAGCAGAGCTTACCATTGCTTACTTATTAGAGTGTTATGACATTAAACAATGACTAAAGATTAGAGTCTAATTTTGCTGACCAAACTGTAATGTTGCTGCTGTTGGCACACTATCACAACAAGCAATCAGTTTCTCTCTTTCAGTTGCTTAGAATTTTCCTTCTTAATCTTCCAGAGCTCTTTCCATGCAGAGTTTTATAGCAGAACAGAATGATACAAAGACCAAATTGATATAATTGTCAATCACTATGACTTGCGGACGAAAGCCTTTATCTACCCACAGAGAGGACAGATAAGGCAGAATGACAAACATCTCTTCAGCTCTAGTCTTTTCACAGAACATTAATTCTTTTAGATGCCTCAAAGGATACAGTCCCACAGTGCATTTGGTCCTGTCTGTTTCCTGCTGTTCCTTCTGTTTTCCAACACTAGCAGAAAAGTATAAAAAAGAGGTCTTTCTGGGCAAACTGCATTTGTGTTTGCTAGAAAAAAAAATATAATTTAGATTTGGGATAAAATGTATTTCCTTTCTTATTTATTTTTTAAGCCTATTTGAGCAGGTACAGAATCCTCTGTGGATGGACAAAGAAGTTAATATTTTTCAGTGTCTGTATCTGAATAACAAAAAAATAACAAAATGTCAGGGTGATGGGAACCACCTCTCACCATAATCTTAATCAAACAGGAAACTTTTTCAGCCTATTCTTATAAACAACAATCGAGCCTGTCTCCTAAACCCAAATTGGCAGCTGGTTCCATGGGGAGAGGAGCCTAATACGTAAAAGGTCTGCCTCCCATTGTATTTTGGGAGTGCCAATGTCTTAGATTTGTTTTTGAATAGTAACCGCTTAACTTAGACTAGCTCAGTTTTCTTTTTCTCTCAGTCATATTTTGTCTTAGCCTTGTTTTAAATTGTAATCGCTCTTGTCTTGTTTTCTCTTTTTTCTCCTTTGAATTCTTGGATGGAATATGGGTGGGCAATATAAGCTGCGGCTTCAGCCATCACCCATTTCGGATAACTCACGTGGAATTGTATAGTAGAAGGAGTCTTTGTCTAATTTGACCTTGTTGTTATATTATACAGTTTCTTTTAACCTGTAATGTACTATCCGAAATAAATAAATTCATTCAAATTCATTCATTCAATTCATGTGGCTCCAACCCACAACCTGACAGTATCCCCCTCTTAAGAGGCGGCTTCCAGACGACCCCACAATATCACACAACACAACAACAAAAAAAGGCCAGGTGGGTCCAAAGTGGGCCCAAAGTCCCCCTCTCCCCCACAGAGTCCAAAACATAAGTACAGTTAATGGGCCAAACAAAGTCCAAGGCCTGAATAAAAATCACAGTGGATCAGGAGGCTTACCCAAGTCCAAATGGCCTTGAACTGGAGAACACTGTAGATCGGGAGGGCTTCCCCAGTCCATGAAACTCCAGACCAAAATGCAGGACCGGTCCAGTGGCGTGCCACTGTCCTTTGGCCACTGAATCAGAGAAAAGGATGGAACAATGGGTGGAGGTCCCCTGACTTCTGGAACGATGGATGGAGGTTCCCTGACCTCTGGAACACCAGGTGGATGTCCCCTGACCTCTGGGACAATGGCTGGAGGTCACCTAACCTCTGGGACAATGGCTGAAGCATGGTCACCCTGTGGCCCCATCCTTGACATGGCCACCTCGGATGATGGAGGGAAACAGAAGGTCAGTGAGGCAACACCAGAGTCATCATCAGCAGAGACTGGTGGGGAGGACTCAGCAGCTGATGGAATGTGCGCTTGGGTCCCCCCATCAGGAGCAAGGCAAGTCTCTTCAAAAATCATGGTTAAAAGTAAATAAAAAGGTACTTGCCTTAACTCCTGGTCTCCTTCTACCGAGGTGACAACCTCAGGCTCAGAAGCTGGAGTGGCGGGCTCTGGGTGAGCTACTGGTGTTACGGGTACTGGAGCTGGGAGGCAGCGTGGAACATGTAGTGAAGCTGGGAGGTGGCGTGGAGTGGGTTCTGGAGCTGGGAGGAGGTGTGGAGCGGGTACTGGAGCTGGGAGGTGGCGTGGAGAATGTACTGGTGCTGGGAGGTGGCGTGGAGCAGGTACTGGAGCTGGGAGGCAGTGTGGAGCTGGTACTGGAGATGGGGAGTGGTGTGGAACTGGTACTAGAGCTGGTACTGAGCTGGGGAGTGGTGTGGAACTGGTACTGGAGCTGGGGCGGCTGGGCCTTCTGATGCTAGTTGGTTCCAACCCAGCTGGAACACATGCTCTGGAAGGAGCCATGGTTTGCAGTCCAGCATAAGCTCCTTCTGGGCAAGCACAGCCTGCCGGTGCTCCTCCTGCTCCTGTTCATCACCCCCACACAGGACTACCAATGCCACAGCCCCAATCCAGCAAACCACTAGGTCCTCTAGAACTGCAGGCTCTTCCCAGACAAGCTGTTCCCCCACCCCAGTATGACCAAACTCATGGAAAAAACAGATGGGGACACAGGAGATGCAGGTGAGGATGAGTGGATGGAAGCAGCAGCAGCGATAACAGCAGAGTCCAGGAGAGAGAGCTTAGTGGAGGTAGGTGGCTGTCGCTGACCCCACTCACCTGGAACAGGGCAAGATCTTCCCTTAAATGAGGTTAGAAAATGAAAAGGTACTTGCCCTTATAAACTTTCAAAAAGGAGTTTTATTTGAAAACACTGGACTCTCTGAAAAGTTTCGCAGGATTTTCTCCAAATACAGCATACCTTTGCACTTTAAACCCAGGAACACTCTGCAACATTGTTTGCTTCATCCCAAAGACCGGATACCAAAACATAAAAAGAGCAACCTGGTATATACTGTCAAATGTAGTGAGGAGTGTGACGAGCTTTATATCGGGAAAACAAAACAGCAGCTCTGTAAACGTATGTCACAACACAGAAGAGAAAAATTGTCTGGACAAAATTCAGCCATCTATAGTGACCTGCAACAAAAACAACACACCAATTGACACCAAGATGTACACATCTTGGACAGAGAAGAGGGGTGATTTGAAAGAAGTGTTTAGGAACCTATCTATGTCAAAGTGGAACGGCTCTCCCTCAATAGAGGAGGAGGACTAAGATATCATCTGTCCTCAGCTTACAATGCTGTGTTAAAAACTATTCCTCGACACTTTATGGAAAAATGAACTTGCTCCAATTCCAAGTTTTAGGGAGGAGTGTCATAAATTGCCAAGTGCGGCGAAACAAGGACGCTAAACGCAGGTAGTGAGGTTTTGCAAGATTAATAAGTACAAAAAAAAAAGAAATACAGAATTGAGCACTAAGGCATGTGGGGTGTGTGGGGTACACACATTATTGTTATTCTGTCATAAATGGTAAATGGCATTCACTTATATAACGCTTTTATTCTCATGTCTTGATGACCAAAGCGCTTTACAGATCCTGCTATCCACCCATTCACACACACATTCACACACTGATAGTGGCATGCTGCCTAACATGGCGCTTCCAGACCCACCAGGAGCAATTGGGGGTGACGTGTCTTGCCCAGGGACACAACGGCAGGATATCAGGGGAAAGCGGGATTCGAACTGTCAACCATGTGGTTATTGGGTGACCTGCTCTACCTCCTGAGCCACTGCCGTCCCCATAAACTGCCAATTGCGGCGAATCGAGGACGCTCAACGCAGGTAGTGAGGTTTTGCAAGTTTAATAACTACAAAATACAGAACTAAGGACTAAGGCTACAATCTCACAGCAGAAGCTGGACATACGAGGAAACAAATTAACTACAAAACCAGCGGCAGCTGGACTTATGTTTTGAGAAGAGCCGACAGGAACAGTGTGGCAGGAATGAGTAATGGTAGAAACATTTGGGTTACTTTCTACCAACGATAACCAAACGGAGAAACAAGGTTTAAATAAGGCAGTGAGAATGATTACAATCAGAATCAGCTGTGAGTCACATGAGTGGAGAGGAATCAGGGCTGTCAGCCAACAGGTGCACCACCCCGAACAGAGAAACCCCGAAAGTGCACACTGCCAGTTGTAGCCCTGACAGAGAGCGAGAGAGAGAGAGAGAGACTTTGACTTTTAAAAAAGGCTTTATTGCACATTCCAAAATTGCAAAAAAGACCAATATCACTTGTCCAAGTGTGTCACATCTCAAAAGTGCAAACATAACTCATCCCCCTGACCCACTGAACACAAAACATTCCCTACAGCCCATCTATTGATGAATGCCTCCAAATTGTCCACCATTTGATAGTAAGAGAATTCCACCTGGAGTCTGACTTTCAACAAGACCTTGAAAGCGGACACAGGATCCACATTGCCAGCATTGCTTGCCCGATTTTTCCTCGTCAGCCAGATGGCAAGCTTAGCAGTACCAGATAGGAAGTTCATCAAAGTGTGGGCAGCCTTCCTTACCACTTTATACTTCAGACCGTAAATGAACAGGCCAAAAGAGAAACGTTCACCCAAAGCCCGAAACCACTCGCGCAAAATCTCAAAAAGTCCAGATAAACGAAAACAGTGGACAAACAAATGGTAGAGGGTCTCAACTTGGGAACAAAACAAACATTCCCCCCCCACAGTCGGATCAAGGTGTGCCCTGTATTTATTCGTGGCTATCGCCCCGTGCACAATCCTCCACTGGAGATCTGCTGTGCGTTTCTCAATAGGTTGCTTGTACATGCACCGCCAGCTGCCTTTTGGGGAGACCCCTGGCCCCAAACAACCCGCCCACCTCGACTCCGTGACATCCTTCAGAGAGCGCAGATTCAGAACCTTCACACAGACGTGATACACCGCCCTTGTCCCGACAAACTGGAACTTGCCCAGGCGAGGAATCCTGAAGGTCAGTAGGTGATCCTCTCCTCCCTGCCACTCCCCCACAGCTGGAGTTATTGAAATTGCAGGAAAGGTGGACGCAGTGTCGTCATCCCATTGATTGGAAAGAGTGCGGTTCTTCGCAAATGCTCGAAGCGGTTGTGGCAGGGCAGCGCACACGTCCTCCACCACCCTTTGCAGCAGTCTGACAGATGTAATTTTGGCACTCCGCCTCAGTGTATCCATCGATGTGGTCAACATCCTCATAAGATGACCAAGCTTGGTACAGCGTGCCTCCCGCAAACAACTCTGCAGACTGACAGACTGCAGCACCTCAGCTTTGATGAATCGATTGAAAAACAGTGGTTCCTCAAACAGCCACATGCCCGGCGTCTCGTCACGGAAACGGGCCACGTTGAAGACTCGCCATGCATGCAAAACAGACGTGTAAAAAGCAGATAGTCCAGTAAGGTCCACCTCCCCAGATGTCACGAGGAAGAGCTGCTTATTATAGCCCAAGCGACCAACTGTCCTCAAAAGCAGCTTAGCAGTGTCCATCCAGCAGGGTCCGCATCCGTAAAGGAGTCGTTGTGCAGTTCAAAGCCTGAAGCTGGCAATCTTGGAATGTATGTCCACCAGGCCCTGTCCCCCCTCGGCCACAGGCAGGTAGAGAACTGGTGCGCGGACCCAGTGGTGACCAGACCAAAAGAAGTCCACGATTGTCTTCTGAATCTCCTCCACGAGGCTCCTGGGCGGTGTCAAAGCCACCAGCCTATGCCAGAGAACCAAGGCAACCAGATTATTCGCGACCAGAACCCTGCCCCTATATGACAGCTGTGGTAGCAACCATTTCCATTTAGAAAAGCGAGCACACACCTTGTCCTTAACACCGTCCCAGTTCTTTCGTTCAAAAGCCTCCGTACCCAGAAAAACGGCCAACACTTTGAGACCAGCCGTCCCCCACTGAAGGCCGCCGGGTAGGCGAGGGACGCCTTGACGCGACCAGTGGCCCACCAATAGACCCTCACTCTTGGCCCAATTAACCTGTGCAGAAGATGCCCTTTCATAAACTGTCAAAGTGTCCACCAGCCGCTGCACATCCCCGTGGGAGGTGATGAAAACATTGACGTCATCCGTCTTTTTTTTTTTTTTTCTCTGTGACATTTTGTCTTAGATTTGTTTTGAATAGTAACCGCTTAACTTAGCTTAGTTTTCTTTTTTTCTCTCAGTCACATTTTGTCTTAGCTTTGTTTTAAATTGTAATCGCTCTTGTCTTGTTTTCTCTTTTTTCTCTTTTGAATTCTTGGATGGAATATGGGTGGGCAATATAAGCTGCGGCTTCAGCCATCACCCATTTCGGATAACTCACGTGGAATTGTATAGAAGGAGGAGTCTTTGTCTAATTTGACCTTGTTGTTATATTATACAGTTTCTTTTAACCTGTACTGTACTATCCGAAAAATAAATAAATTCATTCATTCATTCATTCATAAGCAGACAAGACAATCGGGCGGCCACAGCTTGATGGCCCCGGCAGAACCAGACCACCCAGCTGAGCGCGCAACCTGCACAGCAAAGGCTCAATAGCCAAGCTGTACAGCTGACCCGAGAGTGGACACCCCTGGCGTATTCCCCGGTGTACAGGGATTGGCCGACTCAGGCCCGCCCCCAGCTTCACCAAACACTCAGCTCCAGTGTATAGCAGATTGACCCACCTCAAAAACATATTTCCAAAACCAAACCCCCTCAGGGTAGAAAACAAATAGGAATGGTCAACCCTATCAAAGGCCTTTTCCTGGTCCAAAGACACAATTCCAAACTGTAAGTCATGACATTTACTGAGCTGGAGAACGTCATGTATGAGGAAAACATTGTCCATAATGTTCCGGTCAGGAATACAATATGTTTGATCCTTATCCACGATCAAACCCAAGACAGTGTTCAGTCTGTTTGCCAGGGCCTTGGAAAGCACCTTGTAGTCCGTGCAAAGAAGAGCCACAGGCCTCCAGTTTTTCAGCAGGGCCAAGTCCCCCTGCTTTGGCAACAGAGACAGCACTGCACGGCGGCAGGAGACAGGTAACGTTCCTTCCCTGTAACAGGTAGTCAGAACGTCATAGAAGTCTGGTCCAATAACATTCCAAAAATGCTTAAAAATTTCTGAAGAAAGGCCATCAAGTCCATGGCACGGGTCCCAGCGCCATCTGATTCACAGCCACAGTCAACTCATCCAAAGTCAGGGCACAGTCCAGAGCAGCCCTGTCGTCCTGGCCGAGCACTGGAAGGGCCTCGAAGAGCTGATTTTGAGATTCTTTGCAACACGTTCCCGCAGCAAACAGGGCCCCGTAGTAATCCACTGCATGGCGGTGCATCTCGGATGGGTCCGTAGTCAGGCGACCATCTGGGAGTGTCAAGCAAGCCATCAACTTCTTTTCCGCAGTAGACTTTTCCAAATTGAAGAAGAAGGACGTTGGTGCATCAATGTCCTGCAGGCGAGTGAAGCGCAACCTCACTAGCGCCCCCTCCACTCTGCCCTGCATGAATGTGTGCAGGGCCGATCTCTTCTCCTGCAGCAAAGGACCAGCGGTAGAATCCCGACCCGTAACCAAGCTGGCCTCCAGCCTCTTGACAGCGTCCTCTAGTTCACTGACCTTGGCGTTGATGATGGCAGTTGAGTACGCAGCGTACCGTTGACAAAAAAGGCGAATTTGCACTTTGCCAACATCCCACCACTGTTCGAGGGAACCAAAACAAGCAATCGTGGTCTTCCAGTGTTCCCAGAAGCACACAAAATACTGACAGAAGGCGTTGTCCTGTAGGAGCTTGTTATTGAAGTGCCAATATGATTTTGCCCGTTTCCCTGGTGAGTTCAGTAACACCGCAGTAGCCAGGTGATGATCCGTGAAACCGACGGGACTTATGTTATTGTGAAGGAGGCCGGGGCTACAGGTTCTAGAAACATATATCCTGTCTAATCTAGCAGCACTGACAACACCGTCAGTGACCCTGACCCAGGTATACCGTCTCGCATTTGCATCTTTAGACCTCCACGTGTCCACTAAGTCGAACTGCACAGTGAAATTTTCCAAGCATCTAGAAGACTGCAGATGAGGTTCTGCATTAGTGCGATCTACAGTGAAGTCTAAGGTACAGTTGAAATCACCAGCAACAACAAGTTGTTCTTGGTGATAGCGCTGCAATTCAGTAGTCATTGTATTGAAAAAGGCAACCCTTTCCGCGCTGTGGTTTGGCGCGTAAACATTAACCAGGCAAAACACGGAATCCCCCACTTGCACCCTAACAAGAAGCAGCCTGCCCCTCACTATCTCCACCACCCATAAAATTTGTGCATTCGCTGATCCCCCAAACAAAATGCCACTCCTGCACTGAGATTGGTGCCGTGACTGAGTGAAAATGGGCCTTTCCACCACAAGCCCCAGTCGACTTCATCCGCCGAAGTGGTATGAGTTTCCTGCAAAAACAAAATGTTGAGACCTTTCCGTTTGAACAGGTCACTAATGAATCCCCTCTTATGATTACCCCTCCCACCATTGATGTTTAAGGTCCCTAATTGTATTTTCTGCATTATGGCGATATTTGTGAGGTGCACCGTGCTTTGCCATGGAAATCATTCCATCGTTGCGCGCTTGGCCTTTTGTCCCCCTGCTGATTTATGCAGGGCTGCGAGGTGCTTCTTCAGGCGGTAGCGTTTTCTTTCATCCAGGAGGTCAACACCAACCTCCTTCCTCAGTATATTAACAGACTGAATGAACTTGTCAGTGTCACTGAAGTAATCAGCTACGTTAACGGCCCTATTATTATAGGTCCCATCCAGGAAAGCATTTATTTCATCTAGTGAATACAATTGCACAGTGGCATCGCCATTTGCCCCAATAGACTCATTTCTAGCAGACTCTGCGTCAGTTCCACACTCCATTCCCTCGTCAGCACAACTCCGCTGACTGTTAGATTCAGCTGGCACGTCAGCTGGTGCAGCTGATCCTTCATCAGTCACGTGTTCCGGGGTGGCGCCTATATCAGGCGACCGGCGTTTTTCCGCCTGCTGCTCTGAAGTTGCAGCAGGCTGCGGAAGCACAGCCGCTGATGTCACACAGCGCGATGGTGAGTCAACGTCATCGACCGCTTGTGCGCCATCGCCGGTCACGCCCCCAGCTGCAGGCCGCGCCGCGGGCGCCGCAGGCCGACTGTCCACAGCCACAGCGGCAGGCTCCGGAGCAGGAGCGGCGGAAGGCCCCGCAACGGCGTCCGCAGTCGTGGCAGGTGCGGAGGCCTCGCCGGCAGGCTGTGCAGCCTCGCCGGGCTCCACCGCGGTGGAAGCCCCCGCAACGGCATCCGCAGCAGCATCGCGAGCGGAAGGCGCACCGGCCGCCCCAGCCGCGGCCCCACCAGAGCCCCCCGCCGGGCGCCTGTGCGGGCAGGCGAAACGTTTATGGCCCACATCGCCACATTCAAAACACTTCATCTGTCCCAAGCTCGCATACACCATATAGTAGCCATCCCCGTGTTTGACCCTGAAAGACACTTCCAGAGTCTGAGTGGGCGAGTCCAGAAACATGAACACCTGTCGCCTGAGTGATTTCACATGGTGTAAGTCGGCTTCCCTGATTCCCAAACTGACGTGTTTAAACGGGCCCGCAAACTTCCCGAATCTGCGGAGCTCCGCCGCCAACTGTTCGTCAGTAATGAAAGGTGGAACACCCGAGACGGTGATAAGCGTTGATGGAACTGATAAGGGGGACACCTGTACATACATGTCCCCGATTACAATACCGCTCGCAACCAGAGTGTGGACATCCTCCTCAGTAGTCAGAAACACAACTACAGCCCTATTCATCCTGGATGCATAGCGGATCGCAGCAGGGCCCACCTGGGCACGCACAGCCATAAGGACCCCCTTCACAGTAACAGTGTCGTCCGGGGGAATGATCCGCACCCCCTGGCGGATAGATGGAGGTGGCATTTCCAAGGTCGCCATCCTCCTCCCCAAAAAACAGAGAGAGAGAGAGAGAGAGAGAGAGAGAGAGAGAGCGCACAGGATCAAAAATACAACTACGATGCTGGAACAGGAAGGCTGAACATGGCGGGCCCCTCCATGCTCAGTTCATGACAGGGGCCCCCCTCAAGGGGTGGATTCCAGACACCCCACAAAGAAGACCCCATCCCCGCAAAAAAAACCTCACTCCGGGTAGGAGGAGGGGGACCTTGGCATGGAGGGGCCGAAACAACCAGGCAAAACAGGAAAACACACCCGGCTCACATACTGAACAATAGGAACAAAATACAATTACCACTGCGACGAATAGTTTACTTCGGGTGGTCTTCCAAAGTGCCAGCTCCACCCAATCAACAGGTGGGAAATGTTGGGTGGCCTTCCAGGTCTCCAGAGCCACCAAAAAAAAGAGAAAATTTCATCGAGTGGCCATCCCGGTCACCAAAGCCATCCATACCAACCAAAGACTTCGCCAGGTTTCTCCCTGAGTCTCTTAGCCACCCAAGCACACCAAAAAGTTTGTTGGGTGGTCTCCCAGCATCCCAGAGCCAACAGACCACGGAGCACCACGTGCCCCCACCTGGAGATGGTAGCTGGAACCCGTGCTTACCTCAGACCACAGGAACTGGAAGATGGGAACCCAGTGAGAAGGACAGCTGACCAGCGAAGAACCCTGGCGAGGAATATGGCTGACCAGTGAGAGAACCAGGTGAGGAGGATGGCTGACCGGCGAGGGAATTAGATGAAGAGGACTGAAGACCATCAGTGAAACCAGATGATGTGGACTGAAGATCATCAGTGGAACCAGACAGAATGGAGCGATGACCCTCGGGGAAGCCAGGTGGAGTGGAGCAATCACCCTCGGTGAAACCAGGTGGAATGGAACAATGACCCCCAGTGAAGCCAGGAGGAGACTGAGAACCCACAGTGACCTCAGACTGAGGCACAGCACCACCGGAGGCCTCGGACTGGGGCATAGCACCCACAGAGGCCCAGGACTGAGGCGCAGCACCCACGGAGGGCCTGGACTAAGGCACAGCCCCCACGGTGGCCTCGGATGAAGGCGTAGCATCCGCGGAGACCTCCGGCAGACAGAAGGGGCCCAAGGAGACCTCAGGCAGGGAGGAAGGGCCCACGGAGATCTCTGGCAGTTAGAAAGGGCCCACAGAGACCTCTGGTGAAGGTTGAGGGCCCACGGAGACCTCGGACGGAGGCTGAGGACCCACAATGACCTTGGACAGAGGCTGAGGACCCACGACGACCATGGATGGAGGATGAGGACCCACGACAACCTCAGACACAGGAGGAGTGTAATCATCTGGGGACCCAGACAAGGACTCAAGCAAAGAGCAAGACACAAATGCCGGGTTACTACCACCGGCAGCAGTGGAGCCCAATGAGTAGAGCTCAGAAGTAGTTCACAACTGTGACTGACTCTCCCCACCACAAGCAGGACAAGAAATATCTAGATCTGATGATGTTGAAACAGAACACCACCGTCCAGGACTCTGGCGATCCAGGCAGGGGCGTCTCGAGTTCCTCCATCTGGGCATTGTCTCTCAGCGCAGTCACCTTAGAAGAAAGACACAGAGAAGACGCTGGAAAAGAATCACTGGTAGCAATGGAACCCAGTGAGGAGAACTCAGGAGCAGTGGACATCTGCAACTGATTCTCCCCACAATGAGCCAGGCAAGATTTCTCTGAATCTGTGAAAGGAGAAACAGAGCAGAGTACTTGCCTGGGCTTGAGCTCCACCACCATCCAGGACTTTGGTGAAGCTGCTGCGACGACCCCAGCAGCAGGCATGATGGTGGATGCAACCCCAGGACCTCCAGGCAAAGCCGCCGACGCCGGTGGCTCATCTGGCGTGGCAACTGGAGGTTGCCTCACGGCTGGCACTGAATCCTGTGCAGGTGAAGCCAGGGGACACTCTGCTGTCGGCTCAGGCTTCAAGTCACAGGAAGAGCTCTACCTGGATCATGGCTGCAGGGCTGGAACCACATTCTCTGGGGCTGCAGGCTCCTCCATCGTCCGACGGCTCCTTCCTAGGGCCGGAGGATGCTCAGAGGAAATTGGAGGCACGGGGATAGAAAATGAGGACACAGCATCAGGAACAGGTGGTGAGAACTCAGTGGGCTGCAATGACTGAGTCTCACCACCAGAAGTTAGGCAAGATTGTTCTTTATTATTAGTAGATGAATGAAAAAACACTTGTCTTTTCCCCCGGGGCGTGACAGAAACTGCTGCATATAAACCAGATGCTGTTCTCCCTGGAATGGAAGACGTGTGGGAGTCCGGGGATGCTGGATCGTTGGCACAGACTTCGACATAGATAAGCCCCTAGCCCCAAGGAGTGGAGCCAGGGAACACCTTACCAATGGCGCCGGGTCCAGGTCAGCAGAGAGAGAAGGAGAATGACTAAGCTCTTGCCTGAATTCTCGGGGTGTGATGGTATCAGCTGCTCTTCCAGAGCCAGACAATGTCCTTTCAGGAGCTCCGGGGGCCGTCTGGTGGATGGGTGAGGACACGGGCTCCTGGTGACGTGGACGAGCGTCAGCAAAGACTGCGCCGAAGGGGAGTCCCTCACCCGCTCACTGAGAAGCCGCTGGGACTTAACCACCATGGCGAGGAGAGCAGTAAGACCCGGGTAGCTCCAGAGCCTGGGATATGTCTCTATTACCCAGGCTGCACTGTCCACATATCCCAATGCGACCTCGGGAGTGTGGGTGGCTCGAGCATCCGAGGCAAAATTCACAATAAGTTCTACCACCCCACACTCACTACTCTTCTCCTCCAGAGCTGGGTTAGCTCTGGAGGAGAAGAGGAGATGCACGGAGGGGTAAAGTCCATATAATTCTAAAGAGTGTATAACAATGCAATGCTGCAGCAGTGAAACAATTAATTGGCAGAGCTTATATACCTGGACAAACAAATGAGCAGCAGGTGTGGGCTGAGCAGGCAGGTAACCTAATTACCCAACTGTTCACAGCTGGGAAACAGACTGTGAGC